>JAFELO010000576.1:368361-410558 GCA_017140195.1 Eumaeus atala | reverse complement strand
TAGACAACGCAAGTGCATAAAGCTTTCTGACAATGACTTAATTGAAGACTTTGAACTGTCAGAATGTTATATGCATTCTACCTAATCAAATTTATGTGCATTCTACCTAATCAAATTTATGTGCATTCTACCTAACCAATATTATGGTAGCGCTATGTTTAAATTATCTTCGCTTGTAATTGCTTTTTTTTTTATAAAATCTTGTATAAATTATAAGCACTTTATGTTGTCTAACATCATTATATGTATCAAACCAAAACACATGAAGTGTTCACGTGCTTAATCAAGTATTATGCCTAATTTTGCATGTCTGTGAAGCAAGTCACTTTGGTTTGTTAAAGAAAGATATTTTGCAAAATTAACTACTTTTCAAAAGTACACAAGGACAACTTATTATTATCCATGCTTATACTTGGCTGTTGGCAAGATCCATTTAGGAGGAAATGTCTCGTTGGTAAGAGACGACAGTGAATAGAGCCATTGTACTGTTACCCGTTATGTTTTCGTTTGTTCCTTAAAGCCTAATTGGGTGATATCTGTCTACTACTGTGTGTTATATTCCTAGCTGTGACCCACGGGTTCACGTTCATCTGAGGGAATGTACAATTCTTTCAGGATTGGAATATGTATATCCCAGGTATATGGATATCTATGTCAAATTTAAAATCTGTTCAATTTAGGATCTTGCGTCAAACAATTACAGACAAAATTTCGCAAAAAAAATTAATTTACAGTCATTTTGTATTTTGAAGTCTCGCCAGTCATCACTATATTGCAGACGCATCTGGCTGATATGGACCAGAGAAGTAATTCTCATTCACGATACGAAGTTCCTGGAAGGGCTCTGCGTCGCGCTGACCCAATGCGGTCGGACGGTCGGCTTTCCTCCCCACGTTGATCATCATGCTCAGTACTGACACTGCAAAAGGTTAAGTTAATTCACCTGCAACGCAGTAATGACCTTAAATCTTTAAAGTATTGACTCGCTGTGATAGAGATTAGCATTGATATAAAATATGTTTTGATCTGTACTTAGGAAGCGGTAGTGCCATACAGATTAGGAATAGGTAGTGCCATGCATAGTACATGACACTATCTTAATCGTACTAAATCGTAAAAAGGTTCCGTTTTCTCCTTTGCACCCTATTATATAAAAAACTGTCATTATACTCGATGTTTCTCGGTCTCGTCGCTATCAAAGAGAACATTATTTCTCTAGCTACTTGGAAGTCGTCCTGGAGAACTATTATTTTAAAATGTATAAACGCAATGTGTTCTTTACGTATGTGCGTGTATTATGCATGTGTGTTAACGTTTTGTTATATTATATCGCACAACGCGTTATTTTATTATGCAGAAAGTCGCTAACAAACAGTTTTTGTGGAAACGTCGTTATATTAACTAATAATTATAATTTGTAAATAATTAAAGTCTATAAATCTATTTAAATTGATACAGTGGTCGTTAAGGACGTGAGTTGCTGAAAACGACCTTAAATAAAGAATAATAATTACGCTGAACCTTCTGACGTACGTTGTTAGCACATACCGGTGACTCTGATCGTCACATGTTGACTGATCACTGACACTAGACACAAACACGGTACGTATATAGAATTTTATTTTAACCTCAAAGCTAATCGAAAATTGGATGGAGATTGCGGATTACAGCAATGTCTACAAAATTCTATTGGCACCGACAATAGTTATTACCCTCTATTCTTAATGGTAGTACTTATACTTTAGAATAAATCATTCCTAGAAATGTTAGCCTTATCTTAGGGTCACCCAGTAGCAATAACTATATGACATGCCAAAGTTTTGGGCACCGGGCCAGGCCAACATATAAGTCTGTGCAGATTAACGATTTTATTTCTGTAATAGAATTAAAAGTATAAATCCCACATGCACACCCATATAAGTGATGTTATTTAAGTTATGTGGGAGGAAATTTAATATTATATACCCTATGAAATGTTTAAAATGTACTTTAATATATATGGGATTACGATGTAATTCGTCATAATTATCTCTGTAATGCTATTTATATATACATTCAATAGGTAACATATTTGTTCAACTCATCATCACCCTTTTATAAGTGTCGGCCGGTATGCGAAGTGGTGATATAGCTCGGGTTTTTTATATTTATTTATTTACTAAGCATAAATGTAAAGCTTACCTCATAACATTTCCCAGCAAAACTGTTTGCGCAGTTTGCCTGCGGGTACGAGTCTCTTATATAATTCTATATCTATATAGTTATTACTTAACTATTCTTATAATGATATTAATCTGTATATTTAAAACTATTTGCTTAATATTAATTGCTAAGTGTTTCGAATGGATGCCCTTTACTTGCTTTCTTGTATCTGAGTTTGTTTGATTTAAGTCCGATATCTTCGGGCAAAGTATTTAGGATATATGGAAGTTTTTTAGCTAAGGTACGGTCTCGGACGGATAAACGTGCATGTTGCGACAAAGGTCGCGGATTCGAATCCCACCCAGGCCAGGAATGTTTATGTATTATATATATTTCTATTATAAAATTCTTAAATTACAAAAAATATAGGTATTAAATATATTTCCGTTGTCTAGTACCTGTAACACAAGACCTTAAGGTGCTAAGCACAGGACTAGGCTAACGTGCTATGACAAGTCCACAGATATTTATTTATTTAGATATTCATAAATCCACGTCGAAAGCTGTATATTGGTATTTTAGTAGATGAAATCAGGGCCTGCCATTGCTGCAATGGCTCATTTACTAACACTGGTGTGAAGTTTGGCTACTCCGTTACTTGTTTGAGACACGATAGACCTACGTATTGAGATGTAGAAACCATACCTGCTGGTTAACAATAAAAAGGTTGAAAACTGTATTAAGCAGATACACAGAAGTTTAACCAGTGGACTGATGACTTGGTTGAGGTGGTGGTGTGTCGCTGGATGCAAGGGGCTTGTGGCCGAGACATATGGCACTCTATGGGGGAGGCCTGTGTCCAGCAGTGGGCGTTGTCCGGGCGATGATGATGATAATGATGGTGGTGATGCTAGAAGTTTTTCCAATGGGCCACTGAAAACTCATACACCAAAAATCACCATATATATATACATATATATATACAAATTTGTGTGCGCCGAAGTTCCATACCAGGTGGCGGCCCAGTACGATAAACCAATCAGAACAGAAACTACAACGTCCAGCAGATGTCATTTTTCAAAACCATATTGATAGAATTAATGTTCAGTTTAGGTTATTTTCAATTCTTCAGTGCATTGCTTGTTATTTTCGAAGTTGGTTTGATTTGTTTACAAAAATCATCTCCTTTTTATTTCTTTGTGGAGTACTTGCAATTATACTAAGTGTGTGAGGAATATATTCAATTAACAGTTCAAATATACATATCGGCAAAGTTCTAGGTACTAAGAACCCCTTGCCATGATTTACAAAATTACACTACGTTACAAAAGTACAATACGTGCACATTGTACAATTTTGCACTTTGTATAAACAATTTAATATAATTCCCGTAACTTTAAAAAAGAATCTGCTTTGTAAGCATAACTAATATTCACGCATTTATTGTTGGTTTTACAAAAAACTCTTTAGAGTAAGTAACATATGTGAAATTTCGTGTGTCGTATTTCTGTAAATCAAGGCGTTCAAGAATCAAGGAGAATAATGATTCGCAACTTGCTAGTTTGAAATTGTAGTGCATTTGCTATACAGACGAACTAATGGTAAAAAAATGTTCCCTTTCGATATATATAAGTTAAGTGACTTTTAGTTTTTTAAGATATAAGCATAACATTGTAAATATTAATGTTATGAAATTATGTCCTCCGCGAACGGCATACTATACCTATTGCGCAAGTGTGTGCGCAGACATACGTGTATTTTAATATATTCTTTAATTCACTTGCTATTCACACAAATCTGATAATCAGACATTAATTCTGATATTCAGACAGCCGCGGCCCGGTAGAGACCTGGTGCAGGTCCGACGGCTTCCTGTGCTCTTCGAGGCACCGTTATGTAATCCCCCCACCTTCCTGACTCCGATGTTAATAGACTCTTTTGGTTCGACACGGGTCCCGAACACTAGACCTCGAACACTGAACTGGACTGGATCGAGACAGTTCTATATTTAATGATGTCAGTATAGAGATGAAAAAATAAAGTATATAAATATCAGTATAGAAAGGTTCTCGAGTTGCGGCCCCGCACTGGAAGATAGAGTGTGAACAAGCCTACCCAGAGGACTGACGAGTCGTTTAAGGTGGTGGGGAGTCGTCAGATACAAGTGGCTTGTGACAGTGACATGTGGCGCTCTAAGGAGGAGTCCTGTGTCCAGCAGTGGACGTCGTCTGACTGGTGATGATGACGATGATGATGTATAGGGATGGACGCAGTTGTAACAAGTCGTAAGAAAATTTAAAAACTATTTTACATACGATGCCGGAATCGAAATACCTTTACAGCACATTCGTGTTATTAACATTTTAATGGATCTGGTTGAAAACCTTTAAAGGTGTTAAATGTGATCCCTGATTTATTGCTAGGTAGTAGGATTGAAATCTGAAATTGCGTTGTATTGGCCATATAATTAAGTTACAACTTTCGAAATTTCTACACATGTTTTGTGTAAATTCATAGTCGGGATGTGGTCTATAGAGTTATTTCATGCGTCTTCTCGAATGGCTGATCAAACTGCACTGGAAGATGGAGCGACTTCCTAAGACTTGTCTGAAACTGTCGCAAACTTCTTCTACACGATTAACTTGAGGTCTTAGAACATCGGATTTTTTGAGAAGGAGACGGAAAAATCATACGAAAAGGTTGTCGTGATACCTCTACTTACATAACTCCATCAGTAACAGTGAGAGAAAGAGATAGAGAGAGAGAGTGAAATTTGCTCGTCGCGCTGTTTACTACTAGCAAAAAATAAGCAGTAGATATTTACCTTTCAACAACATCGTTCCATCCGGGTGTCACTTGACACCTATCAACTTTATTAATTATGTTTTTTCCATTAGCAGATATTCGGTTTTGTGAAAGAGTGTAAAATATTTGCAAATACAAATGTTAAAGAGCGCTGGTTTTCACCAAATAGTTCTTTGTCCCAAGTTAATAAAAACGTAGCCGAATAGAAATCTTTAGTCTTTTACCAAAGGTTCATCAACATTTTTCACATGCTTTACGAAAAGTTCCGTAATACAAAGCAGCCGATTCCGGCTGGCAATATCAGGGAGGTGTCTTTCACTCCCATGACGTAGCAGTTGGTGGTTGGAGTAGTAGGTGGCCCTTGCAAGGGAGGTGAAAAGGAGGGCAACTCATTTGCATGACAATAGCGCAGACGTCCATGGGTGTCGTTAAAAGGCTCCGATTTTGCGTAATTTAATTTTAACGTAATTTTTTTATACTTTAACGATGCTATAAAAAAATTCGAGATGTACGTCTTTTCTTCTGCTATTCAAAACCTTAAATGTACACAAATAAAAAGAATAGTTACATTGCTGCATTATAATACCAGTGTAAATTACCACTATGAGCTCCAAATGCCCGTTGGTCTCCTGCAGTATAAAAGTAGAAAACCACAAAGGCCATGAAGTTATCAATATAAAGAAAAATAAGGATTATCTCGGGATATAATAAGCTAAGACACATCGCTTAGCATGTCAAAACACGTGCGGAGCTCCGCGTAGAGTCTCATTAAACCGTCATCAGTGTAAAACATGACTGGCACGTGCATCGCTATATAATCTAATAGCCATTTTACCTTCGGGGACTCCACAAAATTTCCTTCTCGCATAACGTATAAGAAAAATTTAATATTGAATGTAGTGTGAACCACTAACGGCCCACTTAAATGTTAAGCTGCATGTCAAGTTGTTACGATATTTATATATTATGTGGGTTCGTTAGAATTATTTTTGGTTAGATCCAGTTGTATTCTATCTACATTTTGGAAAGATTTTACACTTAACCACAAACTTTTTACACTTGCGCGTGGGCTGGTCTATTTTAAAACACTAGTAAGCTCTGCCGTAACATAGATATTTCATTATTAATATTTTTATTATAGAACATCTTTTTTCTACGACTTTAGAAGTGGTTAGATTTTTAGTATATAAAAATAGATTTTAATTAGATGGTCCATACCTTAAAAGTTATAGTCTACATGCAGTGCCAGGGTTGAAGGTAAAGCGACCCTTGGTGCCTTGAACATAGTGTTACAAATGGTACGTACAATAAAATAAAATGGCACGATTTAATCACTTTTTTATATTATAGGGGGCAAACGAGAAATCGGAACTATTTGGCGACTACATACTAACTATGCCGACGCGCTGCTTTCTTTCACTCCACTCCCCCCATTGGTCACAAACCACACGAAACGCAACACCGATGGTGTCACTTTACGCCGGTACCATGTGAACGAGAGAATCCCCCGCGGTCGCGCCGGCCTAATTGTGCTGCCATGTAGCATAGCAATACCTCTTACTTAACTTCAAGCGATTTTGTGAGGCAATGACGTACTGAACATATTCACCCTCCGGTGATAAATTATGTCCTGTTATAACATCTTATACACATATGCACAGTAGCGCAGGTATTTTGTATATGACCTGTCGCTGACAGCTCCAGGACGGGGTGACCGCGGCGGCTAAGATCGTAAACAAATAGCTTTGCTGTAGCACTACATAATTTAAATATGAATTATGACGAATTTGAAGATAGAAACCTATTTTTCAAAATCTGTTTATGCAGCAATTAACACATAAAGCTCTTATTTAAAAAACGTTTAATCTAAATATAATAATAATATATTTTAAGACCGTAATGTGAATGGTGTGCAGTTCCATGTTCGGGTGGACTTTATTCAGATAATACTAATAAATATGCTAATTCCATCGCCCCTCGGGGATGTCGTCCCTTCAGGTAAGCGAAAATAAAATTCGTAGCGTATCGGTTTTCAAACTAAGGTATTCATTACAATAAAACTTCTTTTACGGTTTATTAAATTATTTTTGTAGCCCGACGTTTCAGAAGCTTTACAGCAACCATGGTCACGGGTAGACTGAGATGTCAGACGTCCTGATGTACCAAGTTTTTAAAAGTACCCGAAGAATTATAATTTTAATTGTTCCGATAGCTTAAATTATAATTTTTGTGAAGACTCTCATTCTCAGTGAAGGCGCGTAAATGCGTTTCCCCGCGTCAAAAAAAAAGTTACGCATCTTGTGGGCAGCGCTGTGTCACGATCAGGGGACTTGTCAAAGTCGAGCATCATCGTCGCAAAGCCCGGCAGCGACGAGTCCTACCAGACGATGGCTTCCTTTTGTGAGACTGTCATGTCCCAGAAGGAAGCCGTCGAACGGGTAAGATAGCACGCGGCCGACGCGGCCTCCCCCCGCCGACGACGAATGTGGGTAAGAAAGAGGTGCTATCTGCAGCGCCTTCAGTAGTGCCCCTGTGTTCCGTATCGGGCCGGGATAGAAACCCGGTCCACTTCATAAAGACACGGCGTCGTGGGGACTGTCACAGCGTATCCGGACAGTCTCCGAGGAGGTAAAGTCTAGCCTTTTCGCCGAGGCCAGCCTGTCCCTGGAGGGGTCCTGTTGCCAGTAGATCCGGGACCCTCCACTAATAGCGGCTGAAGGCTCCCGTAGGGGTTTAGTTGGTATTGCTACACTATGGCCGAGACCAACATAGGTATGGGGGTCTACCCGGGCTCCCAGGTATCCTGTGTAAATGTATTCCCCTTCGTCACCAAAATAAAAAAAAGGTTACGCTTCTACCCCACCATAGTTCAAGCCTTGTCGTGGCGGTGAGACTTAGTAGCCTAAGAGTGAGCACAGGCGAAGCCAATTGGACCGAGGGGGATCTTTGCACCCCTCCTATAAGAAGAAGGGGCTGAAGATCAGTAGGAAGAACCACTCTTATAAGAAGAGGGGACAAAAGGGAAACTGAACTCCATTGTACTGTCCCAAAAGTGGTGGGTTTTATCCGGTGCGGGCAATCCTTCCGTGGAGGAGGCGTCGGTCCCCTAGAGGAGCAAGTTGCCGTCGAGGTGTACTGTTGATTTGTTATTCCGGGGCACCTCTTCAAAGACGGCACTGATGGCACTCGCGATAGTTTTTGTAGGTATTCGGCACTATCATGTGCAGCGAGCCTCACACACCACTGGACCCCACCCAGGGCCAGCGAAGGGGCGTAAATTAGTTTCTCGCGTCAGTAAAAAAAAGAAAAAATGTTACGCATCTTCAAATTATGCACTGATCATTTTTGAAGTTATAATTCTTTGGGTGCTTTAGGGAGAAATGATGTGGGTATTTTTTTCTCTTGTTATATCACAACAAAGAAGTGTGACTTCTAACGCTTGTACATAAGTACACACACACACACACACTTTCATGAACGTTGGTTTCTGCATTAGTAACGTACGATCCTCTCGTGCTCAAAGTAATTTCTTATGCGAGGGCATGTTATGATAATATTAGCATATATATTGTATTGAATATTATGAGAATATCAAAAATTGTTGTGTACCGTCTCCTGCAAAAGTGTTGACTGCTCGTGAGCTCGGGTAAAGTCAAACAACAGATAACGAGCTCGTTAGCGTTACTGCAAAGCACTAGGTATCTAATCTGGTCGTGATGTTCATTATTATGATATTAAACGCTGTGTGTGTATGATTAATGTAAACGAATAATGTTATTCTGTTAATTCAATGGTGCAGAAGTTGGGTTCATGTGGTACATGATCTACGGTTCAGTGTTTATTTACGTATTAGTTGTTTTAGTACCCCATACGGCTCAAAGGAATTAAGCTATGTTGGTAGTCTGCCTGACGCCCTCACCTTTTATTAAATTTATAATATAGAGGACGATGTAATATACACAAATAAGCAATCGCAACTGTTGACGACTACCGAAGCGCCATCGGACTTATTGTCATAATGTAGATGTGCTGCCCCCCTTTCAGAGTCTCCTCCAATAGGCCACTGGCTACTCGCAAACCACATGAAATGCCAATGAATAGCTGTCACATTATGGCGGATTCATGTGTGCGAGAAGTCCCCGGTCGTGCCATCTCAATTCCAGTTTAATTGATTTCAACCGATTCAGTTGCAATGCAACAGCGCCACTACCTTTTAATATTTAACAGGGCTCTAATTTAGAGCATTGTTAAATGTTAAAAGATGGTATAAAGTCAATTTATATAAATATATATGGTTTGTATGCAATATAGTAAAAACTATATTCTGTGCCTTTGCTAGGGTACTAGTTCATACACAGACTCATTCGCGCGACGCGAGCATTTTCTCTCAAATTGAAACATGTAGTGCCTTGCACATAGGTATGAGAATTTCGTAAGTCTCATAATCGTAGATATAACATTCCATAAAACCAAAATATTCTCTGCCTACCCCATTAGGGAACTGGCAAGGAGTTGTGTAGTTGCTGCTGTAAGTAAAACTAAAAAGAAATTTAAAATGGGAATGAGATTTTCCAAATATTATCTTCTATTTTTAAACGTCACCAAAACAGGAAGGAGGTTCTCGATAACGATTATTCCCTAACCTTATTGAATTCACTGTCACTACTAACTACTAACACTAATTATTTACAAACAAAGGATAGATATTGAACACAGCTCATTGAAACACAAACGAATCTCGTTGCTTCTCGGAGTTTAAAGAACTACTGATTAGATTTCATGAAAATTAATAAAAATGGCTCAAACGGCAGGGCTGCTCCTCAACAGCGCACGAAGAATCACAATATTTACAAATGCTAAGAGCTTCTTTGTTTCCGTGGCTATCCACTGCTATAATAATTGAATTTTCTAAGGTATTCTCCGAGTTTGTTAACAGTAATTCTATAGTAGAGGCCGTATAAGAAAAAGATTTTGGAATTTCTGCCTAGTTTAGAAACAATTTTAAAGAGGTGCTTACGTCATAATGTCTAATCACTATGATACGCGGTATCCAATGTCTGGCAGTCAAATTTTAAAATAACATGACTTTTATTCACAAACTAGCTGGTGCCCTCAACTTCGTTCACGTAGACTTTGTGAAATACGGCTTGACTGTAGCCTTTAGAGTATTACGTTTTCCTGACACTTACGTATCCTTATGTATTCTTGACACTGAATACTGTACAGAAAATATAATAGAAAATGCTCATCAAGATCAAAATGATTTCCTTTAAATGAAAAATTATATTCGGTAAATAATGGAAATTGTATAAGAAATGTTTTCATTCACCAAGTGATATTCGTTTTGGGGCTATATGGAATACATACACACGCTATTTTAACTTTTGTGTTATACGTAAAAATAGAGTATGGAGTTCATAAAGTGCCAATTGTTTCTTTACTTTGATTGACGAAACGCGGGAGATAATTATAGCCACACCAGCAGGACGAATATAGTGTATGTGCTACGCTCAGTGTAATATATATCATCTGTAATATAGGGGGCGATATGCCCCCCTCCCTATTCCCACCAGCACTGCTACCGCTCCCCTTTATTTGTTAAGTATGGTGTATGATGTGACGCTACATCTACAATACTTCATTCCTTTTGTAGACGATACGCGAGCGATAAGTGGCTATTATTGCACAACGAATACAACACTTTTGATTCACTCGGCATATAATATACAATTTGTGATAACGGGAGGCTTCACAGCCCTACTCTCGCCGGTAATTCACCCCTGGACCTCATACATTGTTAAGTTTTTAATGTAATATGAGGCTGTAAAATCAATTGCTATCTTACTTTTGTGGACAACAGACAGCAGGTAAATGACTCCGTGACTGCTTCTCTGCGTCATCGGGTAGTCTACCGTGTAACGAAGATGAACGGAAAAGGAAATAAGTAAGTACTTAAAACAACATAAGACTTAAGACATATTATGTATGTGTGAGAGTTTTAGCCAGTCACTGTTGTAAATACTACTATCAAAATGCATACTTAGACAATTAAGATATTTTAACATTAACAAGGACTTCGAAACATAACATATGAAAAATGGCGTAGGTAAGAAACCATGAACTCATCCTTTTATATTAATTATAATTATTAGTTCGTGCCTGTCAGGAAAATATCAAGAGTGTCATTTCTTCGGCACCGAGCACACACACTAACAGTCAAAGGTGACAGATATACTTCTTTATAAAATATTTGAGTAGCAAAATACAATTGCTACAACGATATCAGTTCTGATTGTATCATAACCACCAGATATTGACTTTCTTAGGGACATTATAAGTTTAAGCACCTCATATGGATTGGTTGATGAGATAAAGAGACGAGAATTATTGTGTCGAATTTGTGTATTAACCTTTGTTTGCATTGTGTGTTGTGTTTTATTTGTCATTTCTACGTGCTATTTGTTGAATACTTCTGTCATTTGTTGAGGATCAGCTATTACCAGGGCGGTTTTTTAAATGGATTCCATGATAGAATAATTACTGTAGCTCCCTGTTTCAATTTTAATCACGCTCCACGTTGATTTATATTTATTTTGTCTACGTATAATCTGCGCTGTGTTTTGAATTTTTTGAGATGTATATATATATTTCTTAAGAAATTTGATGTAACCATAATATAGTTTCTTATTTTGTGCCTTGTTAGCTGTTGACTTTAAACATGTGAAGTATAGTTGAATTTGAATTATGCTAAATCTCTTTTACCTGGCTCACAAAAGCCAGATTAGCTTAGACGTTTTTCCAACATGTTTTATAGAAGCTTGTGGGAAACATAAATCATAAAACAGTTTCAATAACTCAAATAAATAATTAAAAAGCCTTTTCAGCAGAAGTTTAGTATTCGCTTGTAATTTTACTTGATCATTCGTGTCTTTACGGGATAGTTTAACTAGACTGGCGATGGTTCTACACAGGTACTCAAACTAGAATGTTCTTCGATGGTACACTCTTTTGTAACTATCCTGTTTATTTTATTTACAGTTGGAGAATTTATGCACATTATTAAATTAACACACACACACACCAATTCCTTTAAAAATATTAAATTTAGTGATTTTTAAGAAGTATTTTAAAAATTATTTTATCAGATGTCGAACATAACGAATCAGAATTATAAATTTAGTCCATTCAGGAAGCCAATAGATTATTTGTTATGTACAGAGCGTAGTGTAGGCGCCATATTATTCATGTAATAATATCCGTTTATCTGCCGCGTGTCATCTGCAAAACAAGCGATTGATATTGTAGCCTCATATTATTTTTCAAATATAATGATTTCAGGGGCACAGCACTGGTGAGGGAGGGGCACACATAATATATATCGTGTACTGAGCGTAGCAAAGGCGCTGTATTCATAGTACAATAATATGCATTCCTATACCGCGTGTCGTCTACAAAAAGTAAAGTTATTGGTATTGAAGCGTCATATTATTATTGAAACTTAAACATGTTATGAGTCCTGACCTGTGAAATGCGTGGGGCTTGAGGGACGCAGCCTCCGTTATCATAGACAATAGTTTAAATTCCTCAACAAAAGTTGTTCAAGATGATAAGCAGTTTGTTGTGACATATAAAAATTAAAAAACTGCTGACATCGGATATAGAACCAGAAAAGATCTGCTAGACTATAAGTAAGACATGCGAAAAGTCCAGAAATTGTTTTTATTACTTAACAATAACATAAGCTAAGGCGGTACTAGTTAAAATCTAGTTTTAAATGACGACGAAAGTTTCATAACAATGAAGCTTGATTAAAATTATTTTATCAGATGTCGAACATAACGAATCAGAATTATAAATTTAGTCCATTCAGGAAGCCAATAGATTATTTGTTATGTACAGAGCGTAGTGTAGGCGCCATATTATTCATGTAATAATATCAGTTTATCTGCCGCGTGTCATCTGCAAAACAAGCGATTGATATTGTAGCCTCATATTAAAGCGCTAAGCATTTTCCCGTTACCCTATATTTTAATAAAAGAAATGTGCATTTTTGCAAAAATAATCATTTTTTTTTACCACACGTGAAGGGACGCAAGGTAAATCAACATGTCATTCGGAGAGATTAACTATGCCTATTATCAAGCTGTACCTGTTTAAAAACAATACATTATGGTATCCTTTTCGTATCGAAATTTCTCATGATTCCCTTTCTTATGAAATTTTGTCTATCCAGAACTATGCCACAGCTATGAACAACAATATGACATTGTAAGAAGTGCAAAAATATTTATTTTTGAACTATTATTTTTAAAGTAACCTTATAAGTATAAGAGATAGTTTAAAAATTTAGGAAGAGGTAGTGCCATGCTGCAAAGGGAGAGGTAGTGACATGCATAATGCACGACACTACATCCTCCTATGCTACGGAATTAGGCCGGAGATGCCGCCGTAAAGTGACATCTTGAGTGTCGGGTTTTATGCGGTGTGTGAGTAGCCGGTGGCCACTCACATTGGGGGGGGGGGAGGACAAAGGAGGTCATTGCATCGGTATAGTAGTTATGTGGATGTTCATGGGCATCAGTGGTTCTAATGGGGCTACGATTTCTCGTTTGTCAATGATGATAATATGTACTTAATTACTAGCTACTGATGGTAGATAGGTTAATGAACAAGGTCGTTTCCGTGAAATTAACGTGTAAATCACACTGAAATATAATAAATCACTATTAACATTCTGTCGCCTCTTTTTCAGCAATTAAGTTTCAGCTTAATTGATCAGTCTAAATGGACAAGAATTGCACGTTTAGGATTCTACTGTAGACTAAGGAAACACTCTTTACAAATAGCAGGTTTCAGAAGATTTAACAAAGGTTGTAGAATTAAAGTATAGATTAATTTACACTCAAAGTTTCTTAATACAAGACTGGACGAAGTTCATGACTTTATAGAGTAGGCAGATAATAGTATAGTTGCAAGTTTAATTAATTTCTGTTTCCAGGACGGCGACTGCAGACGCAGACCATCGGTTACGCCAATTCCGCGGTATATGACTTCCTATTACATGCGTCAACGTATAGGCAAAACTCGCAAGATTACCTGGAAACTTTCTCATCTTAATAATATTCGTAACTTGGCTTTGATGAATACTGACTGATGTACCATAAACACATTGATCGGGTACTGGCTGAAGAGAATGTAGAGGTGGCAAGGCAGGTATGTAAGGATCGTCATGTGTCATATGTGGCAGTCAGTTATCTCTGCCTACCCCATTAGGGAGTTGGTGTGAAGATGTGTTGTAATTGACTCATTAATAATAATTTTTGGATTGTAAAAAATGGATTTTAATATGTATCAGTTGTTAATGCAAATTATACACTTTCTTGTTGTAAAAGAAAGAGTATAATTTTACAAGAGTTTATGAAACTATAGTGAATAATAAATAAACCTAACGTGGCCATACATAGTCACTGGCAAAGGATTTTTTATCCGACTGTACATCTTGAAATAAAGAGAAAATGTAGTAAAAATTAAAAAGGATGTCACAAAGGGTCTAACCACTTTTTTGTGCTCACTTCAAACAATAGGGTTACAAACGAACGAATTATTTCACACTTTCGTGAACTTCATAGTAAATAAATTAGTTAGTTCTCAATATATTTTTTGTTTACTTTTATCTTTCTACTCATATTTCTACACATGTAATGTGCAGAGGTGTACGTCATTAAAAATACACGACAGCGAAGTGCATTCGATTCTCCGTTCGTTTAAAAAAAATATATACATATAGTTTTTCCGTGAAATTTGGACGCACGGACAGCATGTCACAGACAATAAGAAAACCGAAGGAAAAAAAATATGTATCAAGAATTGAAGGAACACATAAAATCAATACTAACTGTATACATATATAATCTTTTCCTTAAGAAGTTATAGCTCTTCTAACCTTAATAGTAAAAGAGTAAATATTTTATATACAAATTAAAAATATCTACTATTCTGATGTGGTAAATAAATTAAAATTAATCAAAGTACCAAATGAATTTTTGCAAACATTTAAATGTAATATGAGAACAATTCCCAAGATTATTAGTTTTAAAGAGTCGAATTTTTCATTCACCATTTTAGATCGAAGTTTTGACTATATTTTATGTGTATGCGGGTCTAATCTAATCACTATAGCCCGTCAATGTGTGCGCTGTAAGTTCACGTTTCACATTAGTGCCACAAGCCTCACGCTGCACGCGAGCTCACCGCAGCCACACGACAGCAGGCAGTGGCAACTAGCTGTTACTTGTCGCGCCCCGTGTCATCTTAACCTCTACATGCCAACCAATACATTACACAGGTGAATTTCTGATGTGCTTATATTTTACCGTTAATTAATTAATAAATATTAAATTAAGCGTATTGTTGGAATACTTTTGTTGAATTTATGAATAGTCGTGTTATAATGACGATAGGTCGTCATCGTCTACTGCAACCGTTCATTATTTACTTATTTATTTATTCGTGGCTTTTTATATACGGTGGCCTCTAGCGTACTAAAAGCTGGTGTTCACACTGAACACCCTAGATCGGCCGAGGTAAGTGCATCTTAGTTTATTTATTGTTTAATTTCATATATTGGACCTGTGTAATGATCACTCATGTTTGCCTTAGCGGCTAAGTTTAAATAGATGGTTCGCAACACGACGATGACAAGCTCAATAAACACTGCTGGGTATCTGTCATTCTTTTGTTTGTGAGCATTACTTGACAAAGTTACTTAAATTTGGAGTAATTCCTTCCATTACATTTTTGTCATTCATAAAATCCTTTATGTTATACTAGGATTTTGATATGAGTTTCTCTCTAAGGATAGTTTTAAATTTATTAATAGGCAAATTTGTTATATTACTGGGAATTTTATTATGAAAATGTAAACAATTACCCGTAAATTAATTATTAACTTTATGCAGCATTGAGGAGGACACAGCGAGTTTACTCCTATTTCTAGTATCCATATTATTTATATTACATATTTTCTTGAATTTCTCTATATTTTTATGTACGTACATAAGATTTTCAAATATATATAGACAGTTTTAAATTATATTTTTATATTATTATATAAATTATATATATATTATATATATTGTACGAACAGCCCTTTTCTGCAAAACAAAAATTGAATCAATATCAGCAGCATTGCCCCATAATAGAGTTTCATATAACATAATGGTGTCAAAGTAGCTGAAATAAACTAATCTATCTGTTTCTACGTCTATTGATTTTTTTTTTACTGTGAATGCTGCAGATGGAAGTCTTTTCGATAAACTAGCTATTTGGGGCCCCATTTTAATTTAGCCTCTAAAGTTATTCCTAGAAATATCTTTCTATTTTCTAGATCTATTTGTTCGCTATTAAGATGTATAGTAGTATTATTAGATTTGTCATTTGCCAAAGTAAACTTAATAGATTTCGTATTTTTTTCCTTAAAGAATAAACTGTTGGGATTGAACCATTCTACTATTCTGGTGAGAGCATTGTTTACATCATCAATGATATTTTATCATTAACAAGATAAGGTAAGTCAATGATATAAACAAGTAAACAAGGAATAGGAATGGTCTTAAAATAGATCCTAGTTGGACCCCAATTTCAAGAAATTATCCTGGGGAACGTTTTCCATTCACTTCTACCTTTTGAATTCTACCACTTAAATATGAATCAATTAAATCAATAATTTTAATTCCATACTGATGTAGCTTCCCAACAAATGTTTCATGCTGCACACAGTAAAATGCCTTAGATAAGTCACAGAAGATTGCAGTGTGAAAACATTTTATTAAGTTAACGACCATTCAGAACCACTTGATATCAACGCCCATAGACATTCGCATTATTGTTATGTACACATATTGCCCACGTCTTTACTCACTTATTACTATTATTCTCTGTTAATGCGACATAATATTATTATATATTATGAGCAGTTAAACAGTTTTTATATACTATAAATAAAGCATTTTTATAGCAATATATATTTATAGTAGTATGGGGGATAGTGAACCATCAGGGCCACCGGCGCCGACGCACATCCGCATGTTGCTGTGCTATGGTGACATATATATATAATTACCATGCGCGTGCATTTCTACCCTATCCTCCTCACCTCAAATAGGTCACCTGCAACTCATAAACCGCACTAAACGCGACACCGAAAAAGTCACTTTACGACGGTTTCATGTGAGCGAGAGGTACCTCCCCGGTAGTGCCAGCCCAATTCCGCTGCAGCGATCATGCAAGTACCTCTTATTTAAAATATGTCTGCCTGTATTGTACTATACATTACGTATGGTTAAACGTACTTCTACGTATTTCTATATTCACGGGAGCGAATATGTAAAGCTGACAATAATTTATTTTAATTAACGATTTCAAATCACGTTGTTGTGATGAAATTCTGTGTTACCATTAAACAGATTTTTAATAATTTAATTAACGATACTTTTAGGAAGATGTAGTGTCCTGATGCATTGCATTTGAATTCGACCGGGGACTCACAAGATACCGGCGTAAAGTGACATCCTTAGTGGCGCGCTTCGTGCGGTTTCTGAGTAGCCGGTGGCCCATTGGGACTGTAAAAGAATGAGACGCATCGGCATAGTAATCATGCTAATGTTCATGGGCGTCAGTAGTCGTAATGAGGCTCCGATTACTCACTTGTCCCCCTATACTATAAACAAAAGAAACTTTGTTGACACTTTCCACATCAACGCATTAGTGGTTAAATCCAGTACTTCTCTCCGAATATCATGGACTTGTAGGAGTATTTGTTGTTTAAAATTGACATAGGTGGTACTGCCAAACATGGGATATATTTGTGTTGAATTAAGATGGTATCTTGCTGAATAAGTACAAATTTCTTTCCATTCAATTCTTTTAGGTTTTCACTTCTTTGCTAACAGATATCAAATGTTTCAATCGTTTTAATCTACTATTATAAAGAGGAAACATTTGATTGGTTGTTTGTTTAAATTGAATAGGCCCCGAAACTACTAAAACGATTTGAAAAAATATTTTACCATTTGAATCTTGGGTCATCGCTGACAAACATGTGCTACATTTTGTCAAACGTTACACTATAACCATTATGAAAATTTCGATAATGTAACTTCAGGTGCGAAACAAATATCAAAGTAAATCTTTATATCGCCACTGTGGAAATTATTAACAACAAGGTTTCCTGACAGACGTTATTCTATCATAAATTGAATGGTTTGTCATGTGGTATGTAATGTGTACGTGGTCGATTTTAAACTTTAAAATATTTGTATGTTTGTAAATATTTTGTGAAATATCCGCGCGAAGCCGGGACGGACTACTAGCCTATAACACATATCTAAAATAGATATTTTTTGAAAAAGTAATAAATTTAACATTTAAGTTGGAATGTTCGGATAAATTTTGATAGCAGAATTTAGCTATGGGGTGCCGGTCAAAACTTCTGTGCACACCTTGTCAAAGTCTGAAACTCGCAACAACTGGATTCAATATGAAATTCCTGCTTCACCGTAAAACTCGCACCCGTCTACAGCATTCACCAGCTGATATGGCTTATTCAAATGTAAACCTAAAAGAGACAAAAAAGTGTAAAAAATACTTTTATAGATTTCGTCATTGAATTGTAGATGAGATAGGATTTGTAAATATGCGATGCATAACCAGAGGATATAATACATACGTTTTACATATAGATCATGTATCAATATTGATGTTATTTGATCGTCAACGAATGCCAAATATAGCTACAATGCAAATTCTTCAATAGATGCTCCTAGTTGACCATCTATATCACAAAAAAGCCATATTAAATTCATTCACAATCGCTCCGCTTGGCCTAGTACTACTAGTTTCCCTAAAACGATACTTCCAATATATATTGTTCTTACGAGCAACTAAGATGCTAAAAATTGTAGGTGATATTGCCAAGCTGCAATGCAGCTGAATTGAACCGACACGGCCGAGGAGGTTCCTTTCTATTGGTACCGCCGTAAAGTGACAACCAGTGACAACAACCATCGAAGGTGAGAAAGAAAGGAGTGCAGCACATCTATCCAACAATTATGAATATGTCTATGAGCGAAAGTAGTCAGAAAAATATTCTCGTTTGCGCCCTTATGCTATAGATTAAAAAAACAAAGACCATTTGTTTAGAAATGACACGGTCGTTACTTAGTAAGTGGCTCTGGGTACTCGTTTACGGGGAGTAAACGAGTACCCAGAGCCACTTAGCCATAGCCATATTAAAAAATACATACCAGTTGGTTAGAATTTACCCTGGTAGGTAGTTCCCAAGCCCCCACTACGGTTCATGTCCTGTCGTGGCAGTGGGGCTCAGTAGCCTGGGGTGAACCCAGACACCTTGGGCGAAGCGATTAAACTCGGTACCTCTCTTATAAGAAACGAGTACAAAAGAGCCAAAGGAGGCAGCGCTTTTGCGCGCGGGGCAAGGGGCGAGGATGGGAACCTCACCCCATTACACTGTCCCAAATTTGGTGGGGTTGTCCTGTGGTGCGGGACAACCCGATCTGTGGAGATGGAGATCGGTCCCTTAGGGGCTGACTAGCCGTCGAGGTGCCCTGATGATTTGTTGTTCCGGTTAAATCATCAGAGGCGGCACGACACTTTTTGTGCATATTCGGCACTATGATATGCCACGAGCCCCGCACACCAGTGGAACTCACCAGGAGCCAGCGAAGGCGTGTAAGTGCATTTCACCGCGATAACAAAAAAAAGATATATACTAAGTGGCTCAGTGTACTAGTTTAGACCCATTTGCAGGACAAAATCTTAAGCGATGCTGATTACAATGGAAACAGTTAACTCCACCAACTGAATTCATCATGGCTGTCTGAGTATTTCGTCAACTCAGTCTACCCTCATTATTACGTAACGAAAGAACCTATCATTGCTTAGCACTATGATGATACGTTTTCTTCCATTATGAAACTATCTATATTGACACGTCATAATATTCTGAAGCCTGTGTAGGCCTCGGAGCTAATGTTAGTAATATATGTAGCGATATTGCTCCCTTGCAATCAAATCGGGCTGAGACCACCAAGCTAACATTATGACGCAGCGTAAAGATAGCATCCTTTCATCATATTTACTATCTATAACCTTAAACATAAAAATTGATATTAAAAGTTCAATAGACCTTTCGACTCAACTCGTTATGAATTATATCAAATATCAATCTATCTATGTATAATTTATTAGTTTATAAGTTAGCTTTTAAAAGACTGTTTTCTTCCGAAAAAAAAAAGCTTTTTTGTCGTTTTCATTTTACGCGAATGTTATAACATTACAATAAAACTACTTTTACGGATTGTTTTGTTGTTGTTGCTGTAAAGCTTCTGAAACGTCGGGCTACATAAATAAT
This sequence comes from Eumaeus atala, assembly GCA_017140195.1. Taxonomy (NCBI): domain Eukaryota; kingdom Metazoa; phylum Arthropoda; class Insecta; order Lepidoptera; family Lycaenidae; genus Eumaeus; species Eumaeus atala. The sequence continues at coordinate 390,181 of JAFELO010000576.1, read as the reverse complement.
TTAATAAACCGCGATAAAATCCGTAAAAGTAGTTTTATTGTAATAAATTAACCATATTGCTTAACTATCTAAATAGTATAAATTCCAAAATACAAATTACAATGGAGTTAGAGGCAAATAATTCTTTAGCTTTCTTAGATGTTTTGATCATCCGTAATCTCAACAACACATGCAGTCATACAGTGTATAGAAAACATACCCATACTGATCGGTATCTAAACGGCAATTCTCATCACCATCCAACACATTTGTCCACCGTGGGTAAATCTTTGTATCAGAGAGCAAGTTCAAGTTTTTGTTCAAGTGACAAGCAACACCTGGATACCGAACTTCAACATGTCAAGCAAGTTCTGCGAGACAACAAGCTTCGGGTTCCCCGTCTGCTCCACAGAAGCCGAGTGACACCAGCCACTGTCGAGCGCTTACCTGCTATATTATCATACTTAAAAGGGGTGACTGATAAAATTGGCTATATTCTCAAGCGAGTTTCAATAAAAACTTATTTTAAGCCGCCAAAAAGGATTAGTCAGTTCTTACCATCAGTGAAATGCCATATCCCTCTGCAAGATGCAGGAGTGTACAAGCTTGATTGTGAGCATGCTGTGCGCAAATCCTCACTAGGGAACACCAATTCCTTCCAAGGATGATCAGTGAGGCTTTTTTTGACATATTTTAAATCAAAGTCCCAAAGTGATTGCTTTCATCTACATATTCCCGAGGTCATGTATAAAGCCGGGGCGGATTCCGTTACTAAAAAACTCAATGGCCGACTAAAAGACAAGCCGAAAATATTCTTCCTAGAAAATTGTAATTTGGTGGAATGGTAGGAACCAGTACACCAAATTGCAAGTGAGCATTATGAAGAGAATTTTAGAAATTCAACTCCAAAGGGAGAGAAAGGTTAGAATAAAGTTTAGAAGTCAATATAATGAAAGGATGCTATCTTTAACTTGATGTAAAGAAACGACTGTGTTGAAAAAAAATTGTTGTTATTATTATTAGTAATAAAAATAATAATTTCTCCTAAGACGCATAATATATATCGCCGACGGTAAATTAAATTAGCCGCTCTCTCGCGTCAATGTCAATATTTTAATGAAAATATTGAAGATGATATTTTTTTTTATATTAAAAACCATAACATTGACAGAGATATATATGTCTTCATAGAATTTTCTAGATTAACGCTTTTTTACGGGGATTGTGATCTAAAATTTTTAACATTTGTATCTTCAGGAATGTAACTCGGGGTAATATTTTTCTGCCGCTAGCGAAAGCACCGTTTATGGCTACTTGATCCGAACTCAACAAAGGCCAATAGTCAGCCTATTGGCTAAACCACCGCACGTATCTGTCACCTTTATTTAGAGATTCTGACGGATTGAGCCCCTAGCGGAAGTTAACTTAGATGGAACCTGTGGGATATCTTAGATACCAAACTTTAGTAGTTTACTTTTTGTATAATTAGTAGAATTTCAGTCTTGATTTTTAGTAACAAGATTTTCTGGTAGTGTTCATTCGTTGTGAAAAGTATATTGAGTACTAATATATTTTTGAGTAATAGTATATTTTTGACTTGTAATGGTTTAATTCTAATAAACTCCAGAATTGATAGGAGTATTTTCGATCTCCCTCGATTAAAATCCAAACGAGTTCTTAAAAAGCTCTCAGTGATAAAAATCCTAAACGCCGACGACTTTTGCCTGATGGCCGATTCCCTGGAGACTCTTCAATCTTATGTAGACCCTAAACATTTATCCTATCACAAGTTTGGGCTGGTTGTAAGCACCAGTAACAATCAAGTTTAAAAACAGCTTCCCAAAGGATTAAGCGAAGGCCATATCAATATAACCTTGAATTATTAGAAGAACTTTCAGACTTCAAATACTTAGGTAGTCGTTTAAAGAAAGATAATACTCTGGATTCAGGGATACCTGCTCGAATAGCGAGCGCTGCTGCGAAGACTGCCACCTCTGGCAAACATAATGCCTCGTATTCACTAGGAGACAAAGACAGCAGCATACCGTTACGTTTTTACTCGTCCACACTGGGGGACAAAATGTTGTTGGGCATGTCGGGATTTCCTTCTCTCGTTCACACTAGGGGATAATACTTCGTAACCTTGATACTATCCCAATATCAAAGTCACGAAGTATATCGCCAGCTCATTAGATACAGGTGGTGCTGGTTATAATGGATATATTTAGTAAAAGCAACGCGTCTCCTGTTTGGGTTCCGTGCCCTAAAAGGAAAAATCGGACACCTTACAGAAATGCTTTGTTATCCACCTGTCTGTGTGTACTGAATCTGTAGGCATGCTGAAGTATAAATAAATAAATAAACTATAAATCGCAAATCCACACTAGATGCTATTGAAATACATGAGGCTATTGAAATTAAAAGAAAACATCCAAATTTTAATAGAGAAGATAGTTGAGTTATTCCCCCTGCTTGGGACCCAGTGATAAACAATCAAATCAAAAACTAAACATAACACCTCAAGGCAGCGAGATATTATCAGTACTATTTGCATAAATCGGGACAACCAAATAATTACGAGATAATTCGGGTACTCTTAATCTGGACATCTGGTCATCCGTCATCTCAGTCCACCCGGTGATGGTTGCTGTAAAATTTCTGAAACGTCGGACTAGTTAATTCATCAAATAAACCGCGATAAGATCCGTAAAAGTAGTTTTAATATAAAAAATACGTAATCTATATTCAACTGTCTAGATATCACGGTTTATGACGGGTTTTTGGTTTTGGCTGCTCTCTGCTGACGGAAGTGTTCATCGATAATACATGTCGGGCGACAGTCTCAGATCGATATTGGGACAAACCCCCGCCTTTCCCGCAGTTGGGACAGATGCATCCCGATAGTTATTTAAGATTAGCTGAAGTAAGAATTATTAACTTGACCGAGGCGAATGGGTCCCCTCGCCTCTCTCCCCTCTCTGACCAGGAGGGCTGCTCACGCGCGGCAGGCATCATCGTGTGGGCTGGAAGAACTGGTTGAGCTATCCACCATACCAGAGAAAACAGACGGACAGTGGAGTCTCAGTAATAGGGTCCCGTTTTTACCTTTTGGGTACGGAACCCATAAAGTAGTTTGTCTTGTTAAGGACAAGGCAAACTACTTTTAGTCGTATTTCTTTTTCTTAACATTATATATCAATAAATAAAACGTGAGCGGCAGAAGAGTCAGCACAGGAAAGCAATATAACATGATTTGCAATGATTATACCACCAAAAAAAATGTTTAGATAGGTTGGTTCTACACCAAGCTATCAAAACATTTTTTTTTTTAAATTTAATATGCTAATACAAAAAAACAGTAAATATTTGTTAGGTACTTGGTACTTGCTTTAGTTCTTTAGTCGTGCTTATATTACGAATTCAGAGTTACAAAGTACATGTTGATACATACCAACCTACGAGTATACATGTTTTTTTTTTTTTTTGTAAAATTAACACTTATAAGGAAATAAGTAGGCACTTCTTTAAATACACCAACCCAGGCATCTGTACAGCAAAATTAATATTTCAGTTTTGTTTTTCGATTTGAACTCCCTTATCGAGATATTCTATGATATTTCTGAGGATCGTTTTTTACTTTAAATGTGGGGTTTCTATGTTGACTACCATAATGTCGATCGAAGACTGAATATCTACGTAATGTAACGACAAAAAATAAAGAACAATAAAAAGAAGAGTACGCTTTATATCACGCAACTTTTTTTTTTTTTTTCGGAGGGACCTACTACTGATTGGCGGCACTTTTCCAGCCCTAACAGTTCGACTGATTACGGAAGACTTTTTGTCTTCTGGTTATAGGTAGACGATAGGGGGACAGACCCCCCTTCTATCCCGCAGATGGGAAGAAGCAAACCGGAATTTTAGTGGACATTACCCTATCGTGGTTATTTTTGGGACCGAAAAGGGGGAGCGGTCCCCCTCCCCACGCTAGTGGGAAGGCGCGCGCACGATGCCGTTTAATGTTATGGGACGTGTTTAGGAAAAGTTGAGCTCGTCTCTGACGGGTGGGGTCGATTTGCGCTTCAAATCGGCTAAAAGCCGTGATAATGATTTATTTTTATTTTTAGAGCTCTCTAAGATCGCGTTATTTTATTTCTACATTTATCTAAGCTCATGTCTTACGGATTCGAACCCGGGCTCGTTTCCGTAAGCGGTGTGTGAGTTTGTCATTCGGTCAGTCATATGTCTTATAGCTGTGGAACTATATGTAAGGTTTCAACGGTCGACCGGTACGAGCGGTGTATATCGAATTGGTTCTAGCGGGAAGAGAATGCATTTATGCACTGTCCAACCGACCCAAGGGGGCCTGAAGAGTTTGTCGGGTCAGGTCATGTAGCTATAACTACAACCTACTACCTACTAAAACCTGCTATCCGTGGGTTTGCCCTATTGGCATTTTGCGGCGGATGCGTGTCTGGGTGTGTTTTTGCTTGTGTTGCACACAAGCAAAAACTTAGCAACTGCTATGGCTATCGCGTCTTCGGCGTCGTGCAGTACGTGGTTCGGCCGACGGTAACGGGAATCGGTTATTAACGTCGGGTCGTATTCCGTCGTTTGAACGATTAGTTTATTTTTGTGATTAAGAGCACGGTCAAAGAACTTTTGAGACAGCTCTTTGAAGTGTCCTTTTATCGATGTTAATTGAAAGTCGCAATGTAGGTCGATGTTACGAATGTACCACGGGCATCCAGTGGCCATGCGCAAGAATCTATTCTGCATTTTCTGCCGTATGCATGTAGTGTACAAGGTGAGCTTATGTCTATTAGCCATTTTGCTCTTCTTGTTAATGAGTGCATATAATTTGAAAAGGACATGCCGTGCCTTTTTCAGAACGTTGTCAGTGTGATTCTTAAAGCTCATCGACCTATCGAACGTGACGCCTAAGTACTTTACCGTCTCTGCTCTGGGTATCACGTTACTGTAGAGCATGATGGCGGGCATGTTTCCTCGTTTGTGGTAGGGCGGGGTACGGGAGAAGTGTATGGACTTACTCTTTTCTGCGTTTACCTCTATTCTCCACTTTAAGAACCATTCACCGAGTTCGGTGACGGCCTTTTGGAGTAACTTGGCTCCGAATTTGGGGAGGTACCACGTGTACAGTGCGGTGTCATCCGCGAACATCACAAGCTGTACGCCGGGGTGTCGCGGTATGTCACTTGTGTACAGATTGAAGAGGGTGGGAGAGAGGACCGATCCTTGAGGAACTCCAGCTCTGAAGGGACGAGGGGAGGACAGGGTGCCCTCCACTCTGTAGCGGAACTGCCTGTTTGCTAGGTAGCTGAGTCTGGGCATCTAACGCCCTTCTGGCGCAACGCACTTTGCATTGCGCCAAAAGGGCGTTAAAGATGCACACTAAGAGGTTTATAATAACGGGCGGCAACTGTTTCAGTGCCTTGTTGGTTATTTTGTCGGGCCCGGGGGCCCTCTTCGAGTGAAGGTTCTTTATTAGATCCTTCACTTCTTCTGTGTCCGTTCGACGTATGATCTCATCATCATCGTCCGGCGGCACAGCCAGGCGGGCCGTTACTATGTTATGTACCTCTTCTATGTGGGAGGGGTCTGTGGGGAGGGAACTAGGAGTGCACTGCATCTCTAGTGTGTCGGCCAGGCACTCCGCCTTTTCACCATCCTCTAGTACAGGTAATCGGTTTGCGCGGTTTAGTGGTGGCATTTGTTCCACCGGTTCGGAGCTCTGGCGAGAGGCCAGTGGGCCGTATGCGACGGGGATTGTTCGCTAACGAAGTGATCCCATCTCCTGTTAATGAAGTTACGTACAGCCTTTTTTACTTCTCTTTCGAGTTTTCGGAGGGCTTTCCTGCAGACTTCGCCTCCGTAGCGATCGTGCAGGCGTTTAGCCGCATTTTTTCGACGGATAAGGTCCCTGACATCGTCAGAGAGAGCTAAACGGTCCTCTGGGACGGTGGAGATCTCTCTTGACGATTCTCCTATTTTTCTAACCAGTAGTGCGGTTAATGAGGATGAGTGCTATGTCGATTATACTAGGTGCACGTATATACCCATTATTGTTCGAGGAATAATGGGTTGGGATATACGGAGCATTGATGATGATGTTATGATCATCGACATATCTCTTGACGACAATCCCGTGACTGTTGTTGTGTCTATTGCCCCAGGTCACGTGGTGGGCGTTGAGGTCCCCAGCTAATATTATTGGGTCGTCGTTTAAATTTACGAAAATAGCGTTTAGGTCGCTAACTAGAAGCGGCTTTGAACCTGACTGGTATACAGAGACTATGGTGATGGGCTGATGGCCCGTCATGCATTGCTTACATAGGGATACTTCTAGATTTTCTAGAGGGGGCGGGTATGTCACGCAACCAGTAACACTTCTATTGTTATAAGAAACGTAACTGGCAATGTGAGAAATGAAATGTGTGGCGCGTCTCTCTCTCTCTCTCTTGCAAATGAAATAATATGCCATAGGTGACCTCTCCTTCTACGTTTACTAACTTAACTTCCTCCTGGTTTAGCGTTAATCAAGTTCAACCACAGTCGTGAGGTCCTGGGATCGAGTCCCACTTCGGGCTAAGTGTTCTGGGGATTTTTGGGGATCAACAACAATTTTGGTAACTTTGATGATGTCCCACGCATGTATGAAAGTAGACTGTCAAAGGAGGTGTTTTTTTCCGAAGTTTCATGCGGTAAATGCAAGCAGGGTGGGCAATACCTGTAGTACAAAGACGTATTGAGGCCCAATCTTGTACATTGTAATATCCCAATTGGGAGGAGCTGGCTCGTGTTAGACCGGGATGGCGTCATACCGTTCAGAAAAGTGTAGATATATTATAAACGAAGCGTCTAGAAAACTTTGATGCAAAATGCCAAGCACGGAAACGTTTAATAGTTCTGGCCAGCTCCACTGTCTACCTTGCAATCGTATCTTCCTGTTAAAGTCTGGCTTCGCAAGCCAATTAAGAGCCCATAGTAACAGCAGTGCACAGCAGTCGCCGACGCCGGGTACGGCGTGGACGGTCCAGTTACAGACCTGAGGAGTGCACTGTTAATGTGCAAGGTTACCTCATGATGCTGCGAAATTGCCTACACAATGCAAAACAAAAAACAAATTTTTCCTCATTAAAATATTAATATATATTTCCACAATTTTCATTCCCCACTCATTACATAACTTAATATGTGTCATTGTAGGTCTTTGTAAGTATATAGTTATATAACCATATATCTACAATGACCTCCATTTAGTTGTGGAATGAATATGTATTTATCTTCGGATATTCTACTTAAATCAGACGAAGCTGGTACATTACCACCTAGTTGTAACATTCTAGAATAACAGGAGATCTTTATGTATGGGCCCGTGTGCAAATGCCCATTTCCGCTGGAATAAATTACCAGTCCATCCGTAGTTGTCGACAATCAGGAAGGGCGCTTGATTACTTTTGCATTATCATATACTTCCATTCTGTAGACAAAGTAAATAAACATGAATATTGAATATGCAAGGCACTCTATATGATAACAACATATATGATAGCAAAATATATGCTTGCATATCGCTGTCACTATGTTGTCCGGGTTTATCAATGTCACTACTGGAATTGTGTGCAGTAGCCGGCCCGGAATGTAAGCGAGTAGCAGGGGATCGGTCGTCTTGGCGTTCATTGAAAGTGCCCTATGTCCAACAGTGGACCGATAAGGGCTGATAAGGGTGATGATGATGATTTGACAAAAATAAAAACAAAAATTATAAATAAGTATTTACATATAACAAGGATGAGAAATGGATGCATTAGCAACCCTAGAAATGAATCGGAGTAAATAATCAAATAACCTTATAAATGATCAACTGTGTTTAGCACACTATTGTATCATTATTAATTATATTTAAATATTTAATATGTATTAGTTAACAAATGAAAAGAAATTGGGCCTTAAATTTATATAATGTTTAATGTTATGATATTATGATTTCACATATTATTTAAAATTGTATTGTAATATATCTAAAGCTAGCACTTTTAACAAGCTTTGGCTCATTTCTCACATCATCAGAATCATCATCAGTAGGTAAACTGAAATTTAAATAGTATAATTAATCTCTAATCGAATCTGTCTTGAGCACTTGAGCCTGATAGATTTATTACATTTTTGTCTAAACAAAAGCACATGATTTATAATCATGTGCTTTTGCATATAATTAAAAAGTAAAAATAATTATTATGAAAAGCTAAAAACATACGGTCTCCGAGCAGTAGCTGTATTGGGATGGGTGCGAGTAGCAAATGATCAGCCGTCTTGGTGTTCATTGAAGGAAGCCTATGTCCAGCAGTGGACCGATAAGGGCTGATAATGACGATGATGATGGAAAGTTAAAAACAATAATTAAAAATACTAGTGTTATTGTGAATTTGAAGCATGGAGTGTGTGTCATATTTTTCGTACATCGAACAAATGTTTATAAAAAATATATTAGTTATTATATATCTATGAAGTACGGTGACCCATTGTGTTGGGGGGAGGAATAAGGAGGGCGACGCATCGGCATAGTTATTATGTGAATGTTCATGGGCAAAAAATATATATAGAATGGGGGGGGGGGGTAAACGAGAAAACCTTTTTACGTCTACCGACGCCCAAGTACATCCACATATTACTGTGCCGATGCGTTGCCCTCCTTTTTCTGGAAAATACAGGTGTTAATAGACTACAGAGTCAGGATCTGCAACGACCTTATCATCATCATAATCATTATCAGCCCCTATCGGTCCACTGCTGGACATAGGCCTATTTAAATGAACGCCAAGACGACCGATCTCCTGCTACTCGCATCCACCCAGGACCGCATATGATATTTTTTTCATGAGAGAAAATGATAGATCATTTATTATCTTTCTATTAGTATTAGAGGGTGAACTAGTGTTTTTATGATTAGCAACGGATGTAGACGTCCTCATAATGTATAATAATCATGCAGAGGGCGTTTCTGGGCCATCAGAAACTTACGAACCGCACGAGCGACCCAAAGTGACCACAGTGATAACGTTTTTGAGTAACGACTCAGGTTATTAGTAATTTAGATCCTACGGTCCCTTGCAGCAACATATATACTGAAACGTAACGTATGAACTTTCATATATTCTATTCCACCGATTTTAGTGGAAGAAATATCGATTCTTGTAATCTTTGACACTGCATATGTAGTATCGATATATCGAAGGAATTTGGGCGGACCTGTAATGGAACCAGCCTATTGCTATTCCTTAATTCTAATATCACAAGTTACATATGCGTTGCCCAACATTGCCGCGTCCCCTGAATTGCTATTGGTAACGGAATTTATGCAATAAATGAAGCATTAACAATTATGATCGTGTGACCGCGCGTATTGCTTCTCGCTTCTTCCCTCGTCTGTTCATTGAATTACAAAGATCAACCGTCAAGTGAATTTTAGTTCGATCTATATCGTAACATGATCGTATATGATCGTGGTTGTAACGCTTCACATTATTCATAAACCGGAGTTATTCGAATAATATTTTGGTAGTCTGTGGGTATGGCTTTTATTCTTTTGCACAATAAATACTTTACAGATTTAGATAAAATTTGACACAATCTGTAAAAACCCAAGAATAAACCTAACCCGATACATACGTATAACATATTAAAGTGCAAGGTCACGACATCTCTGAAACTACAAGTCCTAGGAGTCCTAGGAGAGTAACACCCGTGCAACATAGGACGGGATTTTGCGAAATTCGACCCACGGACTAATTTACCCGTAGGTTGTATTTATGGCTTACAGTTTGTATACAGCTACACATATCAGTGATTTTTTTCCTAATGCCGGTAAAGCCTTTCGGCTTATGCGGTGAACCCGCAGGCGCAGCTAGCCTAACATATGATAAGTTAGTTATCTATTGTGGTTCTATTTTAACACTTAAATACTACACACAAACTTATTTTGATAAATTAGTCATAAATTTAGTCAGCACATCCTCTCTATTTAGTTCCGGGTGAAACAAATTCATCAAACTGTAAAAGCACAAAAACCTGTGCATTGCTTTTAGTTCATATGAAATTTCCATACAACTAGTTTGAAAAACTTTCACGTTATAGAAAATGTTTTACACCGGTGGCGCATATTAAGAATTACCATATTTTGATAGAGACATGTAACACACAAATTTGTTTGAAAAAATAAATAGTAACAGTTAGTAGTTGTTAACAAGACTACTTATAAAATAGCAATTTTAAAAATGATACATTTCACACTTTTAATAAATTTGTATTGTTACATGGACACAGCTATGGAGCTGTGATACATTTCTAGGCAAATATAATTTAAGCTTAATTATTTTTTAATAATATAAAATAATATGCCTATTACAGATAAAGGTGATTGATTATTGTCTAGTCCAGGATAGCGCATCCTTGTGTCCCCACCATGTTTCAAGTCTTGTCATGAGTATTGGGATCAGTAGCTTGGGATGAAATTAGGGACTCTGGGCGAAGCCAATTGAATCGAGGGGGCTGCTCTTTGTTCCCTTCTTATAAGAGCAGGAGCTAAATGGCAGAAGGAGAATGAGAACCTCAGTACATTGCACTGTCCTGGAGTTGGTAGGGTTACCCTGTGATGCTGGGCAATCACTCTATGGAAATGGTTTCGGTCCCTTGTTGACTGACTAGTTGTCGAGGTGCACTGAAGGTTCATAGTTCCACTGTACCTGCCAGGGGCAGTGCTGGCACTCGCGGAGGCTTAGGTTTGGACGGCTGATCAGCACCACCCTGGGCCGGTGATGGCATGTATATGCATGTATATGCATGTATATCCATTTCCCCTTTATCAAAAAAAGGGCACCCTCGTGTCGCCAATTATTATACAAATACAAATATTGATACAAATTAATTTACAATTTCAATTAACACATACATAATTAACGACTACAATTGCAATTAACTTGTGATTGTTTTATTTGCAGCACAGGGATGCCGGCCTATTTTATTGCACGTATTGAATCCAAAACTACCATACTTGAGTACTATCTATTTGCCAACGTAACTAAATAATCACTGTTGTAAGCAAAATGAAACGTAATAATATTGTGGTAATTGAATTCTGTATTTTATACCTGGGGTCAAACAAAAAATCTATATTTGTATGTAACTATCGCAACCCATAAAATAGCACAATCCAAAATAATACGTTATTCTATGTACTCCCAACCGGACTCACATACCATACAACACGCGACAGGAAAACCACTTTGTATTAAGTGACAGAGGTACTTCATCGTATATGCGTGGATATATCATCATACCTCATACACAATATTCAACCAGCATGGTATATAAATAGCTCTACCGTTGGAAAATAGATATTAAATGGAATTTATAACAATAGGTTCTCTAATGCAGCTCAGTATGGAATTAACTATTAATAATCTTGATGCCGAGCGCACCCGAGATAATACGATCCAAGCAGTTGGAGCTCGTTCAAATGTGTAACAAGATACGCTTCACACGCCGAGATTAATATGTTATACTAGCCGGCATCCGCGAATTTAACTTCACTGTGTATTTATACCCGACTACGTCAGAAAAACGGTAATGTTTTAAGTACAAAAGTACACAGGTGTGTGTACATCTTGCTATGTATGTATGTTGTATGTATGTAGTCTCCATATTGCCGCCACAATATGATGTAAATAGGGCGTTCGAGCGGTTTGAGAGTTTCCGCTGGCCCGTTGGAGTGGATGGAAAGGCATCTCCAAATTGCGAAGTAAATGGCCGTCTGTAGTCAGTGTAAATTGGTTAAAGGATTTTGTGGCAGTTCATTGGCTGGACAGTCAGAGATCTTCTTGGATGGCTACGGAGACTTGCGCGATGTTCTGGATACACGTATCCGTTTAAAGCAAATATCCATATCTGTATGATAGTACAATAATTAAATAATCCGCGATACTATCCATAAAATTACTTTTGAAGATTTATATGCTTTGCCCTCTTTAACTTCATCCCCCAATTGCGCCACCAGCTACTCGGAAACCGCACAAAACGCGGTAGTATAGCCATTACTTTGAAAGTGGTACCACGTATGAAAGATTGTTCCTGTCCGATTGTGCCGTGATACAACAATTGTCAGTATATAACGATGATGAGGAATAACTTAGCAATACTAAAATAAACTTACTGTAACAACTTAGTCTATGTAATGGACTTTGTTTTTTTAACATCGTTACGCGGTCAAAGGCACACAAGTCAATGATAAAAAAGCAACTTTTAATTTACAGTTTAGCTTTGTTAATATTTAATCCAAGTTCACGGTTCGATGTTTTCGGTGAACTAATTATACCTACAAATTTTAGATGTGTTGTGAATAATTTGGAGGACGCCTTTTTCTTACCAACCTTTCATATAAATTGAACTAAATATTTAGTATATATTTAGTGTATTTAAGTAAAATATTCTGCAAATGGGACCTTTGTTCACTCATTTACATTAATTACGTATTAATTGTTGCATATCTGTTAGGATATTTACATAGTCTGTCGTGTGATGACAGCTGTGACAGCTGATGCCTGTGCTAGATACAAACAATACCCAGTACGGCCCCGAAGACGTGATGCGGGAGAGACATGAGATGATGCACCTTGGGTGTGTACATATGTGTTGCTATAGAGCTTGTCATTATACACGTAACACTCCTCACCGAGAGTCCATCTCTTAGAATGGTCCCACAGCCCTCCATGTGTCATCCTGACGTAGCACATCAACGCATATATGTAACATTAGGTAATATTTTGTGACTTATTACGTGTAATGTTTGCAAATTAAAATTAATAATATTTGTACTTTTGTAAATCAATGATCTGATTGCGTAAGAGGTAGTGCCAGTGGTTCACCGCTATATTAAGACACTAGGTACTTACTTACTTGATTACTTACTTACTTGAATCTTTTAATCTGCAGTGACCGACAAAGGATTAACTTGAAGTTTATCACATTAAATATTAGGTCATAATATATTTTGGTCCGCATTGAACGTGAAGTGCATATAAATTCACTAGAGAAAGTCATTTCATCTATTTCGTTGACAGTCGCTTAATTGTGTTTGTTATCATACAGGTCCCGGTGTCAAGCGAAGCTAATTAGCGCTGAAGTCACTTTCCTGGCGAAACGCGTAGTTTAATTCAATACGAAGCGGGCTTAAACCTAACCCTCATTTGTTTTAAATCTCGACTACGTTTGCAGATGAGATGTTGCGTTTCTTTTAAATAAGCATATTGTGGATAAAGCATATTTCCTAAAGCCAATATATATATATATATATATATATATATATATATATATATCGAATATTAAAGATATATTAAAAAAATATTGAATGTCACTTCGGTAGCGTCGCCTATAAACATCTGCAGATCCCGACTTTATACAGACACGTTGCTGTACTTTAATTAATCAGCCGCAAATAGTTACACCGCACAAATTGCTTCTAACACCTTATACTCATAACACATAGTCACCTCTTCAATCCGGCATTCTAATATTTTTTTAAAGAACGAACATTAGTACCCACTAACAACTTCCCTCCGAACGAGCGAAGCACGACACCACGGCGGAGATATATATCATACGAGTGAGAGTTACCTCCCCGGTCGTGCTGGTCTAATTCATTTACTTCTTATGAATAGTAAAGTTAACAAAGCTCTGAGGCGGAGAACGAAACCGAGGAACTCCTCATCTTCCTTATAAAAGCTCTTATTGGACCGTCGAAGCTCAACGAATCTAAATCCAATTATGTTATTCTGTTTGTGTGTTTGTATGTACGCGCTAATCTCAGGTAGTATTCACCTGCACCAGATAAATATTTTATTGTTGAATATTCTCTTTATCGAGGAAGGGTATATGCCATTGGGTCCTGTTGCCTGCAGATCTGAGACCCTCCATTAATAGCGGCTGAAGGCTCCCGTAGGCGTTTAGTTTGTATTGCTACCCAATGGCCGAGTCCAACATAGGTCTGAGGGTCTACCCGGGCTCCCAGGTCTCATGCGTAAATGCAGCCTGAATCATCAATTCTACAAACAAGTAGACGGAGTAGCGATGGGTTCACCAGTATCCCCTGTAGTCGCAGATATCTTTATAGAGAACTTTAAGGAGGCGGCCCTTATAATATTAATTTATTCTAAAACGATCAATGGTTATCTTATGCTAACTGTATACGCTAGCTTATTCATGTGATATGTGCCGTAATTACTGGTGGAATGAAGTACTTACAAGAATTGCTATGAACTAGGTAGATGAGATTCAAACTCATGGTAATTGCAAAAAATAGGATTATTGAATTTAATAAAAACTTTCAACGAAAATTATTGAACAAAATCGATATATTAAGAGATTATTTTGGTTTGCGGCTACGGAACCCTTCACAGGAGAGTCCGTTTCGTTATTGGTCGTATTATTCGTAATAATTAATATGAGCTGTAATTACCTATATAGTTAAAGAAAATTTTCATGTAATGTTTTTTTTTATTGCGTGAATGGATGTTTTTAAACTTGTATATTGGTAAAGTTCTTGATTGTATCTGGAGAGAGCAGAAAGCAAATGTTCTAATAAAATATGCATAAGACTTTAATATTGTAATCAAATAAAACGACACACACACTATGACATGGCACGTGAACTAGTGTAATACAAGTTCTGGAAGTGTCAACTGATCAACATAAGAATTTGAATATGAATTATTTATTTTTACGAAAAGATTTTATTTATTTAAGATTGGGGTTGCAATTCAACCAGTGAGGGCTCACTAGTAAATAATAAATACTGAGAACTAGTCTTTTGTTTACTTTCACGTAAATCAAGTATAATAAATTTGAAGAAAGCACCTATGTGCTTTCTTCAAATTTATAACCTATGTGAACAAAAACTGTCGTGTCGAGGAAAAAGAGATTTAAAGGCCATCCAACCCGTCCCTCTGTTCAACGAAACGATCCCTCGTCGATACAACGAGACATTGATGGATGCGATTAGAATATTTCGATGGACTCGGATTATAACGATGTTTGAACTTCGTTAATTATCTAAAATATACTTACTTGCGTTGATCGAGTGCGCACAACATTGGGAGCAGACACGACGGAATGATCCAGGCATTAATTTATCTGTGAATACTCTTTTGGTACTGCGATCACTTCGTTCATAACAGTAGTGAAAACAAAATCATGTTTGGAATTTTATGTTTTCTGTATATTAAACATTTTTATCGTGTTGTTGCTTAGTTTCAAACTTAACGTAATTTACTTGGTTAAACTAACTTATATTATTTTGAATGAAATCTATGCATTTATCTATATTCAAGACTCACTGTCCTAAAGTGCACGGTATCCTTTAAAAGGTTTTAAAGGAAGGGAAAAGGGGAAAGTTAAACTTTCTAGTACGAATAAATATACAATCTGTATCCATGTCTTAAGTTTGTGCGAACGTTATTCATTACAATATAAATACTTACTTTTACAGATAATTCACCACCAATGATAAAATCTGTAAAAGTTGTTAATGCAGTATAATGTGTATTTAGAAAATGACAACTAGTTTTACTGAGATGGATCCGGCAAATTGTAGAATATTGTTACATTATATAAACTTGATCGTGACTGTCAATTAATGTGCGCGGTCTTACCTGTAACAAATCTCTCTATATATATACCATACAAAATCTTCTACGTATATTGTACTTGAAAGGTTGCAGGATTTTTTTAGTAACAGAAAGCAGTTTTTCGGATTTAAGATTTCATTTCATACATGTTTCCTTCTAATATAAATTCAAGGCAACTTTCTTTAAAAGTTGTAAACGCTTATAATGTGATGATACATTCAAAAGTAATTGACACAAGCTCATAATGAACGAAATTACACAAAACGTGGGGAAAATAGCCAACGAAACGCAAAACTCGTTCATATTTAATTGGAAACGCTTAACACACTTTGTAACGCTCTGCGTGTTTCAATGAGTATTATACTTTTAGTCCGCTTTATACCACTCGTTAATGAGTAATAGGCACATTTGACAGGTACTAAAACATCACCGTTGCAGGATTATTAGCAATTATGGTTCAGTTCAATACATAATAAAAAGATATTGTACAGTATTAATAGAATATATAATATTAACAGACAAATTTATTTAGTTATATTAAAACAAATTAAAAACTGTAGCAGTTAGCAATCGGCTACTTGATAACCACAAAAAACGCGACTGCAATGCGCTTTTAAGCCGGTATCATGTGAGTGAGGTGTCTCACCGATCCCCACCATGGTCCAATCCTTGTCGTGACGTTGGTGCTCAGTAGCATGTGGTGATACGATATACCTTCAGCCAATTGTGCCGAGGAGGTTGATGTTCTTTGTACCCCTCTTATAAGAAGCGAGGACTAAAGAGCAGGATGAGGAGGCGATCTTTGTATATGGCGCTCATATTAGAAGAGGGGACGAAACAGCAAAAAAATGAGGTGGCGCTATTGTGCACGGGGCAAAGGGCGAGGATGGGAACCTTACCCTATCGCACTGTTCGAAAGTAGGCGGGGTTATCCTGTTGTGTGAGACAACCCCATCTGTGGAGGTGGAGTTGGTCCCTTTGAGGGCCGAGTAGCCGTCGAGGTGCCCAAACGATTTGTTGTTCTGGGGCACGTCACCAATGGCGTCAATGATAGCACTCACGGTGACATTTGCGGTATCCGGCACTATAATGTGCCGCGATTCCCACACACCACTGGACCTCCTCCAGGGTCAGTGAAGGCGCGTAAATTTGCGTTTTTTGCAACAAAAAAAAGGTGTCTCACCGATCGGGCCGGCCTAATGCTGCTGCAATGCAGCATGTCTCTACCTCATGCGAACTTACTATGATTCAAGTCGCGATCAATCATTACGTCTATCATTAGTGGTCCACCGCTCGCTTGTGTCAGCGTTTCATTTTGTTTTTTTATTGTATTATATTGTCCCCTAGACAAACGAGAAATCGGAGCCTTTTTACACATC
This sequence comes from Eumaeus atala, assembly GCA_017140195.1. NCBI lineage: Eukaryota > Metazoa > Arthropoda > Insecta > Lepidoptera > Lycaenidae > Eumaeus > Eumaeus atala. Next base: position 373,125 of record JAFELO010000576.1, on the reverse strand, counting down.
CGCACAATTACTACGCCGATGCCTTGTTTCCTTTCGTCCTCCCTCCAATGGACCACCGGATAGTCGCAAACTACTCGAATCTACTATCTCTTGCTTATTTGGTACGTTGTTCGCTCCCCTATATCCAACTGACATCAGTAAAGCGCACGAAGCGCAACAGCAAAGCCTCTTACTAAGTAGTCATTACTCGGTAATAGGAAACACATTACCGCGACACTAGATTTAATGATTCGGTAATGCCTTGACAGACATCGCCCTCCCAAGGAACAACAATTTCAAATAAATATAAAAAACTTAACATTAAAACTGAAAGAGAGCGTTCTACGTAACATTAAAAAAATATACAAAACTATCAAGGTCGGTAATTAGTGCAGTAAAATTTGGCTTTATCGGCAAATTTTTGCAATTTCCAGCGGTATTGGGTGCCTTTACCTTACTGAGGACATCAATTAATTATTACCATTGATCACCCAGAGATCGAAATTCGATTGTAGTTATAAAAGAAACATTCAATATGGACTGTAAAACTGTCTATAGGGATGAAAACAACTAAATGTCGTACTTCATAATATGGGTGACAGTGTCACAAGTTATGCGCATGTACGCGATTACAGAATTCTTGACAAGGTTTTACATTGAGTACATACCGTAGTGTGTATAAATTTTTGTTTCATTCAACGCATCGGCTTAGTAATTATGTGGATGTTCATTCTCGTCGGTAGTCGTAAAAAGACTCCGATTGCTCGTTTGCCTCCTATTCCATAAAACTCTACTAAAGTTAAGAGATATTATACTTTAATATTATGTAATTTTTAAATATGGATATTATTTTTAATTTTTTTCCATAACTAAATGGCAAATAACGGAGCCCTTATAGCTTCGTCATGTCCGTATGTCCGTACGTATGCCACAAGTTGTTTAACAGGTTGATTATATGCCCTGGATGTTTTAAACTTGAAAGGTAAGGTGTATGTTATAAACCGCCACAAAAGGATGTAGTATAAAAAATAAAATTAAGGATAGTGTGTGAATATATCATTCATGTAACTGAGAAGCGAAAATAATCTCAGAGAGCTCATTGCATAAGGTACAAATGATTAGGTGTTTTTAAATAAGGTAGAGGTTCACAAAATTACATATAGTTACAAAATACTGACTAAATATAAATAAATATCATAAATGAGGAGTTGACTAATTATATTATATTGATAGTCTAGAACCGAGCAAGTAATAAACTAATATTAAAAAGTAAAATAATTAAAAAGTACAAAAGTAGACATTTGATCACATATTATGCTATTTGCATGTATTCACACTGACACTATCACAGCAACAATATAATTGTTTTGTTATTGATATAGAAATAAGGAATCTTATAATCTTTATTTCAAACAAAATTCAATACATTTTATGGCAAAGAATAAATAGGTTTGTTTGTTTTTTTTTTTTTCTAAAAAACTAAACCGGCATATCACGAAAACGAGGCGCATACATTTTTAACTAGTGTTCCACTAACCCCGGCGCATGTTAATCTATTCTTTAAAAATGCACTCGTAATAAACATACCAGCAGACTACTAAACGTGGCTTCAAATTAAAATTGTATGTATTTAGCTTGTGTATTTCAACATAGTAACGTCAGGCAGTGGGTAACAGATATCTCTTTAGACTAAATATTGAAGATATATATTCGAAAAGTATCTGTGAGTGTGTGACGACCCAATAGGGCGTTGAGATGTATGGGGAGTAAATAGATAGTGCCATGATGAGTTATAACTGCATTGGACAGACACGAACTGATACTACCTTAAAAGTAATGGGCATGCTGTCGCGATTCGTGCAGTTTTCGAGTATATCGTGATCCATTGGAATTGATATGTCCAGAGGTCGGAGGCTTTAATGCTGAATACGCCTGATTATGTTCCATCAGCATTACACTCTCGGAATCTGAGCATTACTCTTGTCCCGGCAGCTCAGTCTCTAACCATACATTAGACCTGATGGTCGCGTACAATTTCTATATCCATTTGTCATAAGTTAATTATAATATTTTACTATTTGTTCCTAGCAGTAATAAAATTTATTTTTTTAAAGAGACTTTCCATTAAATCCATCTAACATTTGGTGGCAGCGGTGGGATCTAACCTTAATATGGCTATTGGCAAGCTCGCACGGGTTATTGGCAATATTACTGAAACCACGAACGGGTTACAAATTTTGGCAACCGTAAATGAAATACTTAACTCGCTTGAGGCAACCCTACTTACTCCTTCATTTCAAATACAAGATGTGACCAATGCAATACTATTCAGTAGCGTCAATGCATTGCACCCGGTTATAATTACGCCGCGTCAGCTATACACGCAATTTTAAATGTATCTAGTATAGTATGTTATTATAGTAATTATAGAATAGTTTTTTATATTACTAATACCATTAATTAGTGTTAAGAAATATATTTTATTTCATAGTATCGCCCTGCCTACCCCATAAAATAATGATCAACCCGACACATTTAGCCTAATAATACCGAGTAAAAAATACATAGCAATGACAAAGGACCAGTCCCAGTACCGTACAATAGACAGTCAACAACCCTGTGTATCAGTGAACTCCAATGAATATCTGTGTAATATAGACAATGTGTACCTAACAGCAGCGCGCTCAAGATGTGTGTGAGTGAGCTATTAACCAAGGCTCTAACTAGCTTGCCGTATCAGTGCAAGGTTAGAACAACCACGGGGAAGATAGACATCATCAACCCCATCACGAACAATAGGTGGATCTACGTCCAATCTGAACCATCCAAAATCAGTATCGACTGCGATAGTTCAAAATTATATGAGACCACTGTAGTAGGCTCGGGAATAATCGTCATCCCCAACCATTGTATCGGGTACTGTAAGACTGTAATGTAATTAACGTAAGTTCGCCAATCAGTTACTTACCCGTTTTTAATTTGTCAAACGAAATATATAATATGTATGGTTTAGGTAGTGTGAACAGTATTAATTATAATAGTGTATTTCCGATTATATTTGAAGCCGATAAAGCCGCAGTAGCTTCACTACTGGACCGGCTGAAAACCATAGAAGTTAATCAAGGAGATTTCAATCAATCGGGAACACATTATTCTATAAGTTTTATTATAATATATATATCACTAAGTTTGTATTCATTTTATAAATTAATAAGATATTTGTGTAACCGCAACCGTCAATTCTGGGCCAATGACAATCGCATACCAGCACAAGTAAATTCACTTCAGAACACTATCGACACAACTGAAATAGAACTAGGCATTCCGGCCGAGACGGATACGAACTCTGGTACTCCCACCAGGACTCGCCTCTAGCTGAAGACTAGTACTACCCCAAGTCTTCTCTAAAAATGGGAAATGTTATGTCCAGAGGTCGGAGGCTTTAATGCTGAATACGCCTATCCATCCTACGCATCCGCATTACACTCTCGGAATCTGAGCATTACTCTTATCCCGGCAGCTCAGTCTCTATCCATACATCTGACCTGACTATCGCGTATAATTTCTATATCCATTTGTCATAAGTTAATTATAATATTTTACTATTTGTTCCTAGCAGTAATAAAATTTATTTTTTTAAAAAGACTTTCCATTAAATCCATCTAACAGAATGTGAGGTTGTTAAGATTTCTGGTATTGACCATTAAATATATTTGGAGAGATGTCAGAGGTCGAATTACAGTCCAGTTATATTAACTAGTGGTTTATTATACTTCACTTTAAACTTCAGTTTAAATAAAAGTTTACATTCTCTACTAAACTACATAGCAGTTTCTCGGTAACTTTCTTAGCCTAAGTACATCTATTTAAACTAGTAGCCACCATCATACGCAACATATTAAAAAATAAATAAGCCGTCGTATTACCTATTTTTTATTCTTTATTCACACATTTGGTAGGATGTTGCTCAGTGAAATCGTGAGGCAAAGTATTTTATAGCATCAGCACCTTGTTTCCTTCAGGGTATGGATATTGAAGGTGACTAGATTGCAGATATTTATGTAATTCTATACGTCATGGTTACAGATGGTACAGTGACTGAATGACTGGCTAACAAAATATGCTTACATACATGGTGATGGAGGGGAACATATCTCATACACAATTTCGTAAAAAATTCGTTCAAAAGCCCATTAATCAATTTGAAGGGCAGTGAAAATCCAGACTATGTACTAAAAAAAATTAAACCATTTCAATAGAAGTGGTTTGACTTTTGTTCATATTATACTTTATGTACAATTTTTTATAGCATAAGAGGGCAAAAATGCAATCGAAGCTTTTGATAACCTTCCCCGGTTGTGCCGACCCAATTCCGTTGCATAGGAGATTGTTGTGTCTTGCACCATGCACCTATGCAGCATGCACTACATCTATACTCATTTACGATACATGTTATGAAAGCAATTCGTAATGTATGGCAATAAAAATTTACTATAAACTTCCACTACATTACAAATCACTGTCGATGTTGGCTTTTGAATATGATTGAAACATTTTTCTACAAGCCATTTGCTTGTAGAAAAGTATTTTTATACTATTAATGATTATTTCAAATGTACATATATAAATTAATATCAATATTCACAAATATATTACAATTTTATTAATGGAATATATTTTGAATTAATTACCTACGAGTATGTTGACATCTTAAAATATGACTATTGCTAGTGTGAAATTAACTTAATTCTTACCTTAATTTGCTTGACCTGATTTGACATATCA
>JAFELO010000576.1:324456-368328 GCA_017140195.1 Eumaeus atala | reverse complement strand
CGCAAATAGAGATCCTTATTCTTCATATATATCAGATATAGTTTATCCACAGACATCGCTTTTCTGATATTTGTGTTGTAAACATTTTTTATATCTGACTTAATCTTATGATGTCTTTAAATAGAGATAAAAAAAATAAACATTATTTTATTTAGGAATTTATAACAAAACTCAGGAGACACAATTCAATTACTGCATTTCCTGTACTAACATTACAAGGAGGAAAAATTTGACTGTTAGTTTGTTGGTTTGAATTCAATTGGCTTATAATTATTTTACTATCATAATACTACATTATCTGTGATGAACATAGGCTGCATAAAATGTTTGAAAACCTTATGGTCGATTATGAAAACTTCGATAATGTAATAAAGGTGCGAAAGAGAAACAAAATAAAACGCTACATAGCTGCTGATATTAATGACAACTAGCTTTCCCGCTGTTCTGTCATAAATTGAATTTGCGGTAATGTTAAGTTAACGTGTAGTGTTTACGTTGCCAAACTTTTTGCATACACAGAACAGCAGGACGTACAACGCGTGCACTTATTTGTACCTATTAATGTCAAACATCAAGCTTAAGTAACAGCTTATAGACTATTTGTGTCGCATTATTACGGTCAACTTAGTACTCCAATCAACAACCCTACTGTTCAGACTAGCGATCATTAACAAAATCCACTCAAATGAAAATCAACTTTCGTTGCGATAACCCCTTTGATCGAGATCATTCAATTACACATACGTGTGACTGAATTTTGATAGAGAATTATTTTATAATGATATATTTTTTATACTATATATAAAGGGGTAATCTAAGGGATCCCTTAGATTACTGCTTTTTTGTAATTTTGTCTAATGAAGACTTTGGGACTTTCGAAGCGAGGAAATATTTGAAGCGGTCAGTGCTATGCAAGGGCGATAAATGCCCGGCCGTGTTACCTCAAATAACCTGCAATGCTAAAATGTTCTATATTTCTTGCGAAATACTTTCTATACAGACTCGTACCTACCTATTTGCAAGACTATACATGCTATTTTCAACCTCCGACTCAAAGTAAGATATGGCATCTCATAGTCTAAAATAATGGATCTACTTAGATACGGTTTTTACAATGACTTGTTAGTATCCAATTAATGAACAGCTTTGAAGTATCATAGATTAGGGTCATGAGCTACTTGCATACAGCGGCTCCCGACCACCTTAGCCAAGTCTTCAATCCACCAGGTACACACCAAGCTTTAATATGAGTTTAACATTACGTTGTGTTTATGGTTTAAGTATGTGTGAATGAGCAATGTTCTCTTAAGGGTCAGTGATCATTCGATGTCCACGTGAATGTACATTTATATCGTCTCTGAATGCTGCTAATAAATATTTAACATTTATTCATGACGGATTTCCATAAAGGAACGCTCCATTGAGTATAACTGGATATGTACATAAAATGAAGTAAAATATATACTAAAAGACGTATTAAAATATAATTTTAAAGTGAGTAATCTAAGTACTACCCTACCTTATTAGGGAACTGGCGTGAAGTTATATATGTGCGTGTGTAAGAAAACTAAGTAAGAGGTAGCGCCATGCCTGTCGCTCACGTGATGCCTTCGAAAAGTTATGCTTTCGCGTTTCGTGTGGTTCGTGGGTTTTTTTTGGAGCGGGGAGGAAGAAAGGTGGTCACCGCATCTGCCTAACCATTACGCAAATGTAGTAGGCATCATCATGGGAGGTGGTAGTCAATAAAAAGCTTGTCTGCCCACTTCTCTACATATTATAAAATTAAGTCCCCAAAAGCTCTATGTCTATATATGATCGATTTTCTCAAAATGTACTGTAGTGATTTTAGTACAAACACTTCGATTTTCACGATAAATCATGTTACGCTGCAGCTGAAATACGGTTAAAACGACATTATTTCTTATACACGGAATATTCTGAAAACGTAACACTTATGTCTGATAGGAAAATGTTTAGGGCGATTTTATGCGCGGGCAGTAAAGAACATAAAACCATACTTCGGGTGGGCTTAATCAAAGTGAGACTCCGGAAAAAAGTTTGCGATAGCCCAACGGGTTATTGCACGTGCTATGTTGGGTGTTTCTCTGTCCGACAGAATTCATAACGAAGTCCTAATGCAGAGGACTAAAGTATCCGATATCACGCGAAGAGTAAGCTCGCTGAAGTGGCAATGGGCTGGTCATACACGCAGCAGAACAGATGGCAGATGGGCCAGTATGGTTCTGGAGTGGAGGCCGCGTTTGAGAAAACGAAGTGTTGGTCGACCGTTGAGCAGGTAGGAAGACGATCTCCGTGTAGCAGACGGTCCGGGATGGATGCGAGTAGCAGGAGATCGGTCGTCTTGGCAATCATTGAAAGAGTGACCGGACTTGACCGATCAGGGCTGATACTGGTGATGATGATGTTGAGACCCCGGAATATAGTAATTCCCCTGTAGTCCACTTGCGCGACAATTTTGAGCTGTAGTAAATAGAGTATCAAACAGATCCCCAGGCGTAGCATGTTTGAAGCAATTATTCTAATGTTTTTTGAAAATGTGAACGCTGTAGGTGGTAAAGCGGTGTTTTATCTTATTTATTTCAAGTAAAAGGCTAAGGCTCTTAATTATTTGAATAATAATAAATGAATATAATAATGACTAGGTAATTGAATATAGAATGGAAAGATGTTGTGGGTTATTGAATGATTCGACACGGACGACTATTTAATGTGCATATTAAATGTTTGGAGCCCATCTGCACATTATATACAAGTACGGATGATTATGCAGGAGGCAATTTTAGTTTTCTTTTTCAAAAAAAAAAAGCAACACAAACCAGCAATGATGTGTGCAGGAAAACTCCCTTTTCCCTATTCTTTATAAATTATTTTTCAGCTATATATTCAAAACAGGAAGCAATCGAAAGCCTAATGACGCTTGTTCTCAAATTTTGGACTAAAATAAACATGTGCAAATAAAATATAACGACGTTTTGTATATGAATAGAATTATTCCGGACACAATATAAACACGGCCATCCTTTTTTTTTATTTTAACGTAGATTACATTCCATTTCATAATAATAATAGGGCCCCTTTACGTAGCATACGTTAGTTATGTGTATCCTTCGAGAAACCAAACCGTGAGTAAATGCGTGGCGTGCGCTTGCAATGTGCATTCACTTCATTGAAAAAAATAGTACATTTTACAAGCGAGTAAAATACTACATTTCCTTCCTTCCTGTTACAAGAGATCAGTAATTGTTTTCTCCTACGTTGCACGTTCTATATTTTCTCTTACCTACGTCGTCTTTTGATAATTGCAGCTGTTGTCATAATAATGTGTAACATGACGTAGCGTAAATTATAAAGTCAGATACGTTAATAATATACAAATTTAATATAATAATATAATACTCCTTAAATGGAGATTTTCTAATCCATTTTTCTATAGCTTCTTACACAAAACTTGACAACGGACGCAAAAATAAAAAAAAATTAACTTTACATGATAGGCATTTAAAGTTGCAAATTTTTAACAAAGTTTCTTAAGGTATTTAAATGAGGTTTCACTCAATTGAAATTTATTTGAAAAAATTCTACTATATATGACAATCTATACCAATATTGCAAAGAGGAAATAATTTGTTGTTTATTTATTTGCACTGAGGAGGCTCCGTAACTACGGGACCAATAAAAAAATCTCTTACCATTAAATTTTATTTTCATTATCACTGATGAATATATAACATTTTCTAAAACGTTATGGCCCATTATGAAAACTTCGACAATGTGACTAAAGGTACCTTCACGCCCATTATCCCGGAAGGGGTAGGTAGAGATGTGCTAGTACATCCACAACTCGTAAGTCCAGTAGATATACTGTGACTAATGGAGTGAAAAAAATTTCAAAGCAAATTCTATTCTCTAAAGTATTTTTTGGCAACTAGCTGTCCCTATAGACGTTGGTCTGTCTCTGTAAATTGAATATGTTGTCATGTGGTAACGTTTAATGTTTGAGAGGCTGAAATGAATATGTATACTATTTGCGATTTTCGTACATCATCGAAATTTTGTCATATTTAGTGAAATATCCATGAAAATCTCCCTCCTCCATCCAGGTACTAACCCAAGCGAATACTGGTCCCAAATAAAGCGGACCTTTATACCAACATAAATGACATATACGAGGGGTGATTGATGAGTATCCGAAACGACAAAGAAAAACTTTAATAATCCATTTTAAACGATTTTTTTTTCGACGTAGTTTACTTCTACCTCGATTCATTTAATCCATCGGTTCCACCACGACGTTACACATGTTTTATAAAAAAAATTCTAACCCCTCAAAATACTCGTCTACAACGACAATCTTCATCAAAAACTTCATCACTTGATGAAAATCTTCGGCCACCTACCATTTCTTGAGTTTAGGGGATAATTGGAAGTCGCACGGGACCAGATCTGGGGAATAGGGGGGAACCAGTAACAATTCGAACCGCAATTCATGGAGTTTGGCAACTGCAACCCTTGACGAGCGTACAGGTGCGTTGTCGTAATGGAGTAAACTTTCTTTTTGGCTAAATGAGGCCATTTCTTTCGGATATCTTCATAATGCAAATATTAAATGGAGAGTGTAATGCAGCAAGCTTGCATTACACTCTCCATTTATTATTTTTCCTCTTTGCATATAATCCACTAAAATAATCCCTTGAACATCGAGATAACAGTCGCCATCACTTTGCTAGCCAACAAAACCGTTTTTGGTTTCTTCGGTGCAGGTTTTCCGCTCTCAGCACACTGCTTAGATTGTTCCTTTGTTTCAGGAGTATAATGGTGTATTTCTTTCAGGAGTGTAATGATGCTTCAGCTACTGTCACATATCGCCGCAAAACGGTTTAGTATCACGCTTCAACAGCGCCAAGGACGACGAATCGTCCACTCGACGTTGCTTTGGGTTAACAGTGAGCAAATGCGGACCCCATCACGAGCAAAGCCTTATTATACGCAAATGTTGGTTTGGAATGTTAAAAACGTGTTTAGAGGAAATGCCTATCATCTCTGCTATCTACCGCAACTTTAAGCGCCGTTCAATCAAAACGATTTTTTGAATCATTTAGATCATGTCCTGATTCGTGACTTCATTTGGACGGCCAGACTCAGTTGGCGTCTTCCCAACTCTGTCTCCCAGGCCTAAAATCAATCACTGAGGTGTGAATTATACTCAATGCAAGAGCAGTATTACCTAAAATACTGTCTAGCTTGACTTTAATATATATGGGTCGCAGTTTTCCCTTTTAAAACGTAAAACTTTATCACCGCACGAATTTCGTTACTTTCCATTGTTGAAAAGATGTACGGCAGATAAAGTTCTAGATCCCATTACACAAATTCTATCAGTTCGAATAAATACAAATTTGGCGTTCTATTTTCGAAAACATGGTAGAATATATTGTAACAAATTTTGAATGCCTGTCTTTCTTTTTAATTTCGTCGTTTCGACCAGTTATCAATCAGCCCCAGTAATAAAAAAAGAAAAGTTACTTGGTGTGTCTGTGTACAGTGATTTTTCTTAGTGTAGTGATAGCTTGTTGTCATTTAAACATATGTAAACGGACGCCTACCTACTGAACAGTCAACCCAATGTTCTCTAGCAAGTGATTTGGAGCATAATTTACATGTTGTTATGGCTTAGTGAGTCCTTCATAGTTAACACCCCACCAAAGCATCACTGAAACCGGAAAATGCCCACGTTGCACTCTGTCGTTAAAATTTTGCTCAATTATAAAAAAAATCTAATCTGTAGACATTTTTTTTCTGTGACCTCACTTTGCGTACCGCTTCTGTAGTTATTTTGGTTTACCACTCTATACATCTTTAATTTATCAGTTAAGATATGAAGTGTTTCCCTTATAGGCTGCAATTCCTAAGGTATCTCTTAAAATACACGACATAGTTCTAGGTGCTGCTATCTCATTTCCAGAACTAAAATGTTTTTCCTTCGGGCAGGAGTTCTTCGAATTATTTCCCTTGCTGCTTTTATCACCTTTTTTGCACGAACACTACGTAGACGACCAGATATTTCTCTATCACTAACAGAGGACGTTTTATTGTACCTATTAATAGCCCGGTACACGAATATTTCGCAAATACCATGGTGAGTTTTAAAAATTGCATTTGGCTCCCTGCTATGTGTAAAGTAGTCACAGCTAATCTGTTCACTTTATCACCATTCTCCATTTTAATATCGCAAAATAGTATACAATGCACTGGCACCTAAATGAGGTAACACAATTAATAAGCGTATAAAAATATCAGATTCCAATTTCTAATGAAATATTGTTTTATTTTTTATTGTAACGGTATGTATGACCTTACTATGTACATAGATAATATATATTCGGAATTATTATTATTGTATTGTGAGAATGAAGCACTTACTAAGTACTTTTAGTAATATTCAAATCGGATCAAATTCAAAGAGAGAATCTTTCGTAAATTGGACCAGTTCTTGTGAATATTACAATAGATGAAATGAAATATTTACAAAGTGTTATGTAAATGATTTGACATATTACAGGACGCGACCTATGTGACCAATAAAACTGTAACTAGTAATATTTAATCAAACGAACACATTGCTTAAGTACTTAATTAGTTTCGATGAAAGCAAGGTCATTATTTTCAGAAAATGTTGTCTAAGGTCAAAGACGCCGGGAAAATCAGATGTACACGCGAGAACCGGCCACCCGGTCTAGGCACCCATATCATAAGAATTTCAAATACAAGTAGGTAAAATTTCTGGTTTCTATATTTTCGGAAATCCGATTCGAACTCGGAAAATAATCAGAATCGAGTACTGTATAGGTTCTGTGATTATGCACGGAATCTTCAATCTGTATAAAGATTTTAAATAGCCATTGTCTTAAAAAACATTATGTATAAAGAGCAACTAGCGACGGTACATTCTATGGAGTTTCAAATCTTCTGAGGTTATTTGTTCTTCTCTTCTGGCGTTATAAGTATTTGCTTTACTTTGAACTGCAGTTTAATATTACAACACCACCAAACATAAGAGACGGTGACAGATTATATTCCAAAGAATCACATAAATACAATTCAGTACAACATAGATTTTTTTTTCCACTAATCCTATTTATTAAATATACACCTCTTTCACCTATCTGGTGGTTGTTTATCTGTATAAACTAATTATTAATTATGTATCTTCTAAATCAACTGCCATTCAGCACGGTTGTAAATTCTAATAATGGTTAAGTGCTTCAATTTTGCGTCGCATGTCTACACAGAAAAACCTTATTTATACGGCCCAGCCTTAATGCGCGTATATATGAGTGTGTTATTGGATTGCCTCTCGCCCCTAAATTCTTAACACCCAACTTCACACGAGGCCCTCACTGACCTTTTGTTTTGTTGAAGTGAAAATTCCGTGTGTATCTTACAGCGATAAATTGTTTGTGCTTGTAATAGCTTTTTTAGAAGCCTATTAGGAAACATTAAAATTATCTTAGGGTTCCTTGTTCCGGGAGCAAAATGAGATCAGTTAATAAGTGTCTGAAAGGTCAGGATTATTAATACGTATTTTTGTATTTTTTATAATCCATTTTGAATAAAAAGGTTTTTACATAATTTCATTTCATGTTCTTATTTTTAATCCTTCCGTTTCTGTACTCTAGCTGAGAACAAAATACCTAAAAAGTAAAGAGAAATAAAAGATACACCTGAATGAAATAAGAATAATTAAAACCAAACTAATTATTTATTGATATTGACTCAAATTTTTTTGGTACCAATTATTTGGAGCATACGGTGCTCCATCAAGCCAATCGAAACGAGACAAAAATTAATGTTACCTCACTTTACGTTGAGTCATGTGTGAAAGTGCTACTTCCCGGTGCGCCAGGCTTATTGAGCATTAGCGGGCACACAAAACTACTTTTACGGATTTTATGGCGGTTTATTTAATTGTTTAACAGGCCCAACGCTTTAGAAGCTTTACAGCAAGCACTGGAGGACTCACTAAAAATTAAATAAACATAGATAAAATCCGAAGAATTAACTTTATTGCAATGTGTCTATAATAATATTTATAATGTATTGTAATTTAAATAGCTAGCGACCCGTCCCAGCTTGCACCTTGTAAAAGTTATACACTATAGCCTTCCTCGGGAATTGCTGTATTCATGGGTGGAAACCGCATGGAAATCCCTTCAGTAAATTGCGAAAAAACAATTACATATTGATAGACAACTTGTGGGGACTTTGTTTCATAATAAGTATAGGTAGATAGGGGTTACCCCCTTTGGATTAACAGTCGAGAAACTATCGACGACCATAGATATCCGCAAAGTTGCAAAACGCGTCTAGCGTTGCTTTCCTCTCCTCCTCCCTCACCCCATTACACTGTTCCAAAGTCAGTGGGGTTATCTTGTAGTGCGGGGTAACCCCATCTCTGGAGGAGGATTTGGACCCTTAGGGGGCTGACTAGCCGTCGAGGTACCCTGAAGATCTGTTGTTACGGGGCACCTCACCAAAGGCGGCACTGATAGCACTCGCAGTGGTTTTCGTGGGTATTCGGCACTATCATGTGCCACGAGTCCCACACACCACTAGACCCCACCCAGGGCCGGTGAAGGCATGTAAGCGTGTTTCCCAGCGTCCAAAAAAAAGGTTTCCTTCTCATACGCTCCAGATTCCATTTTAGATCGAACATTAATTTGACTAATAAAAAACGCTTCGCGTATTGCGACGCACTCAGAACATTTGAAATAAATCTTACATTTACGATAAAACTTAATCCATTTTTTTATGAGCTTGTTAGAAAACCAGACACTACGTTAAGTCTATAATATTTTTTATTGCACGTTAATCCGCACAATACAAAAGTAGCCTTAGTAAGGCTAGACATTTCTTATACAGATGTACAACAGGCGACAAACTTGTGAAATTTATTAGATTTGTATCGACTTTGGGAAGTATTAACGTCATTTAACAAATCAATTATTACATTCTTCAGTATGGCAGTTCCATGTGATGCGTCTACAGGGATGTAGAGGATACGGATAATTGATTATTCAACGATTTGGCAAGTCACTGATTTTTCATAAGATAAAACATACTGCCCTGATGTCCCCGTTTGTTCATATTAGAGAGTGATAATAAATTCGATTTTTTTACATTAATAAAAAAAAAGCTTGACTACGAAAGATCCACTTTTAAATTTCGTCCTTTATTCAAAGTATATTTATCCTCTTAATTATTTATTTATTGATATTATCTCACGTTATCGCTCAAAAGAAACCCTTAGTATTTGCGTCTAGCCTTACATCTTCATCTAATGAGTAAATAAACCAAGTAAATACTAGGCCCGACAGGCGTTGTCCTGTTTTAATACCAGACTTGGTTGTCATAATAACGTATTTGTCAAACTGGATAGGCAATTATATTCAGAATAGCTGACAAGCGATATATTTATAATATATACATTAGATTCTATCACTTTACTCATAAAACGATACGCAATACTATGGAGACTAAGGCATATATGCTTAAACAATATACAAATTGTGACACTGTCAGACATATTATTATGACTTATGACATTTAGTTTTTACTATATATAACATAAATCTTTAATACATAAAATTCTTAAAATTATAAAAAAATATGAAATATCTTTGAACTTCCTATTTAACTGTAAAACCAATCCATTGGGTAGTTAACACACAGCAAGATGTGATAGGGTCCAAAGATGATGATGATTCTTATAATTATTTACAATACCACATTGCGCAATATAATTTTGCTTCAGATAACATATAATTTATTTCTGAATTCATTATACTAGCAGTAGTAACACACACACGCCCTTCCTGACACGAATACAAAACCGATAAACGAATAGAAAATACGTAATGATTGAAACAAAGGAAATAAGCTCATTATTAGTTATGTAAATACGAGCACAAATCACATTTGACATAAAGTTATAGAGACTTGGCTAGACATAGGTGTTCTTCACAATACTATAATATAGGTAGTATTAAGGTTTAGGACTATGATAATTATTCATAATATTAAAAAAAACATCTTCGCAATTAAACAATTACTCGTGTCCCTAAAATATAATTTAAATATTCAAATTAGCAAAATAAATGTTACCATCCCAAACATTTTCAAAGCATAAGAACCTAAGCGGAAAACTTGCGAAAGAAATTAACGATTTCAACGGAAGGTTAAAACCACCCCAAAGTTAAGTCTCGTTGAACAAATTGAACCAATCTGCTGTTAATTTCAAAGACAATTTTGCTTTTTGGAAATTATAGCATGTAATTATTATGGGTCAAATTATTATAATTTAGAACATCAGGGAGCATGGAATAATATATCCTTTTTATAATTTTAAATGGTAGCCCGCTATGGTTTTGTTGCATCATCATCATCATCATCCCTATCAGCACTTATCGGTCCATAGGCTTCTCTACGACGCCAAGACGACCGATCTTCGGCTACACGCATCCATCTCGGACCGGCTACTATGCCGACTAATATACTGGAGATCGTCTTCCCGCCTGGTGAAGCGGGGTCTGGCTAGAAGCGTGCAAGTCGCGACTCCTGCCAGTCCACTGAACTGCATTTCTGGCCCGAATGTCGTATTATATGCACCGGTAAGCTCGTCGACAACCAGTGACCTGGAAAAGTTTTGAAATTCTGTAAGGATTGTTCCGGATATTTTATTTTTTTATTTTTATTTATCACAGGCTTTAAAGTTAGTTACATAATTGTGTGTGTGTGTGTGTGTGTGTGTGTGTGTGTGTGTGTGTGTGTGTGTGTGTGTGCGTGTGCGCGTGTGTGTGCGTGTGTGTGTGCGCGTGTGTGTGCGCGTGTGTGTGCGCGTGTGTGCATGTGCAGGTGTGCGCGTGTGCGCGTATGCGCGTGCGCGCCTGTGTAACGTTAAATTTGTGGGTAAAGATAAAGATGAGCAATATTTTCTAATAATTTACCTAGTGAGATTAATATCGATATTGGGCGATAATTTTCGATCAAGGACTTCTTCCTCTTTTTATGTGTGGGGATAATATGGGCCATTTTCCAAATGTTTGGAAAATATCCCTCTCGTTAACAACAATTGAATACAAATCAAGTCCAAAAAGTGAGGGATTTCGCACACTTAACCTAGAATGGAGGTGGAAAAGGGTACTAAAGTTTTTACAAAAGAAGTTGTTAAAAGATGAGCATATCTCTTTTTGTTTTGTATGTAATTCATTATTGTCATAGAACATTACTTTTGAACTTGTCTTTATATATGATTTTTGACAGTCATCCTGCCATATATATACTACTCAAAACAAAATAATGTTATTGATTATAATATAGGATAACAATTGCTTAAAATAATGATCATGAATTGTTTTTATATTCATAATAAAATTGGCCATTTTGAATGAAAAACATGAACAGAAGAAATCACCGGAAAAAGACAATTTACTGTTCTTGTCGCTTTTGCTTCTTCTTTTTAATAACGATAATGTCCTCCTGAAGCCTCGTATGCATAATCTGGATTCAGCTGCTGTTGGTTGTAGACCCCTTGCTCTTTCTCTCTAACTCTTCGTTTCAATTGGTCCCACAATTTCTCGATCGGATTTAAATCCGGACTGTTAGCTGGCTATGGTAATACCTCAATATGAGGCCCTTCTAGGACAGTTTGGGTTGAACGAGCTGTGTGTCATTATCTTGCATCAGGATGAATCCAGGCCCTACTCGATGTGCGAATAGGATCACTTGAGGCCTGATGACATTCTCGATGTAACGTTCTGCAGTTACGGTACCCGAATTTAAAATGGTGCGCTCGGTTTTACCGTGTAAACTAATCCCACCCCTAACCATTACGTTGGGACCACCGAAACGGTCAACTTCGTGTATACAGGACTCCGAAACACACACACGTCGTACAGGATTCGCCACGTCGTCTCTACACTCTGACACGCCGATCATCATTAAGAAACTTTACTTTGCCCTCGTCTGTAAAAAGCATCTTGCGCCACTGATTAATCCCCTAGTTCAAATACTGACGGGAGAATCTTAATCGGTTTGCACGTTGAACCCTGCTCAGAGGAATTCGAGCCACTGGTCGTCTTGATGTTTGCTGGTCTTCGTACAATCAATTACGTATAGTATAATCACTCTCTCCTCTCTCTCTCTCGAACTCTACCTGAACCAGGTCTCCTGGCAACACAACCCAACAGAACCCAACTGCAAACCCACGTAACGCTGAGAACGTCCTTCTTGAATCATAGTTATTTATGGCTCTGGTTACTGTAATTGTATCCATGTGCTTCGTACTGGTGGCATGATTAACGCAGGATGATCAATGAATCAATTAAAATTGAAAAGGTAATACTTTTTTCCTAAAATAATTGAAACAAGTTAAGAATATTCAATTATTTTTTTCATAAAATGATGGCCAATACTTTCAAATTAGGAACACGAGCACATAAAATAAAAAAGGCATAAAAGAGATCAAACACCAGAAAGTTCGTAATATGAACATAATGCTACTTATCAGTTANNNTTCCTTTTATTATAGAATTTTAAATGGTAAGAGCAGCTCTAATTTTCATACTAATAACGGTTTCTGAGTGGATTTCTATGGTTATATTCTGATACTCGTGGCATTAGATATTTCTTTCAACATTAGATGCGTTTTAGAAGCCAGAAGGGCTTCTAAAATATATCGTAGCTGTTATATTATAGCTTAATATCCACTTAGCCTCGACGAGTGCCAATGTGTGGTGAAAGCTAACTAATATTAGTTTAGATAACTGTACACTTCTAATTTACTCTAGTATTTATTGATAGGATCTATGCTCCTATATTTTGAGATTTGATATTCTATTGTACATTCATAATACATATTATATAGCACGACCAGCCAGCTCAGTTGATAGCATGCCCGTTTGTTACGCTAGAAGTCTCGGGTTTGAACTCTGCCTAGGTCATGGATGATTTCATATGTATTCCTATATTAAGGTTCCTATAACTATGCATCTTAAATATATTTCCGTTGTAACATAAGTCCTTGTGGTACTTAGCACAGGGATAGGCTGACATTGTGTGATAAAGTCACAGATGTTATTAATATTATTAAATAGTAAGGATTCGTTAAGTTGTTTCTTTGTTTACACTAATTAGGCCCAGTAACTACCAATATGGAATATATTCATTAGAGATACTTTTAGAATCTATATTCTTCTGTATACCTTCTTTGTAAAACCCTAACTTGTTTTATATATTTTCAAGTTTAAACATTCAATTTGTAAAACTTAAATAATAAGAATCAGTACATTTAGAATATATTTGCACGTCAAATATCAGCTTGCTACATTGAGTACCAATCGCAACATACAATGCAATATAAACATGCAAATAATACATACATACAATAAAACAAACAGAATGCAAAAGTGTTATTTTTTCAATGTAGTGCGACTATAGTTTCTAGTAATACTTAATTTGGTAATTTCTTTTATCCGGTGGAAACGAAATTCATAATTTATCTGATAATTATGTTCGCAATAACCTAGTCATGATTTTGTCTGTAATTGCGACTGGTGAAATATGTGAAAATTAGACGCGTTACAATATTAAAGATGTAGCTAATAGATAGGTACCTAATTTAATAGAATCAAGTTATTTTAAGCGTAACCTTATTTCACACGATGCGGAGTAAAATGTTTCTGTACATTCTGTAAGACATGTTATCCACCTCGGGGCTTCAGGCTACAGTACAATACCAAAGATAATCCCCGCTCTGCTGCTCGCTGCATAAATCAGGACTCAGTGATGACTGGGTTGCCTTCATGGCCACAGTTGCGGCTCGTGTGGCTTTCGCCAGTGGCCTACTATCCCTAGCCAGAGGGCTGCGACTGGGAGCAGCAGGAAGTCTTTCATGTCAGCCGTGGTCGGGGTTCCATCAGGCCCTTCGGGTGACTTCGTTTCCCTTCTTCAAACCCGCACCTGTAACCATGGACCTCCTCCTCAGATTCCTCAGTTCTCTCTGCACATGCGAGTTGTCCGCCTGCAGGCGCTTTACATCTTCGCCCTCCGTGCGCACCACCAAGGAATCCAATATATCACTGATGACCCGCCGCCTTCCTTATGTTTGGGGCAAAAATTTTCTTTTTTTTAAAAGCAATTTAAGGGACCCTTAAATTGCTTTTAAAAAAAGATAATATAATTTTCCATGTCGGGAGGTATGGCAAATTATATTAATGATTGTATTGTAAAACAATATATTTTGTAATTTTTTTTTTAATTATTAAACTTAATAAAATTCATGACAACGTAAGAACACATACTACCTAATAAATGTTCATTTTGATGATGACGATCCCAAATTTTAAGGCAGACTCTAAAAGGCTGGCTGGCGAGACTTCTTCATCACTCATAGAAATAAAACATAGTAGTAGTAGGTATATTGAAATTATTTTAAAAAAAATACGTAAATTGACTTCGAAGAAAATGCAACTAACATCGCATATTATGGTCACTGTAGTCTCTCTAAGATATGCAAACGCATCACAGTCAACGACACATCTAATATTATATATATTTCTGAATAGCCCAAAATCATTGGTAATATTATATCAACGCATTTAACAATTTATGGGATAATTTGATGAACAAGGTTATTTTATATCAAAATTTGAATGCGAATCAAGTAATACATTTACGCATGATACCTGAGAGCCCGGGTAAAACCCTAGACCTGTGTTGGACACGTCAATTGGGTAGAAATACCAACTAAACCCCTACGGGTGCCTTCAACCGCTATTGGATCTGCAGGCAACAGGACCCCTCCAGCGGCAGGCTGGCCTCGGCAAAAAGGCCATACTTGACCTCCTCGGGTACTATCCGGCCATGCTGTGACAGTCCCCACGACGCCGTGTCTTGATGAAATGGAGCGGGTTCCCATCCCGGCCCGATGCGGAACACAGGGGCACTACTAGCGACTCCTTTGTACTCCCGTTCGTCGTCGGCAGGGGCAGGCCGCGTCGGGAGCCTCCTCTCCCACCCACTCGTCGGCTTCCTTCTGGGACATGATGGGCTCGCAGAAGGAAGGACTCGTCGCTGCCGAGGATCGCTACTATGATGTTCGACTTTGACAAGTCCCCTCCGAGAACTGATGTCAGATCGTGACGCGGCGCTGCCCATGATGGGCATACCTCGAGGGTGAGCTGGGCTGAATACACCGCCGCATCACAATCGTGGCAACAAGTCGTCGGCTCCCTGTGGGCCGTCTTTCACAGATAATCACCAAAGCAACCATGCCCGGTGAGCACCTGCAACAGACGGAATTGGAGGGGTTTGCGCCTACGGCGCATCCACCGCTCGAGGACCGGGCGTAAGGCAGCCGTTATCTCTCTACCGTACGGTTGCCATGCCAGGTCCTCCCCCCACTTCTGCATTATCGCCACATACCCTTACCGATCAGGGCAGGGGCGCAGAGCGCAGATGGGCCTTATTTCTCACAGTGAGACGGTCCGCCGAAACCGGAGCAACGTACGTCGCCATACTCCGACAGATATCGGAGTGGACAGGCGGTGCTGGGACCTCCGAGGTTTGGGAGGAGTCCGCCCAGCGCACTCGCCGCCTTCACGACCTTCGGTCCGGCCATACCGAAGCGTAGGCCGAAGGTCCACCCTCCGTCAAGGATGAGCACCAGATATTTGATGTGGGGCTCAATCTGACCCTCTGCTCTCCAATATACAGAGCGGCCCCCGGTGAGGACCCCTTGTGGCTGGTACCACGGTAACAGAGGTAGCGAGGGAAGTACCACTCTCTCACATGACTCCGACGCAAAGTGACGTAACTTCTGATGTCGGCGCGTTTTATTCGATTTGTGAGAGCTCCGATTGGCACAAGCCCCCTCCCCCCCATCTCATGGCAGCACAATGTTTTAATAGACTAACCCAGGATGCTACTGTGCTCATTGACGATATTGCAAGGGGCAAACGCAAGACCAAGCCGAAGTCTCCCGAGGGATCTCTCCACAAAATGGCTACGCGTAGATTGCGGCGACCACCCTCGCGTCTATGCTTACCTTTATAGATCCCACAGTGGTAATGCCGAAACTGACCGACTCCTCGAACACATCGAAAAGGCTACGGAATCGCTTCTAAAACAGATCCCAACTGCAGAGATCGTGGTTCTTGGCGATTTCAACGCCCATCACGGTGAATGGCTGTTCACGACTTTGCCTTAGCATATAGTTTAACACAACTGGTATCATCGCCCACGTGAATTCCGGTTAGGCTGCTTTACAAAAATACAAGACACACAGTTTCATACTGAAATGTCCACATAAACATTTTTTATGCAAAGTCAACTTACACGCATGATTTTAAATTATTCTCACAAAATGCATAATTTTACATTATCAATACTTCTGTAATTTTTTAATAATGGAGCTATATATTCTTCAAATTCCGGGAGACCTCAGAAATATGTACATATTAATGTATGGAGGTAGTCTTATGAGCAGTTCAGTGATCTTATGTTGGACCCAGCGTTGAAGGTCATGGAGTCCCGTGTCAACATTAGAACAATAGCTACTGCGCTGTTAGATAAGTAATGTGTGTCTTAAAGAAAGCTGTAAATAGTTCTAGGCTAACCAAGGACTATTTACAGCTTTACGCGTTTAAACGGGTATCTCATTTTGCATTTTCTTATTAAAAACGCAGGAATTTGTTAAAACTTTTAAGTATATATTTAGGCGCGACTTTCTTTAGAAATTTACCATTAAAAAGCAAATTTTTACAACTTTTTAACCTGCTAAACGAGTTCTTCGTTACCTGGCTGAAAGCTGTGTTAATTATTAAACACTGTTATAACTGTAAATTAATCGGTTACATACATTCGTATTTTATTTTTCATAATATGGAGGAACGAACCAGCAATCGCATCCTTTTCTTACTACCGACATCCATGAACATCAGCATAATTGAACTGAGGAGCCCATTTGACCTGGTTTCTTACGATATACTCTGGAAGAAACTGAGTGACCACTCCTACGTCGTGATATAATTAACATATTTAAATATTGGGATGAGAATAAGATCAGTTATGTTCGCTGGGTCAATACGCTTTCTCATCCATATGGCTTGGAGTCTGTTGTGCGACAAGGGGGATTAGTTCTCATACGCTCTTCAATATATACATGAACCAGTTAATTGTGGGGTTGAGCAGCATCAGAGCTGGATGCCACACGGAGTCTGTGTCAATAATATAAGCAATTCTAATGACATGGTGCTGGTCAGTGCTTCAGTGTGTGGATTGGGAAAACTAGTTTCTATATGCGAAAAATACGCTAGGGCGCACGGCCTTTCATACAATGGAACAAAGAGTTTTTTGCGGCTAAAGAAGTTTACCACTTTTATTCACAAAATAATGCTCGAAAAAATGCCTATTGAACGTTATAAGTAAATTACACTTTCTAAAATATAGTAAAAGTTAATACTATTTGCTTATTTATTCAGTGATTTTTGTTTTAATAGAAGGAGAGGGAGAGAAGAAGGTCTTGAAGGTCTCTTAGAGGTCTTGAACTCGTTCTTAACCGTAACTAATACAATAGCTTCTTCTTGTTCACACGAAGAATATAATATGTTCAAAACATATTTTTTTAAATTGTAACAAATGTTTATTTTCTAATGCACTTTATTTGTCTAGAAATTTTACCAGTGAAAATACACAGGACCTAAGTATTAAAACACTGCAAAATAAGAAATCAAACACACGGTTAACACTGAAAACTTAATGTCAATCCCTCTGACGTACTTACGTTAGTTTTACTCTAATCATCTTCCAGCATCACCGTAACTGATAGCAATTCTTAAAATCTTTTACTTAAATGATCGTCTAAGAAAAAAATCTTACCAGATTCAATCAAAACTAAAATCTGGTAATTTAAATGTATACCTACTACCACTACACCATTGATATCGATAATTCATTGATTTAGTTTATCTAATGGAACTTACGCGAAGGAACAACCCTTCGTCTCGGTTCTACCGGGTAAATCCTAGACTAATATAATGTCAGAGCTGCGTCCATATTTTCAACAGTACGATATTTTATAAGCATTCGTCAGGTCACCAAAATGTCTGCTGATGGAAGGATAGTTTGGCAATCAAGTTTCACCTAGTAAGTATTAAGTGGTAAATTAAAAGGAGTTTTAGTTATTATTTAACTGTCATGCGTGTCTCAAAAAGTGGCAAGTCCCACCCAGGATTGTTGCTAGTGTGAAAAAACCCATAAGCGAAACAAAAAAAAATACATCAAACGTTACATAATGTATTACGTAAATGTATACTCGTAAAATACAATATCTCTGTAATGAATTCATAATATATTTTGTAAATATAGCCTTTATATACGTGTTGAACAAATAGTTTCTTTTATGCTGGCAAAAGGCTAACAAATTTAAAGTCAAACCTAATTATAAAACTCATATAAATAGCAATCACAGGCTTCAGAAGGCCCTCCGATATTCTGAACGCACGCCCGTCTCTTTATGTTGCGAACCCTATAGTTGTCAATACCAGAATCCGCACGAAGGCTTTCAAGTTTTCTACTTTTATGTCAATAAGCGTAGAGGCGAGTAGGTACTGAGGAGCTTGTTCAGTGTCACTGTGCGAGAATAATTTAGGTTTTCGTAATGAAGGCTGTACGCGCGATGCTCGTGTGTTGCTTACAAGGTTGCATTTTACGATTCGTGTTCGATATCTATGTCCAGTGCATTTACGCTGGCGAAAATGTAACGATATTCCTGCATCTTCTAAAAATTCGCTTATACAGTTTACCTAGTTTACTATTTTAATAAGTGCACTACTGAACTATTTGTGTAACTGATGTATAAATTAACAATTAAATTATTGAAGTAAATATTTTCTTTCGAAGGTACCTACTGTTTTTGGCGATGCCATTTCATTTGCCATAACAGTTCATCGGACTAGAAAATCTTGGTAGCATGTTCTATATAGGTATTTTGTTTTTCTGTCACAAAAAAGCTTTACTGATAAGTTCCTTGGCCTTGAATATCGTTTAAAATATCACTCACTTATTCGTAGAAGTTTCACAACAATGTGTCTCATTCTGCGGAAATGAAAGAATTTTGTTATTTCTAGTGAGAGACCACTTGCTCACATGATACTGCCGTAAAATGAAAGCTATGATATTGCATTTTATGTGGAATATGCGTAGCCGGTGGCCCGTTGTACGCGAGAAGGAAATAAGAGCAATTGATATGTATCAGAAATGTTATGGT
Source organism: Eumaeus atala (assembly GCA_017140195.1). Lineage (NCBI taxonomy): Eukaryota > Metazoa > Arthropoda > Insecta > Lepidoptera > Lycaenidae > Eumaeus > Eumaeus atala. The sequence goes on along the minus strand of JAFELO010000576.1, from coordinate 348,983 downwards.
CAATGGCCTTTGTAGTCGCCAGAAGGCACTGATTCTCCGTTTTTCCACCTGTACTAATCAAACATTACATACAACGATGAAGATGTAGCGGTACGGGGAGCAAAGAACAGCCTCAATCTTTCCGAGGAAGGAACTAATAATAATAAATGTTGGTCGAGGACATGAACGAATCAAGAAGATAATAAATTAGCTAACATAGCAGCATCCGAGCAGACTGTACACCACATTGTATTTTAGTGCCCTCTATCAAAATACCATGGGCTAGTACAGGACTTTTTAAGTCTATTTGAAGACACGGTGGCGTATTTAAAAACCACAAAGCTCTGAAGTAGTGATAGAAAATTAGCCATACGAAAGAAAAAAGCCAATATATTATTAATTTTAAATAACAATATCGTCCTAGCCGAATTTGGGCTACGGCTGCCATCTCTATTGAGTCGAGCCAACTGCGCAGGACACATTATAGTATGTTATAGTGTACATCTGTGTGCGATGGCACAAGTACACTTATGTTTTCTCATTCTCCTATTCCGATGAGTGGCAATGTGACATCCAGAGAGAAATCAGGCACAGAACCGCCATAAGTGTCACACTGCTAACTACGTGACTCCGGACTGTTGTTAGAATTTGATAAATCCTACCCTGTTTTCAAACCTAACGACTGTGGTTGAACGTGTAAGCATGTAGACCACGGGACTAAAGTAATGAAAGAAACTTTTGTGCCTTCAAACAATTTAGTCACAAATGTTAATTCAATTTTAAATGTGTCATTATAAATTAAAATAGCTGTGTCACCTCCAACTACTGACAAAATAAGGAGCAAAAATCTTTAATTAAGTTTTCCTCCCGGCAAGAAGGCAGTGATAGATAGCTATTGCATATCGATGCCGTTCGTTCATTTATATTCAAACAATTTTCGACAGTTATAATTCATTTTATATTTTGTTTGGCTCATCCTTTTTTGGAGAATGATGTTTTTTTTTTGTTTTTTAACAACATAGTTTATTTTATTCTCTCATAGCATTGTCAAATAACTGACGGTGGGCTGGTGGCTTGATTAAGGTACCGAGGAGATTTATGCAAGTGGCTTGTAACAGTCACCGCTCTATGGGGAAGGCCTATGTCCAGTAGTGTACTTCGTCCGGCTGATGATGATTATTGTCTAGTGAAGAACGATAAAATTATCAACATCATCGTTACCCATTATGAAGACAATCCATCGAAGGGGTGGGGGGCGTCGTAGTGCATACAGATATATTGACAGACATAGAGATAGTGTCATACATCATTTCAGAGGAATTGGGCAGGCACGACCGAGGATGTACCTCCCGCTCACATGTGCTATCTTCGATGTCGCACTGCATGCGTTTTGTGAGCACCCGGTGACCCATTGGAGGGAAGGAGGACATTCGGGCAACCCATCGACATAATAATTGTACAGACGTTCATGGGCATTGGTAGTATAAAAGAGGCTCCGATTGCTTGTTTATACAACCGGTATTGCCCTTAATGTTGTAACAATTTATTTTTTTATTGAAAACAACATTAGGTAATTATTTTGACTGTGTCATTTAGTTTAATTAATACACAAATATAAAACAAATAAAAATATAAAAAGCTTATTCGAAATTGTCTTATTAGCTGTAATGTAATTTAAACGCCGAGAACTGGTCTCAATTAGCAATGAAAAGTAGGACGCACTCTTTCCATGGGGAAATTCTTCACTGCCAATTGTTTGGATTGTTTTAGGTCTCCAAATTGTCGTGACGTTTAGTACTGTACTCTCTAAAACTGACCAAAAATCATAAATCGGCGGATTAAATTCGTGACTAGTCTAGTCACTAGTAGTCTTCAGCTCTGGTCAAGTCCGGAACATTCGTTTTAACCAGGACTGGGTGGGTTGCCATTGAGCGATTTACGATCTGATCCCGAGTTATGCTGGAAGGGCCACATTGGGGCTTGACGATTTTCTCAAGAATGGTGTCTTGATACACCTTTTTCACAAAAACTTGGCTCACTCACTTCTTCAAAGACCTTCTTACACCCCCACCAAAGTTCCACTGAAGTCGGAGAGTACCCACACATCACTCTACCAAATAATGGGGAACTTCCTAACAGCATTGAGCAAAAATACAGTCACTTTGCTTGTTAAAATGTTGCTCAAGTGTAAAAAAAAATCTCGACCGTAAACAATAATTTTCTGTGACCTCCCTTTGCGTAACGCCTCAGTACTTGTTTCGATTTTACCATCGTACTCATCTTAAATTTATCAGTTAAGAAATGACCAGTGCTCTCTTATTATAGGCTGCCACTATTAAGTCATCTCTTCAAATACACGTCATAGTTCTAGGTGTATATTCATTCCCCGAGATAACATTTTTTGGTTTCGGAAAGGATTTCTTTGAATTATTTCCTCACTGCTTTGAACAAACTTTTCCATACGAACATGTGAAAAAACAAAATAAGTGAACGGACAGATCTTACTCTGTCACTAACAGAGAAAGCCTCATTTTACCTATTAATATCCCGGTACAGAAACAATTGACTAATATTAAGTGTATGAAAAGTTTTAATTATTGCATTAGGCTCCACCAGTATGTAGCTACTTAGTGTAATGCATTCACACGATTCTGTTGTCTCTATCGCCCCACTCCATTTTAACATCGTAAAACGTACAATGTATTGGCGCCAGACTGAGAAAACACAATCAACAATCGTATAAAAATGACAGATTCCAAATGCAAATGACTAAATGTTATAATTTGTAACGCAACAGTGTATAATATCAGCTATTTATATGAGACGTAATTATGATAATTAAGTACTTAAATGCAATGAGTTATCGAATTTACAATAGTGACATACTAACGGTAGTAGAAAGTAAAATATAAAACTATTTGTTCACTGGAAAGCGAGTTCTTACGACAAGAGGGAAATATTTCGCGCCATTCTTACGAAGAGTACTTAAATTTCAATTTTATTGATATTCCACTTGGTTCTAGATTTATATTGCGACATACTTTTAGGATCAGGCGGTAGTAAATGGCGATCATGTATTCAAAATACACTTTCAGGAAATTTAACAAATGTTAGCATATTCTCGTTACGAGTAACACAAAAACAACACATATACGAATTCACTCCAGTTCCCTAATGGATTGGGCTAGGCAGAGAGAACGGAGTGCGACGTATCGCAAATCTTGCTACCTTCACATTCACCCCATGAGTGTAATAAATTTCAATGAAACTTCAAGGACCGCCACGCGTCAAAAACTTCTGTTGCTCCGACTGATTGTATTATCCTTTGTACCATAAATTTATATTTATTTTCACACATTTTTTTGGTAGAGATCTAACTAGAGATAATGTAAATAACACCTTCCTCAGGTCAATGTGAGGGGAAAAAATGCAATACGCCAGAATTTTATAGGTATAGTCTTGTCGTCATGTTGTTTATTAAGTCTAAGAAGGAAAACAAGGTGTGAGAGAACGAGAGATAGAAGGAAGGAATTTGACGACTACCAACACCATGAAAATTCCCGTAATTTATACGTAATTTATTGCCCTCCTTTTCTCCTCCTCTGCAATAAGCCACATAACTTAACTAAATGCGATAGCACAGCAGCAGCAGATAGGTACTTCCCCGATGCATTCGGCCTAATTTGGCTGCAATGCATCATGGCACGGCACTTCTTACTGAATATAATATGTTCATCCCTCCATGTTATACACACGCACAGCCACAAATCTAGCTTACACTGAACTTTCCATGACGTCACTAGGGGAATTTAGGGAGGAAAGAAATAAGCATCAGCGTAAGTACTGGTAAAACTTACTTGAGCTATTGAGATATCTGAAGGCGTTTCAGTCACTTGCCATCAGTTTATAAGCATACTCGCTTGAATTGTATGCTGTAGACATGCAGAAAAGTCTACTAGATGATTTCTGACATAAAAATAAGCTACGTCCCAAAGTTTTATTCGCTTAAAATCTTTTCCACAGGATGGATGGACATTTTTGGGCATCGATAGTCATAAAAATAATCAGAATGTATTAACTTCCTTATAGTATAAAATATAATACTTAAAAAACATATTTTTCGACATGAAAAGTATTTTTATGTATTTCCAGGTTGTGTTCTATGTGTGCCAAATTTCACGCAAATCCAATCCGTTCAGTAGTTGTTACATGATTGAATAACAATCAAAGTAAACAATACATGCTATTTACTTTTGGAAACAATTTCGCGCAAACAAATTGAATTCTAGACATATTTACACTTCGGCCATTTTACTATCTAGTACAGAATAACAAAATATCTGTTCAGTAAGGATAGGGCGCGTCCTCAACAGTGAAACACAACGGCTGCCCAGAACATGCACGACTCTGAATAAAAATATATCTGACCTCATTCAATATCCCTTTTTCGAACGAACAGCTTTAAAGTCTTCGTTACTTCCAGCCAACGCAATCTAAACCCCATGTGCGAAATCATTGTGACGTGAAAAATATCAACGCTGGGAAAGTCTTTTAGTAGTTTAGTACTAACTCCATATACGTCGAGGAATGAAGATTAAGTGAATAGGAAAAAGCCAAACTGTATTTTGTCTATCTAACATTATTTAGCTACGATGTTACGTCGCAAATTTGTCTAGACAATAGCATTATGTTATCCGAACAATTCTGTCCGAATCTAATTCCAAAAAATTATCTACGGAACTATGTATTTTTCATCATTCATCATCATTATCAGCCCTTATCGGTCCACTGGTGGACAGAGACCTCTTTCAGTGAACGCCAAGACGGTCGATCTTCTGCAACTCGCATCAATCCCAGACCAGCTACTGCACAGAAACTGTACTGAAGTGGCAGTGGGCTGGTCACATATTCAGAAGATCAGATGACAGACGGGTCACTAAGATTCTGGAGTGGAAGCCGCGTTTAGAAAACGAAATGTTGGTCAACCGTTCACCAGGTGGGAAGACGATGTATTTATGATCCCAGTTTTGTGAAATTCGATATGAGGGTGATCTCTAAAAAGTCTAGTCAAGTATACAGAACGTACTGTAATACACAAGTCTGTGTGTATGTGATAGATACAACAAGCTGTTCCCTTTACTAATGGGATGGAAGTCCGATATGACCAGAGAGTACACAGGAGCAGGACCAACGTCTCAAAGTGCTCTCCAAGGTAAACCAATACACACAATGCCAATATCCTCACTGCGAACCGTTATTGAAAATCGAAACACCGCAATAGTGCCTTTTTGTTTAACCTGGGACTCGAACTCGTGACTTCACGATTGCGATTGAAGTTACTTGCCACTAAACCACGAGGAGGGCTATAGCAGTATGAACACTTATACACAAACAATATAAGTAGATTTTGCTCTTTTCGAGCGCACAGTTTTCATTAATCACAAATGAAGCTTACGAACTAAGTCAATTTACTCGTAAAAAATTACAAATTATTTTTCAAAAGGAGTCGAGATCAAAATACATCTAACAACACATTAATGGTATTAACATTTTAATCGGTCTAATTGAAAGCTCTCCAAGGCGTTAAACGTAATCTCCGATTTATCACTAGCTAAAAGGATTGAAATCGACAATTTACAAGATTGTTTGAAATAAAATAATTATTTTTAAATACGTATTTTGACATTGCTGCAAGATCGGGTCCACCAGAATGAAACCTTGCTCTAAAATCTTGAGCTCACAACGCTAGCATAAGTTTAGGTATCCACCATAGATATCAGAAAGAAATAAGATCTCTATAGTGTTGATGGTCGACTGATAACATTACTTACGGCAAATTGGTTAAAGAACAGAATGTGTGTATAGCCTCTGGTTATATAGACTCTTTGGGGCTTGAAATTCGTAAGGAAAAATGTCGTTACTCGTATTTCCAGAATTGTACAATTAAATTAACTTGTGCACAGTTGAGTCAAAATTGTTATGTTTACACAACATAGATATAAAGCATGATTGTCCACCTTCAACTAAGCTTTAACCATTCATGTTTGTGCTACTGTGCAAAATTACCTGCAAACATTTCCTTATATTGAATTGAATAGGCAACATTATAGAATTTAAATATATTATATGTTCGAATGGACAGACCTTTAAAAAGATACAATGATTGTGCTTTATATTATTACGAAACCCTCGGTGTGCAGGTCGCAATTGGCCTGTTTTATTTAATTTGCATTACATTATAATGAAGAAAAATCTCCGTTGTGACCCAGAACAAATTGTTTTTGGTACTCTTCTGCGTAATTAAATTCGAAATGATCGATACATTCTCAAGAAAAACATCACCATGTCCTACATTATAAGCCATTTAAGTTTTCTACATACAACCTACAAACCGACAATCTATTTCCCAGGCGCAATTTCAATATTAAATTAAAATTAATGACACGGTAGTATAATACACAGACACCTCATTATTCTATTTCCGCCGTAGTTAAGCCTTGTCATGGCGGCATCTTAAGCAAATTGATCCTAGAGAGCTGCTCTAGTACCTTTACTATAAAAAGATAGTAGGAGAACGATGCGCTTTCGCGCAGGTACGGGACAACTAGTAAGAATGGAAACCTTAACCAATTGCTCTGTCCCAAACGTGGTGGTTTTGTTATGCGTTGCGAAACAACATTTTAGTGGAGATGGCGTAGGTCCGTTAGCAGACTGACTAGCCGTCAAATTGCCTTTATGATTTGTAGGTTGTGTACCACCAAAAACGGCGCTTATGGCACACTCGATAATTTTTGAGCACTCCCAGAACCGACGATGGCCCGTCAACTTGTTTCTTTGCTTTACCTAAAAAAAAGTCTTTAATTACTAACCTATCCATTTAAACTACGGTCAAGTATTATAAATAAATCTGTTACTAAAAATATGTAGCGATGTATTGAATAGAAATTGGATTAATATGTTAGGAGTTAATCGAAGGCTGACTTTTATGCCTAGGCGAAGAGCCCAATGAAATCTCTCTCGCGGCGGAAGTGGCGAATAAATTATATTTTACGACGTATTAAATTCCGCTCAACGGTTAAATACGTCACTTCCATATTCTAAGTGTTATTTTTAGACAAATGTATATTTATTTCGTTGCTTAATATGTGTTTTGAGTATTTGGAGTTATGTATTCCTATATTACCTATTCGTTGTAAATGTTAACCTATTAGTCACTGTTTTGTACGGCTCAAAGACACTTAGTAAATTTTGTTTACAAAGTTTACAAAAAAGACATATTTTGATAATTTTACGGAAGAACAGATTTAGATCTAGATTACAATCTGGATGTATACCTAATTCCAAAAAAAATGGAATGCTCGTTTGTCAGTCATGCTATTAAATAGATATTCTAATCAGTTATTAATTCAATTATAAGGATTCCAGCTCCGCAAAGAGTCTCGTTAAGCCGTCATCAGTGTAAAACATGACTGGCACATGCTCCGCTACATAAAATAATAGTAGCTTTACCTGTAAGAGCACCGCAAAATCCTTATACGCATAACGTAAAAGAAAAACATTGAATGTAGTGAAAGAAAGTTACAACCCATTCAATGGAAATCAGAAATCCGTTAAGCTGAATGTATAGTTTTTAACCTTTGTATTAATGGTATTATTATTTTTGGAGTAAATTGAGAGTTTTATTTTTAAATATTATGTTGATTTTTTTTAATTTTTATTCTCTAAAAATTTCGTAGCAATCACTGAAACATTTGAAATTTGAACAAACATTTATCTTATTCATCTCAGGTGGGATTATATATAGCTTTCTTCCTTTTTTTCTCACTGGGGAATGCTCTTAGGCGTACCCACAGGATGGTGAAAACCTATGGGTATGTGGGACTCGGGATCTACAAGAAAGCACCGTAGCCACTGGACCCCAGCGGTGTTTTTTCTCATCCGCTGGTAGAAGAAACCATGGTAAAGCGATGACATATTAGGAAGAGGTAGTGCCATGCTGCATAGAAGGAGGAAAAGCCATGCATAATGCATGACACTACATCATCCTGTGCAACTGAATTGGGCCGGCACGATCGGGGCTGTACCTCTCGCTCACATACTACCGCCATAAAATGACATCTTCAGTGTCGCGTTTCGTGTGGTCTGTGAATAGCCCATTGGGGCGGGGGCGAAGGAAACAAGGCATCGCCATAGTAATTATGTGGATGTTCATGGGCGTCGGTAGCCGTAAGAAGGCTCCAATTGCTCGGTTGCCCCCCTATTCTATAAAAACAATATATAATCGCAGCTCCACGACCATCACGCTACGGCCTTCCCTAACGTGACGCGCATATATCCCGGACCTCTCGAGGACTACCGTCTGTCTGCCTCTCCAATGCGGTCTATTACCTCCTTTTTACACATTATAGTTTTATGACATGGCACATCGCTTCAACGTTGCTTGCTTATTACCAACACAGAAAACGAATATGCTCCATATTGTAATAAAACTGCTTTATCGGATTTATTTAGTTATTTAGCACGCCTGACGTTTCTGAAGCTTTAGAGCAGCCATGGGCAAGGATGGACTCACATCCCCACCACCTCTTAAACCATGTGATGAAAGTATATTTTTATATATATTTAATTATTAATTCGGTAGCTCGAACAATTTTAGTTTTCGTCACTACTAATTACTAAATTTAAGAAGACTGGTATTTAAATAAAAATAAAAACTATTTTCTTTAAAAAATACTGGCTTCTCCAAAAAAACACATGTTTGGTGGTGCAACCCTAGCGATAAGAAGCTATATTATTGTACATTACCGAAGTACGCTTCTTGTTTACAATATGAAATTGGACACGACGTGCTTGATAATGATGACTACATATTTGTTTCCCCCTTCATTCTTTGCGACGATCACGTAGGCGGTAATTGAGATGAGTCATGTAATTGAGGAAGTTTCAACCCCTAGAGCTGGCAATGCATGGTAGGACAATTTGTAATATATAGGAGATGGTGGTGCCCCACCATGGTTCAAGCCTTGTCGTGGCGATGGGGCTTAGTAGCCTGGGGTGAATCCAGGCGAAGCCATTTGAACAGAGGGGGATCTTTGCACCCCGCTTGTAGGAAGAGGGAGCACTAGATCTGGAGGAGGAAGCGCTCTAGGTACCACTCTTATAGGAAGAGATTACCAAAAAGTAATAGGAGGAGGCGCTTTTGCGCACGGTGCAAGGGGCGAGGATGGGAACCTCACCCCATTGCACTGTCCCATTGCATTGACTAGCCGTCGAAGTGCCCAGAAGATTTGTTATTCCGGGACACCTCACCAAGGGTGGCACTGACGGCACTCGCGGTGGTTTTTGTGGGTATTCGGAACTATCAAGTGCCGCGAGTCCCACACACCACTGGACCCACCCAGGGCCAGTGAAGGCGCGTAAATGCATTTAAACAGTTCAATTCCCCACTCCTTAGATCAACCGGTATCATTAATAGTGGTCGGTAGAAAGTTAAAGTTGTATGAGAACACTTTCTGCCTCGATTCACCCGCACTTCTGTGTACAGACTGAGGTATATATTCATTTTATTGGTTGCATCTACACTTAAAACTTGACACTGTTATTCTCTATTATGTTATTTTTACTGTGTCGCGGTTTGGTGGTAAACATGTTCAGACGTGGATAATGAGATCTCCGCTTTGAGCCACGAGTCGGACCATACGGCTCCCAAACAAAAAGTGGTTAGCGGTACTACACTTTCGTGTCTTAAGAAGACGATAAGCTGTCAGTCCGGCGCCAGACAAGCACTTTTAGTAGCCAATCAGGCGAACAACTTCAATCAATTTATAATTACAGATGCATATAAAACAGCTGAACCTCTGTCATTTGGTTCCAATTCGGACGGTTACTGTAAAAAGGCCGTCATTTGTTTGGTGCTTCCGTCAAACACTTCGTCTTTCCAAATCCGTCCCTTTTTGCTGGCTACCATTTAAAAACTTTATATTTAACTTTCAAAACGCTAATATATCATAAATGATCCAATACATATATAATATAATATAAAATAATAATCATATAGAATAATAATAATCCATACAATATTGATTATAAGTGAAAGTGAACTAAAATTCTTAAAATACGTGACAAATAACAGAAATAGTAATAAAAATATCATTGTTACTTTTAATCTGTGAAAAAACGTTAACTTTAAACGAAACAGACATTAGTGAAATAGCGCCATCTATGACATATTTCCAAAACTAAATAGCCTACGCAGTATTGATAGTCATGGCAACATATTCTTTATTTATTTCCGACTATAATATATAATTTATTTAAATTGCCAAAAATAGCCTGAAGATGTCGTAACTGGTTACATGTTTTACGTGCAAAAGCTTAGTTGATATTAAAAAGACTGTATTATGCGCGGCATGTAAGCAACACTACGAATTTTAATGTGATAGTTTTCCAGAAAAAACTTACCGACTTATAAACGCTGAAGAAAAAAAGAAGTATTCAAAGTAAAAAGACAATCACGAAATATCGAATGTTACTGTAAGGAGCAAGCTACACAAAAGAGGGCAGCACAAGTCGCCTGTAGAGGAAAATGCAATGAGATCGAAATGTGTAGATTTGCCGCCACATAGTATACTTAGCGACCATATTAATTTATCCGATAACTCATTTTCTACTCCCACCATACTATCACGAAGCCTAGATAGCACCGTCGCCATTGACGACATTACGGCGGTACTAGAAATGAAAGAAAAGAAAACAAATCAATAGACTAAACACAGGAAACAACACACTCAAATCACTTTGTCACTCGCCTAAGGCATTAATAAACAGTCCACAACTTAATCACCGTGCTAAAAAATGGCGCTCATTATTACTTGACAGTGGACAACACAGGACACAACAGGAGGGCCTGTTTAAGTAACGATTACAGCCACTGCTGGTCATCTCCACAGAAACTGCGGGGGTTACGGGCATCGAGGCGGACTTCATAGCCCGGGTTGGGTCGCAAGCGGACGACTATCCCCTCGGTAACAGGGCCGCAATAATTGCGGGTTTGCACCCTGGCTTATTGGCTCAGGGAAATGTAGGCTCATTTAAGGCCTGTGTGTTGTGTGGTGTGTTGTGACTGTGGTGAGTAGCGATTGGGTGTGTTATGCGTGCGCATGTGTGATCCTCGTCCGGATCACAGGACAAGCAGTCCCTAGTCCGCTTGGTGGATCACGGGGGGGAGTTCACGCGGATACGGTCTCCCGTCAGGTGGTCGCACGTGTAGCGGGGCCAGGTCGCGTAGATGAGCATGCGGTCCATTGTCTGCCCTATTGAACATAGCACTCGACAATCGAACCACAAACTCATACAGCGACTCTATCCGCAAGTCACGCACGATCACATCATTGCGGACGTAGCGACAGGCACCCGTGATGACCCGTAGGGATATATTTTGCTGGGCTTGCAGGCGTTTCCGATGGGCCTGGGAGGTTAGCGCGTACCATGCGGGGGCGTAAGTGAGGCGTGACCGGATATATGTCTTGTAAATCCCCAGTTTCATCCGTGTAGGAAGTCCGGACGCTAGTACCGGCCACAGCCATGCGCGGGCTGTTCTCGCCTGGTTGACCGCTCGGTCCACCTGCGAGACCATCCGCAGCGTGCGGTCGATACTGCATCCGAGATACATGACTGGGGATTACCAAGACATATCCTGGCCTCTGAACTTTAACCGCCCCGGCATGGAGCGCCTCTTGCTGACATATAGCGCCGTCGTCTTATCCATGTTGACGGACATGCGCCACCTGTCGAGCCACTCCGACAACCGGTCCAGCATGCGCTGCATGCGCCCAGTTGCGAGATCCGGCTTTCGGGACGAGGTTACGTATGCGCTGTCGTCGGCGAACGGCGCGAGCATGACATCCGCCTCACCCTCTCCCGAAGGATCGTTGAGTGTAGGCCGCGTACAGGCAAGGGGACAGGCCGAGGAGTGCCACCGCTCCACCGCTACCCGCCACTAGTCTCACAAACGCCAGCGGGACGCCGGCGTCCACCAACTTGTACAAGAGTCCCGGGTGCCACACCCTGTCGAAGGCCTTCTCCATATCGAGAAAGACTGCGACAGAGTGTCCCCCCTTGTTCATCTCTACAGACAAGTGGTGGATCACCCGCGTCAGTTGCAACGTGGTCGAATGGCGGCTCCGGAAGCCAAACTGTTCGTCCCTTGTGGGAATGTACAGCGTCAGCCTCCGAAGCAGAAGCCTCTCGAGCAACTTGGCGATGTGGGACAGCAGCGTTATCGGCCGGTAGCTTCCAGGCAGGCTTCGGGGCTTGCCCGACTTCGGCAGAACGATGACCCTCCCCTCTTTTCAGGTCTCCGGAAAGTGGGCCGTCCGGAGAATGCCATTTGCGATCTGAGTGAGAGCCACGGCTGCTCGCCTAGGCATCATCACGAGCACTGTGGGGGGGATGTCATCGGGGCCTGGAGCTTTGCGCCTCGAGAGGCAAAGTGCGACTTTCCGCAGCTCAGAGGGGGAAATGAAATCCTTCCCGCTGAGTGGCAGATTCGGGCTCTGGAGGAGCTCTTGAATGCGGCACTCCACCTTCTCGTGATGCTCTGCGAACGACGGAGCCGCTGGGTGTGGTGAAAACTGCGTGTGTAGATGTGATGCGAGCACCTCGGCGCAAGCCTGTGCTCCGTAGTGTTTCGCGCCTGTGGTGTCTAGAAATGGAGTGATGGTGGTTTTTGACCTCGTGAGACGTTTGTTTAAGGCGTGCAGGCTGGTGTCGTTTTCGCTGGCATGGAAGACTGTACCCTCCCAGCCTGCTCCACGATACTCCCTCACCTTCGTAGACAGTTCCTCGGCCAGCTTGTTAAGTTGTGCCTTGATCCTCGTACAGCGGGTACGGGCCCAGAGTTTCCTCATCTGGCGTTTCCTCTGCAGGTCCGCCAGTAGGCTCGGGGGGAGCTCACCGCGCCGGCACGATGTCACCGGTACAACGGTGGTCGCCACCGCCCGCGCCTCCCGGATTTTCTCCGTGAAGAGTCGAGCGGCGGCCTCCACCTCGTCCGGAGTAGACAGTTGCCCGGCGATGGTGAAGTCGACTAGGCTATCCTGATAGACGGCCCAGTGGATCCTCTCTCTGGTCCGCACTCCTTCCCTAAGGATTGCTCCGGAATCAAGTGTGACGAGGATGGGTAGGTGTTGAGTGTCGAGGTCGTGCAGGACATCGATGTTGACCGTGGCCTTGGGGTTCTGGTGTAGGGCGATCTCCAGAACGTCCGGGGGTGCGCAGAGGATCCGTAGGACACGGCGGTCCTTGCACCGTGTAGCCGCGCTCTTCCGAATCCTTCTGCAGCCTGAAGCCAGCGTTGTTTTCGACGGCCGATCCCCAAGCTGGATGCCTGGCGTTCAGGTCGCCGACCAACAACACCTGGCCGCCATTCCCCAACACGTTGTGGACATCACCTAGGTCAAAACTGTTCCCGGGATGTCTGTACGCCGCGTAGATCCTGAGCTCCTCCCCCGCCATGTGAGCGACTATACCAGTCGAGCCCAAGTCGGTGAAGGGGCCCTGTCTCAATTCGTCGTGGACGACGTCCCGCCGAACGAGCACAGCCGTACCTCTGTACGGCCTCCCGCTCGGCGACACCTCGTCCCTCCGATACTCGACTTAATTCGGTAGCCGGAGGCTCCGCGTCGGCCCCAGCCAAGTCTCGCCCAGCAGGATGACATGTAAGTCATACTGCTGAGCGAGCAGCCGGAGACAGTCGCTCTTGCCTCCTATACCTCCGGGGTTACAGTAAGCGACCCTGAGTTCGTCACGATCCATCACTGGCTCCCCGTTGGTTGGCTCCGTGCGTGTGTGATTTGCGCCCAGATGCGCGGGTCTCTGAGCACCCTGGACAGCTTGTCTTTCACGACCGCCCTCAGCTCCTCCCTGACGATCTCCCGGATTAACACCCTGAGGTCTTCAACGTGGACCCTGGGCTCGTCGCGCCGACGCTGCTCCCCTTCCGAGCGCCTCGGTTCCCGCGAAGGTGGGGGGACTGATGTCCGTGGTGAGGGAATTGGTGTCTGTAATGTGGGGTGAGTTGGTGCGCTTGATTGTGAGCGTGCGTGTTCCGGGTCCCTAGCCCGTGAGGGTACTCGGCGCACTGCGGTCGCGGTGGTCTCCTGCTGCAGAGGGTGGCAGCTTGGGACGGCCACAGCTTGGGGCTTCCTTTTACGAGTGCGCCTCCTTTTGAGCTTGCCCGTCTTCACCTGCCTGGGTTTGGGGTCGTTGGCCGGGGCGGCAAGGGATGAGCCTGGGCCGTACTCGACCTGTCCCTCCCTCCACAACGGAGCTGCGGGCGCAGGTGCGGCGCGGTGTCGGCCGTGAGGAACCAGTGTAAACTGGTCTCTCTGCACAGCGGGCTTTGGATGACCATGCCTCGGCCTCTGGCCTCCCTAAGGAAGGCCTTACACCTCCGGTCATTGGCCGTGTGAGGGCCCTTGCAGTTGGCGCAGGTTGGGGTGGCTCCTTTCGGCAGCGGGCAGTCCCCGACTGCATGGACCCCACCGCAGTGGACGCACCTAATTTCCCGGTGGCAGTCCGTTAAGGAGTGTCCGAAAAGCTGACAACGGTGACACTGTGACGGTCCCTGTCTGCCCTTCCACCCCTCCACGACCACTCCGGGCATGCAGAGGAGCTCTCTCACCTCGTGGAGGCGTGTGAGCTCCTCGCTATTCAGGTGGTCCAGCTGCGCGTGGTACAGGCAGCCGGGTCTCCCGCCTCTCGCTGGTATATGTCGTGCGAAGTGCACCGGGAAGCCCAGGCCCCTGAGCTCCTCGGCGATGCATTCGGTGTCTGTCCCCGCTGGCAGACTTCTAATACCCACCTTGGTGGGGAGGAACAATGCCACTGCACCGCCTTGTTCTCCTTTGTCAAGGACGTCAGTGGGGCCTGGACTGCGAGGAACTCCTCAGTCGATTGTGCCAGGAATCTTATGCCCCTCCCAAAGGGCCGGGCGTTGGGTGTGTCCCCCAGCCATCATCCAAGGTTGCGGAAGGGCCTCTGCCAGTCTGGCAGAAACTCCACAACTGTCGCAGGGTACTCCGATAGTCTGCGCGGCGGTTGGGACTCGCTGGGGTTGCGGACTCTGGTAGGAAGGGATGGGGGGTGGGGAATGGTACTTTTCGGGGGCTCTCCAGAGCGGCGGCGAAACAACGATATCTAGTCGCGTCGACCGATCCACTGGAGAGGGCAGGCTCGACGTCCCCTGCAGACACAGCAGTCGAAACGGAGGCGACTCCCGGCGTCGTCGACGAGTCCTCCACGGGCGTCGCTGGGCCAGCCATTTCCGACTCGCGAGCCGCAGGTGACGAATGCGGTGATGCAGGCGGTGAAGGGTGTGCAGACCGCGGTGATGAACGCGGTGTTCCTGGTGTTGAGGAGGTGGCGGTCGAGTGCGATTCCTCCACTGCGACCACCTTGGGAGGCCCTTCAGCGGGCTAAGACGCCGCGCGCTTCTGCGGGCGTAGCTCCTCCAGCTTCGCTAGGAATTCCGTCCTTTCCTCCTCAGAAGGGACAGGGGTCTCCTGACTATCGTCCGTTCGACCTTCTTCCGTGGCATTTCTTGGTGGTGGTTGGTCCTCCTTCGGACTCGCTGTCCACTGCCCCGACCTTTCTTTTAAAAAGGTCGGGGAGTATGTCGCGCGGTGCGGCTTCGGACCTGTTGGGTCTAGGTCTCCTATATACTAGACTATACACGTATACAAAAAGCACGTTGGCTTCGCCCGAGTTCTAAACACGGCACGGAATAACAATTGTTCCGGACCGCGTTCCGGACAAGGACGAGTGGGCTGGGGCGCAAGCGAGACGGCGCTATCCCTCCCTCACCTTCCGGCAAGAGAGAGACAGCAAGCGTTCCGAGTGCGTTGGTGTGGACAGCATCAACACACCGTCAGAATGCAACCTTATTACGCCCCTAGCGAAAATAACCCACTCGTTGGATAGCACTAACACAGCGATAGCGACATAGTGTCCTGCCATTAATCAAAATAAATGCGATGCTCTTAAAACTATTTATATATTCGGTTCGCAACAATGCTCTTGCTTAGCTTCAGCACTTATTTACTCTAGACTTAATACCAAATAAGCAAATTATAGAATAACTTGTGATTGTAAGCCACAAGCATCAGCCTATGAAATCATAAAATCTGTCGTAGAATGAGGCTAAATCAGAACGATAAATTAATTATAGGCATTGGCGAAAACGATTATGATGTCAAGATAGTGTTAACACAATTAAAAATTATTCTTAATATATTTAGAAATTATAATATTTTTGTGCTGTATGTCAATAAACATGAATATTTAAATGTTAATAAGTTGAATAAATTAATGGAAAATGTTTGCTCTACGTACAAAAACTGTCAATTTATAGATTATAATTATTCTAGTTTATGTCAATAAATAAATTATGCAATTGATTATAGACTACTCCAAAGAATATCTATGCCCCAAGGCAATGAAGAAACTGATAGCTAGGGATAGGCCAGGTTGTGATAAGAGTATGTTAATATTCAAGAAAGGAACTATCCCATTCTGTTTTCAAAATATAAAATATAAAAAGAAAAACTCGGAAAGCCTAAAAGATGATATAGCACTAAAAAAGACCTTATCATTTTTCTATTTTTTTCTAATTTTTTTCGGAACCTAACACGTAAGCGCCGGAGCTCGTAAATGCTTTCATCAAAATATTGCTAGTCTTTTGTCGAAGGTAGAATTAATTGAGCTAACTTTAGAGGAATTACGAGAAAGGAATAATTAGCCCGGTTTATTACGTTTCTCGGAAACGTTGAAGAAAAGGGCCTACGAGCTCTTATAAAAATAGAAGGATATAACATGGCAGCCAATTTTAATAGAGACGTACAAAGAGTAACCTGTATTTTAATTAAAAAAGGATTATTTTTCAATGATTTGACGTTTTAAAAAAATTATGCTTTGCAAAATTTATTTGAAGCGTGTGGTGTGGAAATCACATAACCATATTTAGAAGGGGTCACTAAGCGAGCTTCAATAAAAACTTATTTTGAGCAGCCAAAGAAGGTTAGTCTACAAGATGCAAAAGTGTACAAGCTTTATTGTCTCTAGTATAGGGTAACCCCGCCATGGCTCGAGCCTTGTCGTGACGGTGGGGCTTAATAGCCTGCACCCTGCCACCTCCCATTACATTAGATTTGATGAAGCGCAAATCCTTACTGGAGAGCACCGATTCTTTCCAATGGTGATATGTGAGGCTATTGCAATTAAAAAATATCCAAATTTCAGTTCAGAAGATGGCTGGGTTCGACCCTCTGCTTGGGACGTAATGATAAACATAAATAAACAGCAAGGTTTAATAAGTACTGTTTGCGTTAATCGGAACAGCTAAATGATTATAATCCTTCGGGTACTTTTAAAAACTTGTGACATCAGTAAATCTGTCATCTCAGTCCACCCGTGACCATGGTTGTTGTAAAGCTGAAACGTCGGGCTAGTTAAATAATTAAATTAACCGCGATATAATCGGTAAAAGTAGTTTTATTGTAACAGTTATTTAACATGCATGTCCTTCTACCTAATCATTAGGAAAAAGGCGTGTTATTGTAATGAATAACACATTTACGTAACCTTAAGGTAACAATATGCTAAATTAAGACTTTTTTCTCGTTCTAGTGAGAGCTGGCATAGTGAGGAATAGAGTAACTATAGGTAACGTAGACGCATTGAGTTTCGGTGCAATAGTACCGTAGCATTTATTGTTCTCCAAATTTAAAACGCGGTCGTTGGGGAAAAGTAAAATGTCTCAGGAGACTTTGTTTTCCATTACGAAACGTCTTATAGGATTTAGTAAGTCAGAAACAAATCCTACTAAGACATCCCTGGCGATTTTCATATACGTTACCTAACTCGTGATATGTAAATAAATGTACTTTTAGTTGAATGTGTACTGCACCGGAATTTAATAGCAATTACTAAAAAAGTTAATAAAAAACTCAGCGTTGATAGTGTTGATCATTGAAATAATTGAAAGGAATATTTTGGAAGTCACAGAGAGATTTTAGTACAGAAAGAGGATGTATGGTTCCGATTTTCTAGGTCTGCGACATAGTAGAGAACCATCTGGCTATAGGCCGCGATTTCGCCAAATCTATAAGACCGAAGTCAACCTTCTGGAGGTTGACTTCGGTCTTATAGATTTGGCGAAAGCGCTTGACAGAGTTTTATGTAGGAAATTTTGGGACACAGTACCCAGTTATAGGATAAGTAGGCCGCTACTGCGTGGTTTGCATTCCAAATATATGGATTTATGGCAAAGCACGTGTGCGGGTGGAAGGCAACACGTCGCCCTGGCTTAATATCAATATCGGCGTTAAGCAGAGTTGTGTGATGTCAGCTCGCCTGTTTATTACATTCGTACATAGTACTGTTGCATATCCTTTTCTGCTGACGCGGGAAACGTATTTACGCGCCTGGGTGGGGTCCAGTGGTGTGTGGGTTTCACAGCACATTAAAGTGCCAAATACCCACAGAAACCTCCGTGAGTGCCATCCGTGCCGCCTTTGGTGAGGAGCCTCGGAACAACAAATCATCATGGTTCATCGATGGCTTGTCGGTCCCCCAACGACGCCACCTCCATAGAGGGGTTTGTCCTGTACCACATGACAACCTTACTAACTTTAGGACAGTGCAATGAGGTGAGGTTGCCATCCTCGCCCCTTGAACCTTGCGCAACAGCACCGCCTCACTTTGCTCTTCTGTCCCCTCTATTTATATGAAGGATGCAAAGAGCATCCCCCTAGGTTCAATTTATTTCAGCTGGGTTCTCCCCAGGGTAATAAGCCCCACCGCCAAGGGCAAGGCTTCAACCATGCTGGGGACAATTGCATGCATATAATAAACGCAAATGTCATCGTTTAAATCCGTCGAGCCGTTTATTCTACAGTAATAAATCTACAAACTTACACTCCAAAACACACAAAAAAAACCCGAGATTATAGTACGGTAAAAATAATAGCGTTTCTTAGTTGGTATAAAAAACTTGTATACTAAAACAATAAACTGAATACACATAAATTGAAAGCGCTTTAGCGTCGCGCTAGATGCGCTGACGTTATGTTATCTCAATATCCGTCGATTGTCCTGCACCAGGACAATCAAAAAGATATAATTAAAGGGGGGCAATGCCTTCGGTATCTCAATTTTCGTTTCGCCCCGGTGAGACATCCGGTGTGATTTGTAGCGCTAGATAAGATGATCTTATGTCGGAATCGCTTCAAAATGTACTTAAATTTAAAGCGCTGTAGGGTCACGCTTGAAGCGCAGACGTTATGTTATCTCAATATCCGTCGATTATCCTGCGCCAGGACTATCAAAAAGATATAATTAAAGGGGAACAATGCCTTCCGTATCACAATTTTCATTTCTCCTCGGTGAGACATCCGGTGTGATTTGTAGCGCTAGATAAGATACAAAACGTTGCCTCGGCGAGCGCTACGCTGCGTCAGCGTGAAAATGAAGGCTCTCCTTTATCTCTCATACTTTAGTTGGAACATATTTCTCTATCGAATATAATAGAGGCCTCCCAAATTTCGCAAACAACCGATATTGCAGAACTTAAATTATTGAAATATCTTAATTGATTCTTNNCGGCTGGTTTTGGAAGAATATCAGAACAAATGAATTGTTACAGTGCAGTAGTTTTTTTTATACGTTGTAAAGCAAATGCCTTTCCGCCGCCGGCCCTGGGTGGGTGTAGTGGTATGTGGTGCTAGCAGCACAAGGTAATATCGAATTCCCACAACACCTAGTGCCATCAGCCGCCTTTAGTGAGATGCCCCGGTACTGTTACTCATCTGAGCAACTCGACTTCTAAGAAGTCTCCCAAGGTGGCTGACGCTATCCTCACTGTAGGTTGTTCCACTCCCCAGAACAACCCAATATTGCAGCAGCATAATAGCGACAATATTAACTGAAACCAAATTGGCCACGATATTTGTATGTTGTGTTATAATCATGAAAAAGAGATTCGCGTATGATTTAACAACTACAAGATAATATAATATATAGTCTCACTCATTGTTGAAAATGTTTACAAAAATAATGTACAGCTCGTAAACACAACAATAAAGTTTAGCGCCACTTATGGCAGCACTGACACGCGTCCTGTCCTTCTCAGTTTCGCCTTGTACTCTCGTCTACTTGTGCACTAAAGTTTGTACAAATTAGGTTACTCCGTAGTATTGATATGCGAATAAAAGTACAATAAAAACGAGTTACATAGGGTTTTCTTACACCATCTTCTACAGTATGCTGTTAATAAGCCCAATTTCCGGGTGTTCTGAGTAAAAGGAAGATAATTGAAGAATAGCTTAAGGTACCTTCTCTGTAATAGTAAACTTAAAAATGTCCTCCTACCTCTTTAATAAATTATTAAAGAAGTAGGAGGACATTTTAGGACCAATTGGTCCAAGGTATAACATTAAACGAAATTGTTGTTTGCGATACTAATAATCTGTTTGTAGTAGAACCCTGTCTGTGGCTAGAACATACAGAAACATAATATTATCTCAAAGAGGACTCAGTTTACAGTCCAGCACTAGCGCCGACATAATAATAACAATAAAACACTTTATTTTTACCAAGTATTTTACAATAACTTATTCTAGAACTTAGAATTGTGTACAGGCACAAAAAAGGCGGTCTTACCGCTACAATCGGTCTCTTCCAGATAACCAGTAATTAAGAGTAAACAGAATATAAAAAAAGTAGTTCAGCACAAACATTGTACAGAATATACAGAAAAAAAATATATATATTAATACTACTTAAGTACATGATCATAATAAATACATACGTATAATAAGAGAGGACTATAGATTGTTGCACGAGGAATGCTGCAATGCTCGTTACTTTAGGTAAACGTAAAATACCTTATGAGAACTAAAAATGTATCAAATTACATAAAGTTATTTAAAGAATAGGCGTTGATCATACCAATTTTATTTCAGTCTGTACGAGGGCTGTCTTTCGTTCACTCTCGTGTCAGACAGGTGACCTGAAACCTAGACGGTTTTTTGACAATCCAACAGTTGGATATCGTCACGTAAAGTATATAATAGCACAAGTATATCTTTAATAACACAAAAATATATAAAGTCATTTTTATTCCACAAAGTTTAAAATCACAATCCCATGACGTTTTCATTTCAAAAGAGCTTGTGTAGCTATTGAACTATTAGTTGTTTTAATGTTTATTATATACCTACCTTTGTATAGGTTATTATAATTATAGATTATTTCAACTCAGAATTGATGAATGTTGAGGATTATGTTGGGTAGTAGTTATTTTAAGTAGCAAAAATGACACTTCCTGTTCTAGTACTGCATTGTACCTTATTCGGGCCAGTACGATCGGGACCTCTCGACACATGACTGACGTGTGCTTTAGTGTGATCTGTCAGCGTCTAGTGGTCCGTTGAGAGGATGTAGTGGACGAGGACAACTCATCTGTATATTTTAGCGAGAATGTTACGTAATGAGGATGAATCACTTGGTAGGCATTGTAAAATAACAGCAGTTACATAATCAGTAAGTTGATCGGGCACCAAAGGAACCCCTTGGCTTTTGTCTTTCAAATTTGATAGTTTAGTAACAGAACTTTCCAAGAAATAAAACAGTACCTGTCCACAATAAATTTTTAAAGGATTAATCCAATATTTCAGTAGGAAAGAGCTTTTTCGAATTTATTTTAGTTAGCAAGAGGTAGTGCCATGCTACATTGCAGCGGAATTGGGCCGGCACCACCGGGAAGGTACTTCTCGCTCACTTGATACCGCCGTAAAGTGACATCTACGGTGTCGCGTTTGTCACCTAATAAAAATAATGTTAAAGAAATTAGCTACAAGTGCATGTATCAGTTTTATATACATGCTTACACAACATCAGCATTATAGACATAAAATTATTAATATTATAAAAGGTATGTAGGGGTGGCGGAAACGATTATGTAGGTGCTAAATATTTCACGTGCGGTCAGGGCGGAATGCGAGCGGAACAATTTACCAATAATCCCGATTCGCAACAACTGAGGTGGCGCGAAGCAGGAGCGGCGTTATTATCCGTGAATGTTTCTGCTATGCTGAGTTCCGTCCCTGTAGGTGTTAAGATATGCTTACATTTCTTTTATGTCAAACGTTCAATTCCCTGCCTCGCAGTTGATATAAGTCAGTGAGAGTGAGATAATCATATCAAGTAGCCTTGATATCAATAGCCTGGGATAAATTGAAGAGAATATCTATACATGGAGAGTACAATATATAAAAAACGTGCGATGTACGGTTGATAATTTTTGGCTAAAGGGCGGGGAACCGCTGGATGCATGTGGCTCGTTACCATGCCCTATGGCGCGCTATAATGAAGGCCTATGTCCACAGTTGAGTCGTCCTGCTGATGATAAAGTATGTGGTATTTGATCCCTTATCAGGCATGGTTATGTATAATATGCAGGCCACAAATTGGATTTCATTCATAACCGGTTTCCACGATGCAGATAATTTAAGACCATTCTCTCGGTCAAAAGTTATATGCTTTTTTATTTCTATAGCTTCCCGAATCATCCTGGGATAGTACTGACGGTCGGTGTAAAGGATCTGCGGTTTATCGAACCGTATCCAGTGGTTGGTGCTTGCACTTAAAAGGTTACATGCGGAAATATGCTCCTTGATTCCCTCAGCTATAGTTCGCTCTGTTTGGCCCATGTACATGCTTCTATAACTACATTCAATTTACACCTGGTGTTTGCGAGGGAAACATATCCTTCGGTGTGCGCAGTAGGTTTGCAACTTTGGGTGTCGGAACAGAAACGGTTTTTAAGGAAAGGTTTTCTAATGTAAGGTGGTATCTGTGTGTTGGTTTTCTATAAACGAAGTGGGATAAACGTCCATATGATAGCTCTGCTACAAAAACCTCCAGGAAAGGCAGTGTTCTATCACTTTCTCCTCTCGCTCCCATGATACCGCCGTAAAGTGACAACTGTAGCACTTCATGTTGTTTACGACTTCTGTGTTTCCGCTCTCGCATAGAGGGGGAAAGTGTAAGTAGGGCAGCGCATCTGCATCTTCTTTGCGCACGTTTATGGGCGATGGTGGCATTAAAAGGCTGCAACTGCTCGTTCCCAAAAATATCTTAACTTCTATACATCGTAAAGATTAAGTCAGCCACACTTCTTCCTTGCGTATGGCATAATATTATAAATATGATATGATATTAGTCCCGCTAGGCTACAGGACTACTAGACTTCAGAGGTGAGGCCACGCTGCATTGCAGCTGAGTTGGTCCGGCACGACCGGGAAGGTGTCTCTCGCTCACATAAGCCCACCGTAAAGAGTAAGCTATGCTGTCGCGTTTCGTGCGTTTTGAGAGTAGTCAGTTGCCCATTGAAAGGATGTGTTGCTCACATCTGCGTGATAACGATAATGCGGATATCTATGAGCGTCGGTACTCGTCGAAAAGGTCCGATTGCTCTTTTGTCACCATATCACTACTCTAAAAATGTAGCCACTTTTTAATATATTCCCTCAGACGAATCATTCTACTTGAATCATTCTGTCACCCTATAGTATGAAAAAGGCTGTAGGGACCAAACGAGCAAAATCCCATACTATCTTATAATGGCTTTCTATATCACACTAATACTCACAATAATTTAGTACTTCATTATTGACTAACATTCCAACTTTCCATTTCCAATAAGTTTCAACTCAGTTTTCAAAGAAAGTGATTTCTGTACAAACTTGTACAACTGTTTCACTGAAGAGACTTTTTATTCAGGATCCTTTATCTTATTTCACAGTAACACTAACGTGTATTCAGGAAATAAACGAAAGCAATAACACGTGAGTGGCAAAACGGTCTGAGACGAGCGGAAACTTTAAACTGTGTGACGCGGGAAATGAAAGTCATAAGTTGCGACACGATACACAGTTCGTTTCGCTAGCTCCATCAAGTGTACATCCTGAATAAGAACGAATTTGCTCACAAATGGAGTCGCAGCTTGTTGCGCCCCAGAGATTGGGGCTGGATGAAAAACTCAAGTGCTTAGTGGACGTAAAGTTCCAATGATTGTGGCTACAAAGTAAGTCTTTGCGAAAACGGTGTGTTGCGATTTATATTATTGAGCTCACGCTGGACCGAAATATTTATATTCAACTTGTTATAGGAGGAGTGCAAAGATCCCCCTCGATTCAATTGACTTCGCCTAGGAGCCACCTGAACCATGGTGGGGATGGGTATTCGATCTTTTCTAACTAATGTTAACAGAATAAATTGTAATAACAAGTATTTAAAACGTTAAAATGTTAAAATGTCAGTACAATAATTGAATAAGTATGAAGACTAAGTATAAAATATTTGGTCCTTTCATATGAAATTGGCGTTTTTCGTACTGGCCAATTTAATGACGTATTTCTCCTCCTTGGTAAAGTAATTCCAAATTCAAATCAGTAGATATAACCTATGAAAGGTTCAATTCATCTATT
>JAFELO010000576.1:277782-324388 GCA_017140195.1 Eumaeus atala | reverse complement strand
GACTGATTATAGTTTGGAATTTGTAAATCCTAATTAAAACTATTTTTTATTTGGGAACATGAGTTCTCTCTGCACGTGCGGAAGTAAAATACTCCCGCCGTTAGATAAACACCTTGGATGGTTGGATAAAGACCACCCTTTCCATACTGATTATTAAAACTAATTAATGTAATATTATTTTGTAGCTGCTTTATCTCGAAGGCTGTCTGTTAAATTTTCTACAACGCTTGTACTTAGAAACTATGAGCAGAATTCTGTTATAAACTGGCGAACGCACATTAGACGTGCATTTTCACCGGAAATACGCCGGCGTTCCATGGTGAACACGGGACAGCCATGTTCACGACTGGCCACAAGTAAACCCTTGTACATGCATAGTCTGCAAATAAGGCAAAATGTTTGAGAATTACTTAATAATTAACAAATATTACATGTAAATTTTACAGAATGTTTTTTGAAGAAGCTTTTAGAAAGCTTTAAGATAAAATTAAGTAGTTATATTGTTTGGCGAAATCGAAACTTCTTCTATTGTGATCCCATGGGGGCAGTCCTCAAGCGACTCTACATCGTCACAGGCTTTCTATATCTTTCCTGACTGCTGAATACTGACGAAAATGTGAAGTGAAGCTTCATCGGCGACTGAAAGACACGTAGGGCAACGATTTTGTTTTTTATAGTATACGGGGTCAAACGAGAATCGGAGAACCTTTTACGACCACCCACGCTCATGAACATCCACAAGTACGGCGATGCGTTGCTCTCCTATCATCCTCCTGCAACTCACAAACCACAGATGGGAAGAATGGATCCCGACAGTTATTTGAGGTTACCTAAAGTAGCTATTATTATCTTGGCCGGGGGATAGCTGCCGAATGCGATGCCGAATCTTATTGTAGTTATACTTCTTAAGGCGCGTTTAGGAAAAGCGACGAGAATAAATTTTGATGATGCGCGTGCACAACGTCATGGAAAAATAGTACCCTGAAATTAGCTATAGTCAATATTTTAGTTTTTCTGTTGTTACGCCACAAAAGCATAACTTCTAACGCGCATACATAAGTACACGAACACGCACACGCACACACTCACGCACACGCACACGTGCACGCACGCGCACGGACATACACACACACACTCACACACACACAGACAAACACACAGACAAACACACACACACATACACACACACACACACATACGCACACGCACGCACACGCAAACACACACACACACACACACACACTTTTTATAATATGGGGAAAGGGGGAAACAGGCGTGCGTGCGTGCGTGCGTGCGTGCGTGCGTGCGTGCGTGCGTGCGTGCGTGCGTGCGTGCGTGCGTGCGTGAGTGCGTGCGTGCGTGCGTGCGTGCGTGCGTGCGTACGTATACCCACAAAAGCCTCCGCGCGTGCCATCATTGCCGCCTTTGGTGAGATGCCCTGGAACAAAAAATCATCATGGCATAGCGACGGCTAGTCAGCCTCCTAAATGAACGACGCCACCTCCACAGATGGGATTGTCCCACACCACAGGACGACTCCACACTTTGGGATAGTGCAATGGGGTGAGGTTCCCATCCTCGCCCCTTGCCCCGTGCGCAAAAGCGCTACCTCCTATTGCTCTATTGTCCCCTCTCCTTATGATGATGATGATGATGTCTTCCTTGCCGTATCCGACAACAGCAACTCCCACTATTACGTCCCTTTTACAGCTCTTAGATGGTATGTTACATTGCTTTAGATGGCGTTTTAGCATATCTATTTAGCTAAGATATTGGCCACCATGCTTCCGTTTTCCGGATGAGAACATCGAATACCTGGCATGCAGGCACGACGCAGCACTTCTGTTTTCGGTATACGCTCTTGCCACTTGATGCGCATGATGGATCGTAGACAACGAAAATGGAATGTGTCTAGTTTTATTAAGTACTTTTTGTAGCACCACCAAGTTTCACTGACATAAGAAGTGCGGAAATAATGATGGCTTTATATACAGCCACCTTCGTTTTCAGTTTACCGTCCAGTATTATTTATACTGAAGGGATCTACGTCACGACTTTGCGGAGGCTGTTTCATGACTCTTGTTTTTGTAATGTTTATCAACAAGCCATATTTAAGACAAGCCGCATGCAAGGAATTAATATAGGACTGAAGGGCTTCCAATGAATCGGCCATCAGATAAACTTCATCCGCATACGAAATGTCCACTATGGAGTAGTTGGCAATCTTTGGCTTAAACCTAAAGCAAGAAAGGTTGAATATGCTCTTACCAGTTCTTAAGTTTAATTCTATACGAGCTCGGCAGGTCCTAATGGCGTCCTTCATGACAACCCCAAAGTAAAGCGCGATCAGCGTCGGCGCCAAGATGTAGCTTCGTTTTACGCCACACGTGACAGGAAATTGGTTGGAGAGGTCATCGTCGTGACGAACTGATGCCATCATATTATCGTGAAAATGGCGGACTAAGTTTATTAACTTCTCAGGATAGCAAATTCTCCGTAGCACAGTCCAAAAAGCAAACAACAGTCAAAAGAGCATCCCATGGCACCCGATTGAATACTTTCTCTAGGTCGACAAAACACGTATGCAGAGGACGGTGCTGTTCCAGGCTCTTCTCTTGAACTTACCCATCGACGAACATTGCGTCAACAGTAACCTCTATTCAGCCGAAGACCAAACTGTGATTCAGGCAAGATTTTTGCCGCAATGCAAGACAATCTGGTGTTGAGTATATGAGCGAGTATTTTTCCAGTTGACGTGAGAAGCGAGATGCCGTGGTACGATCCACAGTCGGAGATGAAGGCTTTACCCTTACACATTTTACTGATTAAGGCATCTCTCCAGTCCTGTGGAACTTCCTCACACTCCCACACCTTCAATATCAATCGGAAAAATTTTAGCTTTATTTCCGCTTCACAATACTTGAAAAATTCTATTGTTAAGCCGTCATTTCCAGGTTTTTGAATTTTCCAGCCGTCCCAGTGCTGCTTCGTACTCAAAACAACTCAAAAGATGGAGGTGTGGCGAAATGTATATTCAGGGGCAGACCTTCGAGCGCCTCAACATATTGTATGGCAGTAGTTTGGGTGACAGGATTGAAAACGTCGCCAAAGTTTTCAGCCCAACGAGCTAACACTTCCGTGTGCTCTGTTAGTTGGCGGGTAGCGGGCTTTGTTGGTAATAGGAGCTACAGTTTTGGTGTTTGGCGCAAAAAGTATCAGGAGGCACTCAAAAAATTTACCAGTCTGATTTGTGTCGGCATACCATTGCATTCCAGTAGCCTCGCCTAGCCACCATTTTTCTTCAAGTGCACGTAATTTTAACTTGAGATCACTAAGAGCCTTATTGCTAACCGTGTGGTCACGACATCATAAGGATCGTTTGAAGTCTTCGAAAAGCCGTTTATCTTCCAAATCAGACTCATTGAACCAGTCTTGGTATTCTTTTGTGGCCCACCTGGATTTAAGACAGACTTGTAAAACCATCATCTGTAAGTTTGCCACTCTTCATTCATTGAGTTGGGTTCGACTAGCTCCGATCTTAGATTGTTAAAGACGTCATCTAGACTCCTTCCAATAGTAACGTCACTCAGCAACTTAGATATGTCTATTTTTGGTAGGACTATATGCGTAGCATGGCGCAGAGGTTTGATCCTAAGGCAAAGTCTCGATCTAGCTAGCCTGTGAAACGTCCATCCTTGAGCTCCTCTCATAACACGTGTAATAATTACTTCGCGGAGTTCTTTGGCACGCTCTATAACGTAATTGAGCATGTGCCAATGCTTGGACCTCTGGAGCGTCAACGTAGCTTTGAGTTTATTCGGGAGCTGGAACACATTGTTCGTAATAGTAAGGCCAAATTCCGCACACAACGTTAAATGACACCCGAGTACTCTTTTCCGTGCACCAAAATCCGCACTAAGCATTAAAATTACCCATGAGTACGACCTTATCTAGGGCAGGAATCCTTGCGAGAATATAGGAGAGCTGTCGGTAGAAGCTGGTTTTATCTTCGTCAGAGGAATATAGAGTAGGGGCGTATATACTGATGAAGTGTATATATTTCTTGGCCGTTAGCTTAAATCGTGGGGTGTGAAGTACTGAGGGCACTGAGGTTCCTATACCACGGAACCAATCTATTTTGCAATCCTGACATACGCTGCAGCGCTTTGGTGTCGACAATCTCACTTGTATGTTGTACGTATTGCATTATTACACAAGCAAAGACCAGCTTTGATTTTATTGACGAAGACCTACAGGTCATGCAGCGCAAAGACCAACTTTTATTTTATTGATGAAGATCTACAGGTCATGCAGGAGTGCAGCGCTACCAGTATTGGCCGGCGTTCTGCCTGCTGATCTGGAGGCTCATCGAGCGGGACTCATGCTGGAAAAGTGCGCGGGGATCAAGGGCAAGGAGCGCAAGAAAAAGAAAAGCGCCATCTCCACTTGGTAGTCACGCTGGACCGCGTGTACCGACGGGAGGGAGCTGTGCTGCTTCTCTCCAGAAGTTACAACGCGTCTGGCATATCAATGGGTGAAACCAGAGTACGTTATTTCGCAGATACTGACATGGCGGGGGTGCTTTAGAGGTCGCCTGCACAGGAAGGCGTTATGAGACCTGCCATCATGTTCTTGCGGCCATGAAGCTGAAAACATAGACCATGTACTGTGGGAATGTGACCTGTACAAAAACGAGCGAAATGTCATGTTGGACGGCATCCAATGGACGACGGTGGGCCCAGTTTATCTCCAGGATTTGGTCGCAATGGATCAGAGTTTTAGGCAATTGAGGACATTTGCGCATACATGGCACGCGTAGAGGAAGGTTAGGTAATGACGTAGCTGCATCGAGATAATCAGGAGACGAGGCCGATGGTAACTTCTGTCTTTGTGGTTTCAGGCCCCAGAAAGAGGAGAGTGAAATAACGAGAAAAAGAAACGTCTCTTCAGTAATATGTATGGAGTCAAAAATTACACTTTGGGGAACAGAGCCCGTGAACAAACCCCCGTGCAGCTCCCATGATTCGCTCCGTATAATGAGAGGTGAGTAGGAGCATGGGTGGAGGATGTATGTAGGATGTATCTTAGTGTCGTTATTCTGTCGCAATGCCTTTTCGGAGTTCCACTAACGATATTGCTAGATTGTTACTTATTACAAATCCCACTCCACTTCACGTCCGCTCGCCGGATGGCCTACCACTGAAGTAATAGGTGTAACCGCCAAGTTGCTCACACAGCACTCCAGAGTCACTGAGATGGGTTCCACTAATTCCAGCAGTATCGATGTCATATCTAGCTAGCTCTCTCGCAATAAATACGGTTTTTCATTCAGGACAGTGGTTCCGATCATCATCCTGAAGGGTACGAACATTCCAGGTAGCAATAAATAGATGTTTTGAAAATACTAGTTTCTTGTGTAGACCGCCCTTGATGGTGAACAGATGATCGCGGTTAAACATCTGCATAAAGGTAAGACGGGCTTTGTTTAGGCCACCTTTTCTAGGCTCCTCCCCATGTTGGGGAAGCAGAGCGATCCAAAATAGGGCTGCTTTGTCGCCTGACAAGCTGTCAGCCCTCCTGTCATAATCGGGGACTGGAGCGACTATCACCGCCTAGCCTAATAACTTTCAGAACTCTGATTAGGGCTCCGGCAAACATTCCCCCACCCCACCGCCGGGGCTTCGTCACCGCAGGACTTTAATCGAAAACCTTTGATATAACAGGAATCATCTGCGCGTGAATATATTATAGTGAATGAACCATTGCGCTGAAGTAGGTCCACTCTCTCGTCTTGCCGCTGCCTGCTGCTAATACATTATCAATTACCAACGAGTTACCAATATGACTAGCAGGAAACGGAATGTATGCGATGACGTCTGAAACGTCGCCATATACCTTTAAGGGACCATTACAAGTGCCCTGTCTCCGCAGTGGCCGATAGCTTTCGCCCATCGACATTGCCTGGCCACGAAACGCAGACGGCGACATTATCAGTTGCCTCTACCGCCAACAAACGTCGTACCGAAGTCCATCTTCTCCGCCGATGTTGCCGTGAGGTCCTCACCCGTAACCCTGGTCAAGGGTTCTATGTTATACCCCACAGGACTGGGCCTGTGGGGTATAACATCCCTATTCGAACCTCACGAACCTCGGCCTACTGAGTTGTGGAGAGCTCACCTCCTCGACAAGGACGCGCCAAACAGGAGTTGCCGCAGTGAAAAATAGGGAAGATGACCCTATTCTTCCAGAGGCCGGGTTAGTGTCCTGATATATGCCCTAGGGCAGTGGTACACCTCTTCTTATAAGAGAGGGACAAAGAGCTCCCACCTCCTCGGTTCCGTTCACTTGGCCCGCGGCGTCTCGATTCACGCCAGTCTACTGAGCCTCACCGCAACGACAAGGCATGAACCAGGGGCAGTCTGAAATACACACAAGAATATGATTCAATACGAATTTTCTGCTTCACCGTAAAGTTGCAGAAGTCTACAGAATATACGAACCAGTTTATGTGATGGATGAAGTTAAAAGAGTCTTCATCATATGTCTATACTTAAGTAACGAAATAAAAAATGTAATAACTGAGACACATTGTAATATCGAATGTATCAGAAAGCTATTACAATTGTATGCGTTATCATGAGAAGTTCTACATGTACGCAGTTGTAGAGGTATTGTAGCAGAATTGGGACGGCACATACGGGGATGTACCATTTACTCACGTGATACCTTCGGCTTGATCACTTGGAAATAAGTTAAGGTCGTCTGTTTCATTTAAAATGTTATATTTAAAAAAAAATCATATTCACATGATACCGGCATAAAGTGAAAATTTCAATATCGCTTTTCGTGCGGTTTGTTAGAAGCCATAGGGCCCATTGGTGTTTTTTGGCGTCGGTATTCATAAAAAGGCTTCGATTTCTCTTTTGCTCCACTATACTAAAAGAAATACTTATCTAAACATTGCCGCTAATGTTTATATTGCGGTCTATTAATTATTTTCCGTTACGACGTTTCCAGGTACACTTTTCCATCTCGATATACGGGAATAAAAATACCACAATGACCATTAAATAAAGTACGTTATTTCTTTAATAAAACTACATCGGTAGTAGGTATCCGACATAGCGCATTAGTCTACACGCGCAAATAAATTAGAAATGACCTTGATTACGGTGAAAGCTATTAATTCCAGAGCACTACTTCTTTTAGATGAATTGTCGATTCACGCTGGCTGTCAGTATTTCGGCAATTCATGCTACCCTCATCATTACGTGATGATCGAACTTATCGTTGCTAACCATACGAACATTCCTCCACGAGTCAATACTCTGGAATGTTGAATAATCATTTAAAATTGATATAGTGAAATGGAAGGCCATATTTTTTTTATTATCACCAGAGATCAGTAGAACCACTATTCATAAATCATCCACCAGTAGAAAATTTGTTGACTTTATTTTAGAAGTGTTTTTTTTTTTTTCATTATCTTAAACATTCGTCTTAAGTAATTCTGGACCTCATCGCTACAACAAAGACACAAATTTTATGAATGCGATAATATAAATAATATATAGAACTCCTTACTGTAAAAGGATTTATAAGAATTTTAGAAGGATTAACTAAATAATGCTATGTAGTGTTTTCGTATATTTACGGGAATGTTATTCTTTGTAGTGTCTCTTTAATGGATTTTATCGCGTTTCTTTAGATTTTCTTGTGGAATGAGACAGAATCACCGTCATGAACGAATATGCCAAAATCATTGTGCTGTCCTGCTATACAATAATTGTATAACATATAAAAAACATGTTTGAGTTATAAATAATAAATGGATGAGAATATAATATACACAAATAAATTAAATATGATAATAAATATGTATAAAAATAAAATATATATATATATATATATATATATATATATATATATATATATCCTATTGTTTTTTAATGATTATTATTATTACTTCTTGTTTTACTATATATAATGAGAGTTGGGTATGTCAGAAAGTGTATGAAAGTAGAATAAACGTGGTCAAGGTGATGTCACAATAATGAAGTGAGAGAGAGAGAGAGAGAGAGAGAGAACTTAGGAGTGAAAGAAAGTGTCGGTGTAAATATGAGAAAGGATATCCTCCTTGATCCCTCAATATTCTATATCCCGACGTTTCGATAACCTTTCGGCTGTCATGGTCACGGGCAGACTGAAGATTTTAGTCGTCTGGTTGGGTATTTATATGCAGCAGAATCATTAACAATTAATTAGTCCGATTCATACAAAACGAGCTTATTGTGTCTTGCAGCTGGGATGAGTCATGTTTTGTTTTTGACTTAATTATATTTATTACTGGATCCCATGCAGGTGGTAATACCCAACCAGCCCCTCTGTTAAAATTTGGATGCTTTCTAATTTCAATCGCCTCACGAATCATCCTTGCACGGAATCGAGACTCTTCCGCGAGGATTCGAGGTCTGTCAAATCTAATATAATGGCAAGCGTTAAAAGTAATAATAATAATAATTTTAAAAAAATAATAAAGAAAACAATAGGACATTCATATTTATTTATCATTATATATATATTTATTGTCATATTCAATTTATTTATATATATTACTTAGGTGGATCTAAAAGTTCGTGGCCTAACCTACATGGAGAGACATCATTTTAAATCTACCGTCATTTGTTAGTGTGTGTCATATTGATTTATTGTGCGCAGTTTCATTCCGATACTGCACAATATAAATTTTCTGTGATTATTTATTTGAAGTAATCTGACGCAATTTTCAGTAATGGAGAAAATTTAACACCGTGCAGTCATTAAGTACCTCAATAAAAAAGGCCTGTCACCAAAAGACATCCATCAAGATATGGTGAGCACTTTGGGGGAGTCAGCTCCATCGTATTCCTGTGTCAAGAAGTGGGCAGCTGAGTTTAAGCGCGGTCGTGAGAGCATTAAGGATGATCCTAGGAGTGGAAGGCCTACATCCTCTACCACGAAAGAAAACATCGATAAAATTTGTGATCTCGTACTGGGTGACCGACGTTTGACCATTGGTAAGATAGCTGAGATAACAAACATTAGTTATATCCGGGTGCAACACATAATAACGGAAGAGTTGGGGTTCCATAAGGTTTCTGCTCGCTGGGTCCTGATCTTGCTTTCAGCTGAACAAAAATGAGTTCGATACACAATTTCGCGAGAGTGTTTGGAACTTTTTGAGACTGATCCCGAGGACTTTTTGTGTAGATTTGTTACCATGGGTGAAAGCTGGGTTCACCACCATACTCCTGAATCAAAGCAACAATCCAAACAGTGGAAAAGCTCAGACTCTCTTACACCGAAAAAGGCTAAGGTCGTTTTGTCGACTAACAAAGTCATGGCTTCTGTTTTTTGGGATGCGAAGGGCATTATTTTTGTAGATTATTTACCGAAAGGTCAAACTATAAGTTCTAGTTATTATTGTAACCTTTTACGGAGACTCCGGGAAGAAATAAAAGAAAAAAGCCAGCCAAGGAATGTTGTGTAAGAAAGTTTTTTTCATCAAGACAATGCACGTCACTCTTCGGTTGAAACAATGTCTTGTCTTTAATCCATGATTGGGGCTACGAATTGCTGCCCCACCCACCTTATTCGCCGGATTTAGCCCCCTCGGATTATCATTTATTTCCAAATTTAAAAAACATTTGGGTGGCTCGAAGTTTTCGACCAAAGATGAGGTGATAGTCGCAGTAAACGACTATTTCGCCGACCTTCCGGAATCTTTTTTTTTCGAGGGGATAAACAAGTTGCAGGTCAGGTGGAAGAAGTGTGTTGAACTAGATGGAGACTATGTCGAAAAATAAAAATAAATTTAGATCCAGTTTTCTTTCATTTTCTTGGTCGGGCTTAGACATTTTGGATCCACCCTCGTATATTATCATCCATTTATTATTTATAACTCAAACATATTTTTACAATTATTGTATAACAGGACAGTACAAGGATTTTGGCATATTTGTTCATGACGGTGATTCCACAAGAAAATCTAAAGAAACGCAATAAAATCAGTTAAAGGGACACAACAATGCTATGTAGCTCAGTTTGATTGTTATATTTGGTCTATTGAACCCAACTAAATAAACACAGGTTCAATATGATGACCGTTTTTAATAATGCATTGCATAATTTAAGACTGGTACATCCTGGTAATGTCGTCCTGATTCAGTCACAGTAGGTACTGCACTAGACCTGTAGGTAATACTTGAGATGAACTTATTTTATTGAACGACTTGCAAATTGTAAATGATATTGACATATTTGTTACTGTTTTTGGAGTTAAATTTCTTCTGGCGCGTTCGGGAAAAACGATGACAGTATTTTTTTTATACGCGCGCTCGCCGTCACGAAAAACGACAACCTTGAATTTTTCGATATTCAACATTATAGTTTTAAAAAATACCATAATACGTTACAATGAAACCTTTTTTATATTGATAGTGTCGTTCACAAACGAGGAATAAAGTTAACATTTTAAAAAGATTTTTATCTTGTTACGCAAAGGACGTGTTCTGGTGCATGTACTTAACTTCACAAATACTTTTTTCTCAACTTATCAAATCATGTATTAAGTATTTAGTGACTTGTCAACTACCATTTTGTTATGTTCATTATGGCCGAGTTCATTATATACGAACGAACAATACGTTCGTTGTACAAAGTACGATCTCCGAGATTTTATCCGTGTTACGTGAAAAAAATCCAGATTGTAAAGTTGATGAAGTGGCCAGCCCAAAGCCACTTCAGTGAGCCTATTCTACGTGTGATATCGGAAATTTTAGGTTCCTACCTTATGACTTCGTTGCGAGTTCTGACAAAAAATAATAATCATTTTGTAAATAGTTCTTTTTAGGAATAATAGGTGACATGCAGACGCACTCTTTTGAATGTTTCATTATATGTAAAATAGATTCAAGAAACGTGGGCGGAATCTTAAAAATGGATACCTTAAATTGTTAATTTTTAAATATTATATAACGCTGCAGTACCTCCAACTCAAACGGTGCTAAGCCCATAGACTCATTATATTGTTCTGTTTGAAAAATAGTATAATGCTTCAATACCAGTTGCTAACTACTTACATATGCGACAGGTGGCAGATAAATGGACACTATGAGTTTAGAGCATTTGTTACGAAATATATATCATCTATGATAACGGGGGCTAATCCCCCCAACCCCCATATAGCTATGGGCTTGGACGCAATACATTCCTTAATTTGAAAATAATATGACGCTGCAGAACCAATAGCACCGTTACTTTTAAAGCCCACGGAAAAATATCAGCCACGTCGTATAAAAAAGAGCAGCCATGAAAATAAATATAGCTTACATGGTGCCCAGGGCTAATAGCTTCAAAAAAAAATAAGAATATTAATCCGCAAAATTTTGTAAATTTGAAATATATCATATAACATTTTATATTAAGCCATAATTCAATATTTACAGGAAGTGTTTGTTATTATTGTGTTGGAATATTCTGGACAGTTCAAAAATATTTAAAGTGAAAACTTCTCTAGCGGCGTTAAGCAGGAAAGTATATTATGAGGTCGTATCAGCGAAAATGTTATATAGCACACGGAGCAGCACGTAGCCGCCACGAGTTGCATGCCAATAGAATCAAGTTGGGGCGGGCTTTTTTGAGCTCATCTGACCTACGATAGGGGTCTAGTTCTCCTTACTTTTCAGAGTGAACATTTCAGAGTGAGCTTATGGTCAGGTTTTCAGTCCATCTGTGAATTTTCACTGTTTGTTTATGACGTTATGCTGATATTTTTCGGCATCGAAGCGATGGCGTAACAAGATGCGCTTGCATCCATCCGAGTACTTGGAGAGCTCGAGTGCTTAATAGATATTCATTAAGATTACATTACATAAATATAGCTAGAAAAAATATACGCCCTGCACATTTAACTGAACATTACTTAGTTAACAATGTTTTAAATGAGTATCTTATATAATATATATTTGTCGGAGCAGGACACATCATGCGTTCTAAATATTACAAATTAATTAATATGAAAATATTTCTTTGTAAGAATAACATTTGTTAATTATTATATTTAGAAATGACATCTTTTGTTTCTACCTAATTAATTAAATTAATTTACTTGTATTGTTATTTCGCATTGGTAACATTTAATATTCTGCCCCAATATTGGACGGATAAGATGTCATGAAATCTGATTACTGACTCAAAGAGAAGAGGAATAACGAAATAACTTAGGGTCAATTCATATTAGCGCAGAGTCGAAGCGCATCGAAGCGTCAATCCGAAACTTAAAATAGCAAATTCACCCTTATTTACACAATGTAATGCACATATTTCTTCCAAGGAAAAAAAAAGACACGCGAATTCATGCGCACTGGAGGGAATTCGTGCGCCTGCGCGCGAGCAACTCTGATTGGTGCGCGCGCATTCGCGCGAAGCCAAGCGGCTATTAAGCGAACTATTCACCAGATATACGTCTTTTCTTCCGCAAGTCGTGAACTCCAAAATTTCGCAATTTTCTTTTTCTCTTTTCTTCGTTTTCTTCTTCTTCAACTTCTGATATAAGCAACATCATAGCAAGATCAATGTCAACCATTTTATACCAGTTTCAAGAACGAGATTCAACTGGCAACTGGTGTCCATCACTAATGCCACGAAAAAGCGCGCATTCTCGCACTTCGCTTTGATTGTGAGGAATTTGACGCTTCGATGCGCTTCGACTCTGCGCTAGTATGAATTGACCCTTATTGTGTTCGCGTTAATTGAAGAAAACCTATGTAAAAGCCGATGATGATGATGATGACAATGATATTGGTCTTTCCCTGTAATGCAAACAAGCAGAAAAATCACTCACTAAGATCATTTATCTCCGACGTAATAAAAATAAGCTTATAATATCAAATACTATATGCAATTCATCGCATCATCTGGTCGAAATTCGACCAACACAAGATATATATCGCAATAAATATCACCTGAATTTTTATCAACCCGCCAGGATTTATCAGGTTTCACGGCAGAAATTAAATTACAGGAGTCGTTAGCCTCGATGCCGGGAACAGAGTAACGGCCACTAACGCTAATAAGCTACGAAACTAAGCGATAATTTAGATTGGATCGTTAAGATGCTCTCGAGGGTAGTACACTCTTCCGATACTAAGCATGAGTTCATAACATCCTCATAATTGCAGATGTATTGCCCCTTCCCTCTACCTCCAATAGGCCACATCGCACAAAACACGGCAGCATATTCGGCGCTTTACGCTGCTATCATGTGAGCGAGAGCTACCAACTTCTCTGGTTCTGTACACCCAATTAGGTCACAACATAATAAAGTGCAAGTCTTATTAGAAATTGGTATTATGACATAATCTCAAGAAACGGCAATGCCTCTGATAATAAAGGGAAGATCCGTGGGAAATTGTACTACAAAAATTCTCATCAAACATCCTAATTAATAACAGCATAGCCGTCACTTCACGAAGGTGTTACTTACAACACGGCATCAATATACGATGCACTGGAACAATATGGCATCGAGTTGGGAGTAATAAGATTATTTCACGTCATGATACATCCCCAGCCGCCGGATCGGAGTTCCTGTATTAATTATATTATTCATATGTGGATGCCACGTTACATCTTGTGAACAGCAAGTTCTCTCAACTTTGTACAAAACGTATCATACTCAATGTAAATAATTACTCTCTGCCCTGCCCCATTAGGGAGCTGACGTGAAGATGCGTTGTTATTGTTGTTAATACTTACCGTATAAAATAATCTCATACTTGTCATCATTAGATGTGTTTACGCACAGTAATCGAAAAGACCACCTAAGAGTGAGTCCGGCTCGCCTACAAAGGGTTCCAAGTAGCACACAAAAGAAAATACCATTCCTCATAAGGTACCAAATCTATTTTGTTCAAACCAATTTTCGTTCCATATTTTTATTTAATTGTATTGTTATTCTCCATAATTAAAAAGTTTTTTACCACTTTAGAAGCAAACATTTACAGTAATAGAATATTACAATAATAGAATCTTAGAAACCATGTAAATGTACTTTAGAAATTTGTTTAGAAAGATCAATTTTTTAATAGCATGAAAAAATACATCACGATCCTTACAACAGACCTGGCTTATTCACTTTTTTTTTAAATCCCCAAATACATAATACGAGACCATGCTGGCTTATAAACGGTATATTAATGAGTAGTTCGTAATTTACATGTTAGGGTAGCGGTTTGAAACTTATTCTACATACTGTTTCGGTTGAGTAGATCGCTCAATTGATGAATAGTATGAGTGTTAGTTGATAATTTAAGTTGGTTGTAATGTGCGTGTTTG
Source organism: Eumaeus atala (assembly GCA_017140195.1). Taxonomy (NCBI): domain Eukaryota; kingdom Metazoa; phylum Arthropoda; class Insecta; order Lepidoptera; family Lycaenidae; genus Eumaeus; species Eumaeus atala. The sequence goes on along the minus strand of JAFELO010000576.1, from coordinate 310,012 downwards.
ATGGTCAATTCGATCCCAATATGCATCATTATCATTGTTCTTCGTATCACAGCCGAACATAAATCCCTTTTAACGAACGCTAAGACATGCGTGACGTCGATACCAATCGATAACAAATGACAAGTCTTAATGCAACTACAATTTGAAATTAAAGTGAACGTCACTTTGACGGTATGGGGAGATCGGACCATGCACATAATATATAAATAAATATTTTATTTATGATAAATTGATATGTGACACATGCTTAATAATAATTAGTACTAATATACATACATTCGGTATTTTCGTAGTATTCGGTATATATATATATATATATAAAAACCAGCGTAAGGGTTAAAGTGTTTATTTAGCAAATGACCAGTTTACTTTGATATTTGGAACTATAAAGATACGCCTTCCTAAATACTTTTTACAGTCACGTTAATGACACGTTTGTGTGTCACTACATACTCCTATGCAACGGAATTGGGCCGCTACCACCGGGGTGGTACCTCTCTCTCACAAATACTAGCGTAAAGTGACATCTACAGTATCGCGTCTCGTACGGTTTGTGAGTGGCCGGTGGTCCATTGCGGGGTTAGCGGGGTAACGCAGGGTCATAGTAATTACGTGGATGTTCGAGGTGTCACTAGTCGTGAAGAGGCTCATGTTTCTTGTTTGTCCTCCTAAACTAAAAAAAAATTCTACAGTTTTCATTGATTTAGGCTGTCAAGCAGTAGACGATGATGGGCGCAGAGCGCTCAAAATTACAATATATATGCGTAACTTGACCATGTGTTGCGTTCTAAGGTAAATTGGCCCCTTGGCTGGGGCTCAACGCATGTATTTAAGACAAATGTGCTGATGTCTACGGGCGTTTATTCGTCAGAAGGCTCCGGTTTAGCGTTTGCTACTATACTACACTGAATAGCGCACAACAAAAGATACGTCACTATTTAATTAACAGGTGTATGTCGTTGCGACAAGTCAGCGGAATCGGGACGACTCGGATCGGTTTACACTTAAGAAGGCCGTTTATCATAGACCTATTAAGGAAGACAACTCTATATCCGTCTATATATAGACATAGAGCACCTATATAGATCGACATAGAGTTATTTTTTTGATAGAGGTGACCTTCTAATAAGTTTTCTTTCTTAATATGCCTATGGACACTGTTCGTACAATTATCTATCTATCTCTGCTGAGACCAGATGGAAAGAAGAGAAATGATAATAATAATAATAATCCCGGTGTCTTCTAAGTTAATTTACTTGTAGCTGTACCTTTTCATTACGAACTTATTTTTTGCTACACACGACCTATAGACACGCCATGTATGTTGATACGTTTCAAAATTAAAAATGTACGTTCATAATTTTTCGATTAAACTCAATGATATACAAAAATGCCAATCGATGGTTCGCCCATAACCTATTGTCCTCGACGTTTCCCATGATAAGGCGACCGCAATACAAAGTGATAATCGATTGGATGTATTTAAATATTGTATTGTTTACTTTGTGGAGCACACGAAACGAAGAAAATAAAAAACAAATGCTTTTCTTATATGTTACTTTCGTTTGGACAAAATTATTTTCCACTTTTACATGCATATCTGTAGGCCCGATCTCTCTTTTAAGATTTCCGACTTGTTCCGCATGTTATAAAAAGTATTAGCGCGTTTCCACCTGCGTACTCCACCCCGAAAACCGCAACCTAATGCCACCTCTAAGGATGCGTTTCTTGTTCCGTAAAATTCGTTCTTAACGGATGTCTGCACCATAAAAGGGAACATATCAAAATTAATGTTTGTGTGGTTTTTAAATTTAGTAACTAATAATAATCAGTGAGAGGTGTTTCGTTTCTATACATATAAATTTGTTCTATAATATAGAAATTCTATAAAATCAGTCTCACTACTACTAAGCAATTGTAAAAGATTTCTAAGCCACAGTGATGTAGCATATCATGCGACAATCTGAACGAAAACGTTGCGAACCTATAAGTTGCGAAGTTGAAAGAGTTATCGAAGAACGTTTAAGCAGGAAGTTGTGTAGTATATTATTCATGAACAACTTCGCGGGTAACTATTGAAATATCAAGCAGCTATTCTATACTTAACTTAATAAGAGATGGCACCATGGTGCATTGTAGCTGAACTGGGCCTGACCGACACGCGGACCTATTGCTCACATAACATGCTGCCCTTAAATGATAGCTGTGCTGTCACGATTCGTGCGGTTTGTGAGTAGTATTTAGCCCATTGGAGCTGAGAAGGTAAGAAGAGCAATATATATAAAAAAAAACAATCTAGCCGTAGCGTGTGACACAAAAATTGTATTTTATTCGCCAGTTATGTTTCTAGTAAGCAGACTGGAAATTTAATTCAATATGTATACATGTAACAACCGATCGATGTGTCAAACTGGATGGCTCTTCATGCGATTATCAACAAAAGGGTAGATCGATTCTCGAGAACAGTTTTAATGTATTATTTGTTAAGGTAGACACACACACACATCTAATCTAAACATATTATCTTATATCATAACTACCTAAATTGTCAAACAAAACTATGTCATAGTTGAATACATATCAGTCCATGATTAATAATTTTATGATAAATTACTAACTAAATATTCACACATACGCTGAATGCATTACTGGTCTAAGTTTCCTTATAATTTTATATTTCCACATTTTTTATAAATAGAAAATTATTCGTGTTTTTGCCTCATAATGGAAATCCAAATATGCAGTGTTTCTGGGATAAAACATGAACACTCTTAATGGAAGCTCCGAAGTTAGCTTCGTGTTAACAACCCAACTTTATGCCTTAGCGTGTATTGTCTAAGGTATTTATTCGCCAGGTCCAACACCTCCAAACTTTCCTTGTGCCTTTAGGCTTCACTAAATACTTTCGACGAATTTTGTTTATCTTGAGAAACCGTTTAGCAATTTTTGCCATATTTTAAACATTGCCGAAATTCGTTCAACTGCCTTCTCGACTGCGCCTTACAAATAACACCTTTATTGTTACACGTGTTTAGGTGGACACATTTTATTATTTAATCCCCGATCTTTCTATTTAGAACGCCTATAAATATTAATGATTTTAAAGTGAAGTTTAAACCAGAGGAATTTCGGATGGTATGATGTACAGTCACGAGCAATAATATATATACACTGGTCGCATTCTCAAAAATATCTTATCGTCTGAATAAATGAAAGTGAATTTAGGTCAGAACCTAAACTCACTTTCATGTATTCATGACATTTTCGAAAACATGTATACAGCAGGTTCCTTCTACCTTGATGCACTTAGTCCAGCGCTTCTCCAATGCCGTTACACCAGTTTGATGAAATGTCTTGTTTAACCCTTAAAATATTCGTCAACGGCGACAATGACTTCATCATTTGATGAAAATCTTCGGCCACCTAACCATTTCTCGAAATTCGGGAATAAATAGGGCCATACCTGGGGAATAGGGGGATGCGTAACTATTGGAACCGCAATTCATGGAGTTTGGCAACTGCAACCCTTGATGAGTGCACAGATGCGTTGTCATGGTGGCATAAAACTTCCTTTTTGGCTAAATGAGGCCACTTAATTCGGATCTCATCACAAATTTTTTGCAGCAAGATTGCGTAATACTCTCCCTTTTTTTACCTCTTTGCAAATAATCCTCTAAAATAATCCCAAGAGCATCCCAAAAAACGGTTACCATCATTTTTCCGGCCGATAAAACCGTTTTTGCTTTCTTTGGCGCAGGTTTTCCGCTATAAGTCAGATTGTTCTTTTGTTTCAGGGGTATAATGATGTTTCATCTAAAACGCTGCATAAACTCGTTAGTATCACGCTTAAACAGCGCCAAACACTCCGACAAATCGTCCACTCGACGTTTCTTTTGGTTAACAGTGAGCAAATGCGGCACCCATCGCGCGCAAAGCTTTTCCATTCGCAAATGTTGGTGTAAGATGAAACGCATTCAGAGGAAATGCTTAAAATCTCTGCTATGTGCCGCAACTTTAAGCGCCTATCATTCGAAACGATCTTTTGAATATTTTTCATCATATCCGGTTTCGTGACTTTATTTGGACGGCCAGAACTGTTGGCGTCTTCGTAGCTCTGCCTCCCACGTTCGAAATCAGTTACCCAGGTGTGATTTGTACTCAATGCAGGAGCAGTATTACGTAAAACACTGTCTAGCTTGACCTTAATCTTGGTTGCTGTTTTCCCTTTTAAAACGTAACAATTTATCACCACACGATTTCCTTTCGTTCGTTTCATTGTCGAGAAAATTTACCGCAGAGATAGTTCTAGTTCACACAAATTCTATCTGTTCGAATAAATTTAAATTTCGCGTTCTATTTTCGAGAAGATGATAGAATATAATGTAATAAATTTTGTTTGCCTATCTTTTTTATGTTCGACATTTCAGCCCTCGTATATTTTGCTCTTTATAAAATACACATTTTAAGAAGTTTAGATGATATTCACATGAAATGCTTCGACCTCCAAAGTGTTTCCTTCCCCGGTTAAGATTATTAACGAAATTCTAGAAGCATATTGAATTTATTTTATTTAAGTTAGCAGTAACATTAAGATATCACTTTACGACGATCTTACGTGAGAGACCTCACCCAACCGGAATTGGGCCGGCACGCTCCACGACCGGGGAGGCCCGTTGCAAGGGATCCTCCCTTCAGGCGCTATATATGGCACTACCTCCTCCTATGCAGCATGGTACCTTTGAAAATAATTATACTCTTAATTGTAAAAGTCATTATAACTTAAACGTGAGCAACTTACACATTTCAGAACTTTCAATGCGTTTAGAAAACTTAGATGAAATAAATTCAGTATGTTTTTAGAATTTCCCTATAAATCTTATCGGAAGTAAGCAAACACCAAGTATTTCAGATGAATGTCTTTAAAACTTTGCAAAATGTTTACTTTATAAAGAATAAAATGTATTTATAGTATAGCGCTTTTCTTAGGATCAAAATTCGATCCCAATCATAAATCCTTTTCCAAAAAAAAATTTGACGCCAAGCACTTCATAAAGATTTGCATGTGATGTTTGATACTTCATTATAAGTCGTGTCGTTATACCCAGTAACTTTTCTATAGCATTGAGGAACTTGAAAATTGTTACAGTTGAAGATTATGTTATGAAGGAGGTGTGCAGAATACTAAAATCTATTAATTAATAATAATGAGTGAAAAAAATGTCACACTTTTCTTGAAGAATTGCTCGAATGGAGGAATATGGTATATATTAAAAATTGTATTGAGAAGAAGTGCAATTCTTAGAAGTATTGTCACTGTTATATCAGTATATTCAAAGGCAGGAAGCTAATATATTTATATATTATGCATTAGGTTTTATTATTTCTTTGCAGTAAAACGATACACATACTTGGGCATGCATTAACACACACTTCTGTAAGCCTTATTAGATTTTTATAAGCGTATGGTAATTATTTTATAGGATATAAATTTAAAAAGAACAAGATCCGTAATAATTTGGACAAACGTCAGAAACGGAAACCCGCATTCGGTTTGAATTGGGGAAAATGTCTTTATTGGCTCAAACAGAATACCAATCGGGTAGCTTCAATTTTCGGGGGACTAACTTCTAATCTTTGTGGCAGCAAAAACACGCTCATATGATTTGTTATATTATCTAAATAGTCACTCGTTCACTAACAAGGTTTGATTATAAAACTCATTTTACTCTAAACAAAGGCAAGCAATTGCAGTCTTTGTTATTATTCTCTTAAAGGCTTAGTATTAAGCTTCGAATTAATCGATCCGAACAAAGTAGTGGAAGAAAATTCTTAATCATAGATTCTCTCACCTCAGAGCTTGATAGCAGTACAACATAATCTTGTTTAAAAGTAGTGCATATTGTATAACAGTTATTTGCGAAAAATATGTTTCATAGTAGTTACAGTATATATATGGTAGTAGGCTTAATATGATTAGAATTATAAATAACAATAATAATATTATAAAGAGGAAACATGTTTGTTTTTTTTTTATTGTTTGTTCGTTTGCTATGAATTGGCTTCGAAACCACCGGATAGATTAAAAAAAATACCATTGAAATCCTTTTCTGTGACGTGCCACTATAACATCTTCCAAGACGTTTTAGAACCATATAAAACTTTGGTATTGTAACCAAAGTTGTGAAAAAAATATCAAAAATCCTCATTTCACTGCAAGAACTATTGACTATTGTTATTAAAAAAAAATACAACTATAATAGGAACACAATGTACGTGTGCCAGTAATACGGTCCGGAGTAGAAGTTTCTAGTAAATATGGTTTTTATTCACATCTGAGTTATGAAGTGTGCACATTTTCCAATATCTGTTTTAAGTTTAAAAACCCTTTTAGCTTTAGCTTGTCGTGTTTAGTGTGTTTTGTTCGGAAAGCGTCAACTATAGTATAGTCTTACTTGTACTGTGTGTTATTCTTACTTATAGTCTTGCTTGTAAACTAATTCATCAATTTTACATGGTTAATATTTACTAACAAAAGGAAAATGTTAGTTTATACGAACGAGTTTGATAAATTCTTTAGATGCACCATCTAACAAAACTAAATCGGAATAAGGGTATTACAGAGCGGAAAGCGCACTTGCGCCTGCGCACTCACTTATGCACTATAACCTGAACAGTTAGCTAGCCTCCATAGACTTTGATTTGTGAGAAATAAGTTAATAATCCTTAAATAAATAAGTTGCCATGCTTCATAGCAAGAGGTAATGCCATGTATGATGCATGACACTACCTCCTCCATGCAACGGAATTGGGCGGCCGCCGGTATCAAGTGGGCGAGAGGTACAGGGAAGTAACTCTCGCTCACTTGACACCGGCGGAAAGTGACAGCGACGCTGTCGCGTTTCGTGCGGCTTTTGAGTAGCCGGTGGCCCATTGGAGGGGGGGGGTGATAGGAGTGCAGTGCATCTGCGTAACAATCATGCGAATGTATACGGGCGTCGGTCGTCAACAAAAGGCTCCGATTGCTCCATGGCCCCTATGCTGCTATAATACATACACACTGAAGGTACTTATAAAGCACAACAATTTTTTTATATTAGTAAAAATCCCACAGTCTCTTTCATGAAAACCATCCACATTCATGTGTATTATTGTTATACAAATGTGTTCCTCCACCCTCCCTTCACCTCAAATATTTCATCAGAAACACACATCGAATCTTTTACAAAACGTGTGCAGGTGAACCGCATAATTTTCAATGCCTCAAAAAAGAAGAGTGTTTTAAATCGCCTCTAACTGCACCAAAATTGAGAATACCAGTTCCATGCGAGACCGCGTTACTCCACTCAGTTGCAAATGTTTTATATTATGTTGCCTTTTAAAAATCTAAAGTATTCTGTTTTTTTAACAAAACAGTAGTCTCTGCTACACAATTGCGCAATATATGTATCACAATAAGAAGCCTGTGACAAGGAAATCCACAAAAATAAATTTGATCTTTATCTGTGGATGTGAAACAAAGGGACGGGATGTGCACAATTTTGTCCAGCAAAGAGTATCGCACTAAACTGAAAGGGTGTATTATAATATAAGCAGATACAATTATATACATTCAATGTATCCTCGCTTCTCCGGGGAAGTAAAGAGAGCCCAGATATAATATATATAGAAAACCGTCAACAATGATTTAATATCTCACATGGAAAAATATTAGAAGTAATAATATAACAGGCACCGCCTGATCGTACCGACAATTAATCGTGGCACTGCCTCTATAAATAGAATAGAATAGTAGTATTTTATTGAGAATATTAAAATTACATGCACTGTGTAACAACACATTAACAACATTATATTTCAGGATATTTAACTGACTTATTATTATAATAGGCAACACGTGGCACATGAATAAGAATCGGGCATCTAAAGTAGTCTACCTATACCTATTTAAATTTAATAAAGTTTTGTAATGACAACCAAAAAGTAATTCTTTAAATATAACTTGGGGAAATATGCACCAGTAATTGTACGACTGTGTACGTAACTCAAAAGGTAACCACTCAGTAAACGATTAAGGTATTAGGAGATTCATAACCCTGATTAAAAAAAAATAAAGAAATTAAAAAGAAAAGAAATGAAACTAAAACTAAAGCGTCATTTGGACAGTTGCACAACTATATTTGTAAATACTTATTATACAATAATGTAGCGACTTTCTTAATATAATACCATAGTATATCTACATAATTTATAAATTATCGATAAGGGAATTATACCTACAAGTGTGAAAAAAATTAAAATAAGTAAGTACAATTTTTGATAAGTACCTATATAATATATTTTATTGTCTTTGCATCCTATGGTGCCTACGTAATGCGTACCTTACAGATACATACTACGCTTCACAGGTTAAATGACGAACAATCCAAATAATTATTATCTAAAAATCAACTACAACACATCTTCACGCCAGAACGGAATGCGATCACGATCCTTACATACCTGCCTTGCCTCCTTCACATTCACTATTCTCTTCATACAGACACTCCGGTTGCGAGGACTCTTGACACCACCTTTGGTCAGTACCACATCAATATGGTCCTGGTATGCCAGTCTTGGTCTTCCTTGGTACCTAAATCCCTCCAAATTCGCATTGTATATCTGCCTTGTTAACCTTTTACCTGCCATTATTTCTACAACATGCCCGAACCAACGGAGCATACCCTTTCTCATTTTTACATCAACACTTTCTTTCGTACTTAAGCTCTCCGCCTTCATTCTTACATATTTTTCGCAATGACCTCATCTTGACCGCGTTTATTCTACTTTCATGCACTTTTTGACATACCCAACTCTCACTTCCATACAATAACGTTGGGATTGGCACATATATATGCAGGGCAAGACGGACGACCAGGCTCAGAACTGTGTTTTTAGCAACTATCCTAACGCTCTATTCACACACTTTTCCCTGCACACACTCTTCTTTCGACTTCTGCGGTGTACCTTCCATCCCTGTTAAGAGCACAACTGGATATGCAATTTCATTCACTTGTTCCACCACTACGTCATCGACCATTAATCTTACGTCCGTTTTGGTTATTTCTTCACATTCATTTGTAAGCCCATATTCTCACAACCATCTTTCATAATTGCGGTTAGTGTTCGTAGGTCAGATGGAGTGTTTCCTAAAAGAACTGCATCATCTGTATTAATAGATTTAAATACCTCAATCCCTGCAGAAAAAAATAGATTCAAATGTTGAAGTGCAAATTATATGAAATATAAATCGCGGATGTTTTAAAATAACTATTCTATATGAAATCTTTAGTCTTGCATTTTTGTGAATCAATATATCATCACAATATATTGTGAAATAATATGTAAATCTTAAAATATTCGACGCTCTTTAGTTGCCCCTACACTCCACGGTCAATAGATATAATTTAATATCATTCTTTACTTTTTAAATTTATTAGAACTTTATTGCCAATATAAATATCCGTATCGCCACCATATGTCTGGTAAAATACTTCTTAACAGCCCACTACCGACTATGATTAATGACTTATAATGAGCTAATGAGCTGATGGTTTTTTTTTAATATTTAACATAGGGGGCAAACGAACAATCTGGGCCTTTCGACGCTCACTAACATTAACATAAATACTATATATATATATAAATAAAAGACCATCCAAGTTGGGCTGTGAGTCTCAGACAGCTACCAAATAAGACTTCATACCCTCACCTCTTTACTGACCAATATCAAAAACTACATTGCTAATCATTGTCATAAACTATCACATATAAAAACTTTGTTCATGATTATGAATGTGGAAAGACCAATTGAATAAATGTATCTTGTTGACCCTCCTTATAGTATTAAATTATCACAGTGGAATCTTGGGTTTCTCTGTCTTGGGTTGCTCTGTCTTTTTGTTACGATGTGGAAAACACTCGGACATTTCTCAATGATTGTTATAAGTTTTCTAATTAAAAGCATTTAATACTTACAAGAGGTAGCGCACACAATTTTCAATTTGTATGCAGCTGAATTGGGCCGGCGAGCCCAGGGAAGTACCTATCCCTCTCGCATGACTCCGACGTGATGCGACGTTTACTGCGACAATATCGCGTTTCGATCGATTTGTGCGAGTCCCGGTAAGCCCAAAACCCCTCCCCCTCCTCCCATTTCATAGCAGCACAGTTTAAAAATGGATCCCAAAGAAGGGTACCAGCAACGTAGCTGGAGAATCCCTGAGCCTCCTGAACCCTCCCTGAGCTGCCATGTCCAGGTCCTGAACCAGAAACCATGCCTAGATGGCTCCACATATTCTAAAAGGGAGGGGGCAGATTCGAGCCCTGCGACCGTTTAGGGAGAGCAAATGAAAGAAGAAGTCAAAGGACTCCCCCTGCTAGACAAGTTGTTGATTTTTGCAACATCAGGAGATTACACTCCCATCTCAACGCTGTCCATCACCATCTTGAGCCACCAAAACCGGCTTTGTTCCTTCTGACAAAGACGCAAATGCCTTACAAATCCAAATGCCAGAATCTTTCAAATTGAACTATTATTTATACCACGGGCAGGAGTGTGTGTTTTTCCGGAGGAGATATCTGCTATCGAAAAACCTTGAAGACAATGATCTATTACATCCTTTGAGTACAGCGTCCCAGTTTTTCCACATGCATACAGCGATGACCATTCCCGCGTCTATGCGTGCCTATACAGATCCCATTACGGAAATACCGAAATACACCGACTCCTTGAGCACATGGAAATGGCTACAGATTTCGAGTAGAAACAGAATCTAACCACTCTCTAAAGAGATCGTGATACTTGGTGGTTGCAACGCCCGTAACGCCAGTTGGCTTTGTTCTACTGTTCAAAGACCTTGCCCACAGCTACTGCGTATATAGGGCCTATTGAAGGTCACTGGTGGGTGCTTCTATGAACAGAGACCTTTTAAGTTTATTTAATTAGACAGGCAAATTTATATCAATAAATTTGACGAACTCACTTTAACTACCTATAAATTTCTTCGTACATTTTCATAAAAGCAATAATATTTCGTCTGGACAAATATATTCATAATTTTGCCAATAGCCAGCGATGCTTACAATATAAGAATAAAAATTAAAATTTTTTGTTTACAGCTTAGGACGAATTGTTTTCTTAAAGAGAATTCAACTGCGCCGCTAAGCTTGAAAATTAATATTTTATTAAGTATTGTGTGGAATTAATTAAAAAATCTATATTTGTTTGGAAGACATTATCACAGTCAAATTTTGTTTAGAATGTGAAATAACACATACATCCATAAACTCTATTTTAGGCTTTTAATTGAAGCCATATTTTAGATTTCATTTATTCGTCTAAGTCGATGGTATCACATTAGTTGTCGAACGGCTGGTGCAGTGATAAGATTGCTGGGGTAAGCATTAGGTCAGAGGTATATGGTTTTAATCCGTCATAGGTTAAGAATCTTTTTATATATAAGAAAAGTACCTTCACGCCTATTATCCCCGTAGAAGTAGACAGAGGTGTGCTGGTACATCCACAACTCGTAAGTCCAGTAGATATACTAGCACACCCACGATTAGCAAAGGTACTGGGGCCCATGATGTCATAGGTATCATGGGCCTCAGTACCTTGGCTAATCGTGGGTGACAATGTAATGTTTGCTCAAAATAATCTAAAATACATTTAAAGTTGCCCGACCTGGGGATCGAACCCAGGAAACATACCGTTACAGCACAGAGGCGATTTTTATATATGTATTAATGATTATATGTATTTCTACAATGAAAATCTCATTTTATTACATTAACATTTCATAAATATATATATTTTTAAATATATTTACTTATATCTGAAACACAATCTTGAAAGCTATCTAGTTTGCAGGAAATGTTGCACAGCCCGAATGAGTCCTCCCAACGCATTGGCTTTAGGAGGAACTTGAACAATGTGAAGGTCATGTTCAACGAACACGTTCTCCCTAGGCCGGTCAACGTCGATGATGCTATTCTCGAAGTCGTAGACGAATACGTCTACCTCGGGCAACTATTGCAATTAGGTAGATATGACTTGAAGAAGGAAGCCGATTGAAGGATTAATTTGGCTTGGGAAGCATTCCAGTAACTTCAACAAATTCCCACAAAGCCTATACCGTAGCACTTGAAGACCTTTGTCTACAACCAATGCGTTCTCCCCGTGATGACCTACGTAGGTCAAGAGGTCGAAACATGGCCGCTTAATTTAGGACAAATAAATTAGGCAAAATAAAAAAATAATTTAGGCAAGTTTGCGGTAGCTCAACCAGCTATTGTATCCGATATCACACGATGAATAAGTTCGCTGAATTTGCAATGAGTTGGTCACACACTTAGAAGAACAGATGGCTGATGGGCCAGCAGGGTTCTGGAGTGGAGGCCGCGTATATGAAAACGATGTGTTGGCCGACCGTTCACCACGTGGGAAGACGATCTCCGTGCTGTAGTCGGTCTGGGTTGGATGCGAGTAGCAGGGGATCGGTTGCCTTGGCAGAGGCCTGTGTAGACAGCAGTGGACCGATAAGTGCTGATAATGAAAATGATGCCGATGTTGGAAGACAAGTCCTAACGGTACCTTTTCCTATTGACGCTGGGGAATGCATTTGGGCATGCCCTCAGGTTGGGGCGAATAAGGGGGTATGTGAGACTCTACAGATGAAAGGTGCTCCCCCACAGTACATATACAACCGCGACCCCACCAGCGAGTGCCCTTCAGTGTGGGTTCTGCTCAGGTGAGTTAGGTACTCTCCTAGTTACGGTAAGGTGACCACTGAACAAGACGGACCTGACTGAAGTCTTCTCGACTTGAGCTCCTTCATCTCCGTAGATCACCAGGCGTAGGATTCCTACCTTCTTCCCATATGGACACGCAGCGACAATAGATATCATCTACTGCTCTCGCCTCCATGTCCCAGGGAAAGAAACAACGGGTTCGATAACCGCGAACTGCCCGGATAGCCACAATCCGCTGAAGTTTACCCAGAGCCATCCTGTTATGTGTTGACCTTACTTTAGCCCACACTGGTGCTCCGTACATCGCCATTGAGCGAATCACGCCCATGAACATGCATCTAGAAGCAAGCCGAGGTAATACATTGTGGCCCCAATGTGGATTCTTGTACCTGTGACTGCTATGACTAGCGATTGTTGCGGTCTAATGCACGACCCGTGAGGGCACAATGCTTCGGACTTAGAAAAGGCCACTACGATATTTGGTAATGAAGAGGAATTATATTTACGTATGATACCTGGGAACCCGGGTAGACCCCTCGGACTTATTTGGGCTCGGCCATTGGGTAGCAATAACAACTATACCCCTACGGGAGCTTTCAGCTGCTATTAGTGGAGGGTCCCGAATCTCCAGGCAACAGGACTCCTCCAGCGACAGGCTGGCCTCGGCTAAAAGGCTAGACTTCAGCTCCTCGGGGACTGTCCGGCTACGATAGGACAGTCCCCACGACGCCATATCTTGATGAAGAGGACTGGGATCCAATCCCGGCCCGACACGGAACACAGGTTGAAGGTACTGCGGTTAGCGCCTCCTTGTGCCCCCCTTCGTCGTCAGCGGGGAGAGGTAGCGTCGGCAGCATCCTCTCTTACCAGCTCTTCGGATTCCTTCTGGGACATGACAGTCTCGCAGAAGTAAGCCATGGCCTGGTAGGACTCATCTCTGTCGAGCATCGCGACGATGATGATCCCCCAGATCGTGACGCTGCCAAGCCCATCTGCTCTGGGCCGAGTCCACCCCCGCGTCGCATTCGTGACAACGAGTCGTCGGCTTCCTGCAGGCCATCCTACACAGATACTCACCAAGGCGACTACGCCCGGTGAGCACCTGCGTCAGACGGATGATCAAGCCGAGACAGTAGCTCTCGGCAAGAACTCCGGCACAAGTCCCTACGGGGGATGACCGGCTGGGGCTGTTGCTGCAGCCCACGATACCGTACAGTACCCCCGACCTCATTGCGACGGCCCTCTGCGCACGGCGTAGATGGGCCTTATTTCTCGCAGCGAGACGATCCGCCCAAACCGTCACCGTAAGTCGCCATACTCCGACAGACATAGAAGACCAGTGCCTCCCTTATCACGCTGTGCGGGAGACTGTTGAATGCGTTCGCGATGTGCAACGACACCGCGACCACCTCCTCCCCCCTGTGATCCGCCTCAACCGTTACCGCCCGCAGGCGCATGAGAGCATCGATGGACGACCGATGTGTTCGGAACCTGAACTGTAACTACGAGGGTCCGGGTCCCGCGGCCTCGTCCAGATGCTGAACGACACGGGAGGCTACAATCCGTTCTTAGGCCTTCCAAGCACCACCGGTCGAACCGACGACGCCGAGTACCCAGAGCAGACCCCTGCGGAACACCACAAACGACCTTCCTTGTTTTCCAGCGTCCATCCTAAATCGGATAGCTGACAGCACGTATTGACAGATAGTCAGCGATAATTCGAAGCAGATACTGGGGCACCACGTAATATCTCAGCCCTTCCTGTATGGTTTGCCAAGGCAGAGTGTTTAACGCATTCGAAATGTCTATGGACACTGCTACTACTACCCCACCCCGAGAAATCTCCACATTGGCCAAGGCTTTTAATTTAGTTATATCACCAATTGTCGACCAACGTGGGCGAAAACCAAACTGATTGTCACTGAGGTTCAACCCAAGTACCTCCAGGTGATGCATTAGTCGAACTGCGATAACCTTTTCCAACAGTTTACTGGCTTCATCCAGCAAGACAATTGGACGAAAAGCTGAGGGTTGATCTTTGGGCCGTCCCTCTTCCTTAGCTAGGACTAATCTACCAGACTTCTATCATGTGGCAAAGCGTCCTTGCAGACCGAGAGCACTTCAAGAACCATCGCTTCCATGACATTCATCATCCAACTCCACAGAACTTACTCTTGTTGGTGCTTCTTCCACTTCATCTTCAATTGCAGATGCCATTGAGGGCGCTGACCATTCTCTATGAGAAGTAAACAAGGCAGACATTACGTCGACGTCTTCGAGTCCTAACGGTACCTAGCACGCAGCTAGCCTACCGTAGTCAACAGATATTATAATTATAATATTTGTAACATATTACATACCTGCCTGGTTCTTCTTTTTAATTACACACACACACACATTGATTACCTTATTTTATTACGATTATAATACTGCATCTTGAAATTAATATTTGGCCGGCCGACCTCATCTGTAAAATTATTATTTGAGCCCAACAGAAGTAACTTTAAAGAACTTTTTTTTATAGTTAATGTCCCTTTCTACTGTCCCATATAAGTTCAACAACAACGATACATCTCCACAGCAGTTCCCAAAAAAAACTGTTCAGTTGTACCACTTCACTGCAGCTCATGATAATCATTATGGATTAAATTCAATATAAAGATCCAGAAAATATCATTATAATCTCCTCTACTGCATCCCCCTAATAGGTCGCCGGCTACTCACGAAAGACGGCAGTACTACCCTAAAGCGACGGCTGTCACTTTAGGGCAGTATCGCGAGAGCGAGAGGCCACCCTGGTTGTGACGGCCAATTCGGCTGCAATGATGCATGACATGACCTCTTACTTATCATTAAAAATAAATAATCATTATTGTGATAAAACATAGATAATTATGAGGATTTATTAATATATTATATTATACTATGAAATTAATAAATGAATAACTTAAATTTTTAGCCTAATAATTAATAGTGTAAATTTTATTAAGGAAAGGGAGTACGTTTAATTAATTTTTAATAATAAATTAATAAGTTCAAGAAAATTTGGTTTCATTAAGTAACATTCCAAAACCTCGAAATTTTACCAAGATATGTTAATTAAATTTTTCTTGGTCTTAGAATGCGTAAATATTTGTTCAAGTCGTGAAATGTTACAAAATTAATAGTTTTCACTTGTACTGTACTCTCAATCTCAATATCTTAAATTTTATTTCTCTATTTCTCCAAAATACTGTGTGCTTTAAGAGGTCGTCAATAACAGTAAGCGCGAGTTTATTCCATATCGAAAATTATAATATTATAATTGTATAGTGTCATTCATTGATCTTTATAGCCTGTTTAAGTTCAATATGCTACGCATTGTAGCAGTTATCAGCACATGCTAAGCGATATCATTTTTCATCGATATAAGGTTAACGATAACGGCAGAAAAAAATGAGGGTTTCATTTTTTATAGAATAGGGAGACAAACTAACAATCGGAGCCTCTCAACGACTGTCGACGCCCATGAACATCAGCATAATTATAATAATAATATCTGTGGACTTCACACCACGTTAGCCTTCTTTTGTTTTCGCGGGGAAACGTATTTACGCACTTTCATTGGCCCTGGATGGGGTCCAATGGTGTGCCACCTCCACAGATGAGGTTGTCCCGCACCACAGGGCAACCCCACCAACATTGGGTAGTGCAATGGGGTGAGGTTCTCATCCTCGCCCCTTGCGCCGTGCGTAATAGCGCCACCTCCTTTTTCTGTTTTTCCCCTCTTCTTCTAAGAGGGGTACAAAGAGCTCCCGCCTCCTCGGTTCTACTGGCTTCACCCAAGGTGTCTGGGTTCACCCCAGGCTACTGAGCCCACCGCCACGACAAGGGTTGAACCGTACACCACATTAGCCTAGTCCTGTAGCAACTACCGTAAGGACTTGTGTTACAGGTAATAGACAACGGAAATATACTTAATATTATTGTATATTTAAGAAATCTTATATATTTAAGATTTTACACATAATACATAATATGAAATACATATATATAAACATACATGACCTAGGCTGGATTCAAACCCGCTAACTCTGGTGCAACACGCGGACTAACCGCCACGTTACCAACTGAGCCTGCCGGTCGTCTAATTATGCCGATGCGTTGGCCCCCTTTTCACCTCTCCTCCCCCCTCCACCAAGGGGTACATTATAAAAAGTACCTTAATATGCAAGTACTCAAACATTATATACGCAATCTGAAAATTGTCGAACTGTTGTTTACGTATGGTACGTTCACTTTTTATGGCACAGGCGAACCAACGAGCAATCGAAGCCCTTTCATGACTACCGACTTAAAAATGTTTCCTACAATGTCACAACATAAATATTGTGACCCGTGGACTATTTGGTGTAATCTCTTCCGATAACGATACATAGCGTCATATAGCAACTGGCAAAATTACACATGTCATCATAATTTTTTTTATAGCATGAGGGGGGAAAGAAGTAATCGGATCCTTTTGACGACTACCATCGCATGATCGTTACGTACATGCGTTGTCCTTTTTTCATCCTCAACCCCCCAATGAGTCATTGGCTACTCTCAGACCGCACGAAGTGCGACAGCGACGGTGTCACTTTACGCTGGTATGAAGCGAGCGAGAGGTACTCCCCCGGTCGTAGGAGGATGTAGTGTAATGCACACAAATAAGCTTTAAAATAAACTCTTATTCGTTGTAGTTGTCATTCGTACGCAAACTGTATGTCTATAAAAAACACTGGTTGAAGAAAAACCTTTTACGGCTACAGATTTACAGTCGATCGCGAAATAGCAATTTGGTTAAAGCAAAAGCACGTAACACGTAGTGGCCGTTTCACAGATGCAGCATCTGTATTCAGCTGTTCAGGCAATTTCTATCCAGTCTCCCCGTCTCTGTGGCGTTGATTCATTTGTAAGTGTACGCCAGCAATTACTTATTAAATGTTATTTTACATTAAGATTTTAACGTATAGGTCATCTTTTATATGAGATTTCTGTAAGGGGATAGAAAATCAGTTCACTTTTGCTCGTGTAATAACGACGTGAAGTGTCAGCTGTGTCGCAGGATGGGCAATCCTGCGACTTGTAAGAGTTTGGGGTTTATATTTTATAAGGGGATAGTGAGCAGCTCATCTGAAAAAGCTTTTGATTTGGCCCGTAATGCACTTAGAATTTTTGAAACGCGTAGACGATATGCGTTTATATACGCGCTAGTTAATTGTAACCGTAGCTGCTGAATCCTGCCTTGGTATTGGACACATAA
Source organism: Eumaeus atala (assembly GCA_017140195.1). Lineage (NCBI taxonomy): Eukaryota > Metazoa > Arthropoda > Insecta > Lepidoptera > Lycaenidae > Eumaeus > Eumaeus atala. Next base: position 291,939 of record JAFELO010000576.1, on the reverse strand, counting down.
CCGTGAATAATTTTAGAATCGTCATCTGCGCATCCATTGTACATTTATAATACGACGTATTCTTTGAATTGTACTATAACATGTATTCAAAACTTTAATATACAGTCCAAACAAAATCATGTCAAGCATGACATCGAGTGATTTTCGAAAATATATATGTTGCAGTAATAGTATATATTCGGCGTAAGACAAAAATTAAGTATCTAATAAGTGGAGTTTCATAAAAGCTTTTAAAATTAAAACAAATGTGAGTGAGGGAGGAATTCGATTACAAGAATTGAGGCTGCATGCACATATATCATAATATTACTACACAACTGTCTGTACACGCTATGGGCCTTGCGTTTGTGAACTTATGGTCCCGCACGTACAGTTTGCTTTGAGCGAAGACGTTTGAGTGCTAACGTCGATATAATCACCGGCTCTGCCCTTTGGGATGCTGTTTGACTGTTCATATAAATTATTGGATTGCTTTGAATTTGGTACCAAGAAGACATCTGAGTGAAATTGTAACATGTGTAATAATTAAACTTACTTAAACATTTGTTGATACACATACCTACTTGATTCTCATGAACTTATTCATCATAAGAACTAAGTTAAACACTTGTTAGTCTAAAAGAACCCAATACTTTGTTTGTCGTGGCGGTGGTGTTCAGTAGCCTGGGATAAACCCAGGCGAAGCCAATTGAACCAAGGGGGCTGCTCTTTGTACTCGTCTTATAAGAACAGGTGAATAAAGATGGGTAGAATGAGTCGCACTTTGTGGCCCTCTTATAAGAATATGGGGCAAAAAAGCAAGAGGAGGAGGCGCTCTTGCTCACCCCAATTGCACTGTTCCAAAGTTGGTGGGGTTGACATAATATTGTGATATTTACAACATATAGTGATCTTAATTCACCGCTCTGTTTTCAAACAAACAGAAAATGATGAACTCTTGTAGGCGAATTTGAGATGGAAGTCTCTGGAAATATTTAGTTTTAGTAACATATATAGTTAATGTCTACTCAATTCAGTACACTTAATATATAAAAAGATATCTCTATACATATTATAAATAAAGTCGCCAAACGCTATATGTGTTCGTGTAACCGACTTTCTCTATTTCTCAACGGACTTTCCTGGAGTTTTCACCGATGTATAGAGATTCGCGAGGAAAATTTCAGTGTATAATAAAAGAAATGCCCTAAATACAGGCCTATGTTATTTGAAAGCTAGGGCGGAACGATAGTCTACTATAAACGAAGCTTCGTATAAGAATGAATGTACCTATTTACTAATTTTGTGGGTGTATTTAGGACATTTCTTTATAAAAAGCCTTTTCAGAAATACATTTTATTAAATGTAATTATTTATTTGCCGGTACTCAATAATAATTATTGTACTAATTTAATTTTAAAAAGTTTTGATCTTACAATTAATTTTATAATGTTTTACTTAGTTACACTAACTCGGAGCAAATCATATTTTTATTTTAGTCACTTCAAAAACTGAAGTTCATAATTTCTTCTTTTTTTTTCTTAACATTTGCAAGTAACTTCCCCGATTTACGGCCGCTTAAAGTCTTGACGTTGTAATATCCTCGAATTGTAAACGTTTAAATACTTCCACTTTTACTGAGACCCTGAACTTGCCAACATTTTTAAAAGGGACATTAAATTTCGCTTATCTTTCATCAGAAATACCATTCAAAATTGGCTTTCGTTCCACACAAATTTATATTATGATATAAACCGAAAGAACCTTACTTGGGGCTTACGTTGTTTTAATTGTAGAGATTCGCAAACTTGAAATCTACAGAGGGAGTTGTAATTTGGTATTTTGGGCGGAGATATCGAATGCAATATATCTTAATAGGCTGAGCCACCGCAAGTCCCTGCCCGCCTCCCCGCACTTTAGCGATATGCGGACTCCGAAGGGCCGGAATTTTCTCGATGTAATAGAGTGTAATATCTGTATGATGTAATATCTCTTCAGAATCGTTTGGGTAAATGATGGCACTATTTGGCTTTGCCATAAAAAGTTACATTCTATAAGGGATCAAAATACTATGACAAATAAGTTTGTCAGTGTTAATATAATTTCCGTTCCTTCAATTATTTACAGGCCGTGCTAGCGTCTTGCCTTCCGTTACCCGACTCTCAAAAATCGCGCGAAACCTGAGTACAGATATAATTTTACGAGTATATTGCGAGAGCTTTTGTAAGAGTTAGTACCATGCTGCATAGGAGGGGGCAACGAATAAGAGTTTATTTTAAAGCTTATTTGTGTGTATAGTAGATATGAGTTTCGGAAGAGGTAGTGTCATGCATGGTGCATTACACTACATCCATCCTTCTATGCAATGGGATTGGGCCGGCACGACCGGGGAAGTACCTCTCGCTCACTGTATACCGGCGCACAGTGCAGTACACCTAAGGTATCGCGTTTCGTGCGGTTTGTGAGTAACCGGTGCCCCATTGGGAGGGATGCGAAATGAAAGAATTCATGGGCGTCGGTATTGGTTGAAAGGATTCGATTGCTCATTTGTCCCCATATACTATAAAAAATGACGACAGTAGCATGTGTGCGTGAGGTGCCTCGGTTATTGGTGTTTGCTGTATATTACATTGCACATACAAATTGTGATTACATAGAATGATATGTTCCTGTACCTGCACTCTTGAACCAAAATCATAAGTAACCATTGCCAAGATATACAAATATATTATTTTGTTTAAAAATACATATAAATTTACGAGTCGTCTTGTTCCCAGGTCAGGTCATTTCTTCTTTATAATTATTTCTTTCCCAGGGCGTATGAAGTAACATACTCACAATGTGAACGTTACACGTCTTGCAAAAAAAATTCTAACCGTTTAAATAAAGAACCAGAAATTCAAGTCAAGCTCTACTTTAATTTTCATAAAGGGCTACATCAGATTACATAACAAAAGTTACAGATGCACTCCGTGAAGTCCATTTATCTAATACACGAGCTGGAGGCGAGGCGATCGGCGGATTTTATACGACATAAACAGCACAACAGTGGCAATAAAAGTAGGAACCGAAGCAGTATACCAGTTCCCTATTGTTAGCTTTATTTAACACTCGTACAGGTTTACAATGTCGATGTGTTGCCGATGTTGTTGCTTTATGTTCTGTACTAGTTACATAAGAAAAATATTTTTTTTTTTTTTTTCAAATTAAGAATGTTAATAACAGGCTAATAATATAGTATTCTGCAATTTATATAAAATAAAACGTTTTGTTGTCAAATCAAGAATGATAATTACACAGGCTCATAATATACTTGACAAGCTTAAACACTTAAGCCTCAATCAAGGTTTACAAATATTATGCAGGAAATTTATAATTTTCTAATAATCTAGAGTCCATCAAAGATATATTCTCGTGTGAGATGGCAATTACTCCTCATGATCGATACCCAACAGTGGAAACGGGTTGATGAAGAAGATGAATTGGAACATTGGGGCAGAAGGAGGGCAACGCATCGGCATGATAATTACTACTACCGACGCCCATGAAGATCCACAGATCTTCATGGGCGTCGGTAGTCGTTAAAAGGTCCAATTTGTTGTTTGCCCTCCCCCCCTATTCTATATATAAAGAAAGAACCTACTATTATTATGTTAGCCGAGGGAAGTGGATCCCCTCGCCCACCCCCCTCTCAAACGAGGGGAGTAGCTCACGCGTGGCAGCTCGAGTTGTACATGCATTTTTGTGGGACTAAATAAAGCATGACCCGAAATATATTTTCCAATTTTCGATCTTTATTATTGGAGAATGTTATTTTTATTTGCAGACTTGAGAGGTTTTTATTTACACAGGCGCCGATGTGTAAAGGCTCACCGAGGATCGAATTTAGGGATAATAATACTTATCGATATAGCCCACGGAATATCTGTTCAGACGATTTGAATAAAAATGCTAATCATAAAATGCCCTAGGTAGGTTACATACAATGTCTACGCTTTCCGGCAGTTCTTCTTCATTTAATGTTTAATGGATATGAATCATATTCAATTATAAATATAATTTTTGACGTACCTTAGAACCACACGAGTGCCAGAAAAGAAAATTTCACCGTATCGTAATGAACGATGAATATTCATCTATACGCCTATTCATGTTATAAGGGGGAAAAATATTTTGTTCATTTCTTTGAATAGAATAGGCCCCGAAACATCGGAGCAGATTTGAAAAAAAATTGACATTGGAATCCCACATTATCTGTAATGAAGATAGAATAAATAAGATTTTCTAAAGGGTTTTGATTATAATGAGACTTTGATAATGTTACCAGAGGTGTAAAACAAATATTAAAGTATATCATTTTAAAGCTACATAAATTTTCTACTAAAAAAACACAACTCCTTACGACACAGGACTGGGCTAACGTGTTGTAATAAGTCCACATATATTATTATATTATAATTATTCACAAGTAGCTGTCCCGACAAACGTTGTTCTCTCATAATTTCAATTTGTTGTCCATATCATATTACCATGACGTGTCTTGTCCACGCGGCCGAAGTTACAATTTATAATTTTTATATTTTTGTAGCTCAAATACTTTTTGCCAATTTTCGTGAAATATCCGTGCGAAATCGGGACGGACTACTATTATCTTAATAATTTAACACGATTATAAGTCTAACGAATCTTGTCGCGGGGGATATGCATTGTGAGAAATAAATGAAATTGACTATTGCCTTCAATTCTATTCCATTAATGAAAATTCTATTTAAGAATGAGTGCGTGGTTATTCTTACTTATGTTAATAGATTTCACAAATTTCAATTGTGCAAAGCTATAAATTAAAATAAGGTATGAAAAATAAATCAAATTATTTTCACACTTAATTGTATTTCCCCTCCTCTTCAGCGTAAGCAAGAGCCAGCATAAAATGGAGATTGCGCTTCCTATCAGAAAGATGCAAGGGGGCAAACGAGTAATCAGTGACATTTTTAGGCCTACTAACGCCCGTAACCTAATAACAGCTTATTCTAATAACCAAAGGACATAACAAACTAACCCTTTGGGCCATCTGATTTCTCGCAAACCGCACGAAACGCAAATATCATTTCAATCCGTTTGTGTGGTCGCATTTTCCTGGTCAGGCATGTATGTTCATCATATTGTATTTATAGAGTGATTTCGCCAACTTGCAACGCAATGCAGCAGATACGTATAAGTGCGAGAGAAATGTTAACAGATAAGGCTTTAAGGTGAAAAATTTTCATTGAAATAAAATTTAAAAATTTATACAATAATCTTATTCGAACGATTGTAATAATAAAGAATTTTAAAATATCACCTTAGTAATCACATTTTCTTTAAGTATATGCGGGAAAAAACGGGCTATTGATGACCAACGATGTCTATAGACATCCGCATTATTATTATGCAGACAGCATAGCTGTCACTTTAATACTCTTTCGGTGTTGTTGTTAATTTAAATAATAAAATCTAATCAAAGAGATTTAGTCGTAGTTTCTAGTTTAAATGACATGCAATTTTAAGAGAATAGAAACTGGACAATGCTTTCAGGCACATAAATTCTGAAAAGGTTACATTTGTGACCTAGCCAGAAAGATGCAAACGAGAATCAGAGACCTTGTATGACTACCGACGCCCATGTACATTTACATAGTTACAATGGAGATGCGTTTCCCTCTTCCGTCCATCCCTTGATTACACAGCAATTTCCCTGGCTTTGGTAGACCAACTTACTTCGGAAATTGTAGATTAGTGGTGTAGAGTTGACAAGTTCAACCGTAGATCGTCGTGCCAAATCTCAAGTCAAATCATAAAGTGTCATTTAAATTTATTAATATCTAGTGACGGTCCCCAGTCTAGAAAGTTGGCAGTGTTTCCCTCATGCTTTGGGAGATCCATCCCAATTAGCACATAGTCCTGCGCAGATTATCTATAGCTGTAGATATTCTCAACAGTAGCATCTACTTAGATGGCCACAGAAAATGAAAGTAATCTATGAGAAGTCCTCTGGCTACAAAATATTCTTTCAGACGTTGTGTTATAAGAAAACAAAAGCAAATGAGTCGTTGGAACCTTTTAGCTGCCGGCATCCTTATGTATCCGCATAGACGCTGTATAGATGCGTTGCCTTCATTTATTCCTTCTCTACAAAGCTGCCACTTTAAGATAGTATTTTGTAGGCGAAGATGCCCCAGTCCAGTCAGGTTAGGTTCAATGCAGCAAAGATACCGTCACGTTCCATTTGAAAGAAGCTCTGCAAATGATTACTGACTGCAAACATCAAAATAATCTCGCATGATGTAGATGGTTCTTATTTCTTCGGTGACTGTAGAACCTTTAAGATAATCTTGGCATAGAAGGAGAATTATCTTGGAGGCGCTGGATCGGCGTACGTTGGATAGGTTGACAACCGGCCTATGGCTTACAAGAAGCGTTGATGTTTTCCTTGCGTAAAAAAGTATTACAGAGTAGGTATTTTTTTGCTTCGACTTCTTTAACTATATTAGATTGTTATAAGTTTTCTGGTGTTTACTATCTGTCGTATTTTTTTAAAATATCTATGTGAATTTAATTTAAAATTGATATTTTTTTATCTAACGTATTTAGAAATAAAGTAATTCATTATTTTTTTATTCGGTGTATTAACAAATAATTAATTGATTAATAATTAACTCTTTCTTTTCTTTATAAACTTTGTGTACTCTATGAAAGATGTTGGTACACTTCTAAAAAAGTATTTACAAAAGTGTATTATTGTCAAACGATATGTTCGTATATTTGTATTGTGTAACAGAGTGATTATTATCATTTTAAACTTCTGAGCCTGGTTAGTAGTTTCCAAACAAAAGCCTAACAACAAATTATTTTACTGTTCAAGACACAATCGAGGAGGAGCCTCTAGCACCCATGAAACCACCGCAAAGTGACAACTATTTTTTTTATGGAATAGGGGGGCAGACGAACAATCAGAAACTTTTCACGACTACCGACGAACATGAATGTCCACATAATTACTATGCGGATGCGTCGCCCTCCTTTCGCCAGCCCCAATGGGCCACCCGATACTCACCAACCGCACGAAACGTGACACTGAAGATGTCCCTCTACGGCGGTATTATGTGAGCGAGATGTACCTTTCCGGTCATGCCGGCCCAATTCAGTTGCATAGGAGGATGTGTCATGCGATGTGCATGGCACTACCTCCTCCTATGCAGCATGGCACTACCTCTTATATACCTTGCTGTTAGATAAAAAGTGCTACATTTAGTGTGTTTTGTGAGTAGCTGGTGGTCCTCTGGAGGTGTGGAGAGGAGAAAGGCAAAACAAGTGTGTACATGTTGAATGGGCGTCGGTAGTCGGAAAAAGACTTTGGTTGCTTGTTTGTACCGCCAAACTATAAAAAAATTATACTTCGCATAAGTTTCAAATAGTAATGTGTTAGAGTACAGGTGAAGCGTACACAGGTTCACCTGAGAACCTTTGAAATTTGGTATTACACAACATGACCCGGCTGCCTACGCAAAACTAAATTTCTAAATTTCTCATTCATTCAGGTTTACGAGATAGATGTTCATTGACATGGAACTGTGTGCCTTTTACGAATTACGTCACTACGACATGTTGTAGTGTATTTACTTTCATAGAGTTCATCATATGTTTTCATAAAGGAGAGCAGACGAGAAATTGAAACCTTATGACGGCTATCGACGCCCATAGACATCTGTATTATGCAGACGCAATGTCATCGTTTCTTCCTCCCCTCGAATATCCCACTGGCTACTCACAAACCAACAAACCACACGAAACGCGACAGCAGCTATGCATTTACGGCGGTGTCAGGCGAACGGGTACCTCCACATTATTGATCCCTCGTGTGGGCCTTAGCAATGAGTGTTACAAGTTAAAAAAAAATCAATGTATATTGTGTACCATAAAATGTATATGCCTACATACATTATTAAATTATTCACCGAATGCGTCAGGTCAATGCGTCATACGACAATTTGTATGTTTAAAACAGAGAAGTTTTAAATCTTCGCAAAAAAATGTTCTTGTAAAATAGTGGGGCCCGACTGTAGCCACCTTGTATTTTTCTCTTCAGTCGGGATTTATGTTCTTTCGACCATTATTTTTTATCACTATCTCAGAACTTTTGAAGAGTTGAATTTATGCTTCTTTTTTATTTCGAAAGTGTGCACTTTGAAACTGATACCATTCACGTCACGAATTGAGGACGGGCCCTAGCTAGACAAATCGAAGGCAACCCTCAGATAATTTATACGTTCATATGTTCTTCTATATACTTTAATCGTTCAGAAAGTTACGCATGCTCGTCGTTATCTGATGCTGTCGAGTACCAGCTTCCTAGCAAAGATAAAGGAAGATCGTCAATTGTTATGCGATTTTTCTTTTTTTTTTTTCATTATTCGAATTAAATTTTAATAATTAATACATATTACAATAATACTACTTTTACGGATTTTATCGCGGTTTATTAAATTATTTCTGTAGCCCAAGGTTTCCGGTGTCCACCCGTGACCATGGTTGCTGTAAAGCTTCTGAAACGTCGGGCTACAGAAATAATTTAATAAACCGCTATAAAATCCGTAAATGTAGTTTTATTTTAATGTCTAACATTCGCGTAAACTTAAGACATCATTTAATACATATATCAACAAAACCATGAAAATTAGATACAAATTGAGTATATTCCTTAGAGGCTAAAGTCTACATTAAGGAAGCTTTTAGGAAAATTGTTTTCAGAGGCCTTTTATTTACTTGATATATGTCATCGACTTCAGTTATTTTTTTTTTTTTGAAACTACGCATTATACCTATGTAATAATTTATTGCACTACTTTAAAACTTTCATGAAAATAATTTCTATTAATCTTTCCTGAGTTTTTAAAATGTTGGTTAGTATTATAATACTCTACATAGGAAAACAAGATGTTTTGAGTTAAGATATACACGATCAAATAAATTAGACATTCAATGTTATTACGCGTAAATTACATCATTGCCTTTAATTTCCAAGGAATGCGGGTTGGAGCTCCCTGTGTCAGATGGGATAGCATATTTTATTACCGTCTGACTGCCAGATACTACAGACGACAAGTTTCTAATGCCTTCTTCATTCACCCTAATGTGCCTACTTAACTAACTAAACAACTTTCTTGTCGAACAAACCAACAACTCACTTTAGAGTTTCACAGCAAGATATTACTGTTTTAATCTTGTGACTTAGTTTTATGATGAGCTTTGGTTGTTTTAAAATATGTACCCATTGAAACAATCACATTGTATGAATATTGGAGCTTGCAAGTGGTCACGAAGGGTTTAGATGTGGCCAGAAGTACCATTTTGTTAGGAGGGATAACATTAATGTTGACAAAAATACAACAATTAAATAAAACAATCAAGGGTAAATTTAAATGGATATACATGTTCCATAAGTGACAAGTAATTTATATAGCATGACAGCAGATGCTCGTTGTAGATACATAAAGCCACGAGATGAGGACAGCTTGTGTGTATCTATAAGATTCTATAAATTCTGTAAGGGGTCAACATGGGCTTAACAAGGGGGGTTAAAGAGACTATAAGAGTTGTGTAAAACTTTTATACACATTTATTCAATTGTTTTTTCCACATTCACAATCCAGGACGGACTTAAAATAGTACAAGGACAACAATGGAATTAATACAAATTTTGTTGTTGGTTAGTAAAAAAGGTGAGGGTATGAAATCTTATCTGGTAGCTGTCCGAGACCCCCGGCTGCAACTTGGATGGTCCTTTATATATATACAATTATTGTTTGTTTTCCTTCATTGTGTTGATTGTCCTTCATTACTTACATGAAATATAGTTTTTAATAAAAAGGAAAATAAAAAATTTAAAATTTAAAAGGAGTAGAGCTCTGAAAAGGAACACACAACCAATAAAGTTAACATTCTATTGGCTTCATGAGCCAACTAAAATCAGGCAAATTATAAACTCTGTTACAATTAAATAGAATTTAAGATTAAAACAACAATATGAAATATTGCGTCGGTAAAAAATCATGAACTCACCCTTTTAATGAAATATTAATTCGTGCACTGTGACACGAATATGTAGGTTCCCGGCGCAATATAAAAAAACTATTTAATATGGTTTGGCGATGCCAAATAGCGTCAGTCATCACAATTATATCCATCCTCGCCATCGCCAAAAGAAAAAGGAGTGACATTTCTTCAACACGGAGCACATTAAGCCTTACAGTCAAAGATGACAGACATACGTTTTTAATAAATATTCAAGTTTCAAAAAATAATCGTTACACCATTATACACGTAATGACCGTGATCTATCGCATCTATGGGGGAGGTCTAAATCCAACTGACATCGTCCGGCTACTGATGATGATGATAATAATGATTATACACGTAATACTCTTTATCAGATCAGATCAGATCACGCTAGGTGAACCTAGGATGGTCACATAGCCCTCCATTTCTCATCCTTATATAACACATTTACACATGTAAATATACAACAAATTTTAACCTCACCAATGCTTTATAAGTTAATTATAGGCATTCAGAAAAAGAAGAACCAAATAATTATTGTTATTTGGTTTAACAATTATATTTTACGTTTTATTATAACGGTCATTAAGTACGCACTTTTGAATCGGTGATCACTTCCGGTTTCAAACCTGTTGATCACGGAGACATCCCTGAATATATGCTTCCGGTTCGTCATAATGAAGTCCATCTCGTTCCTTGTCACAGTATCGGGGCTCCGCCATGTCCACTTCCTATGGGGCCTCGTCTTAAAATAAGAGTTCATTAAGAAGAGGCCCTCTTTCTCGAGGAAATTCACCAGCATTTGCCCCCTGCGATTTTGACTTCCGACTCCATGTGGCCCCAGGCTCGATTCAACACCATTTCGTACTCCCACCTTGGCATCAAAGTTCCCCACAATAACATTGAAGTGGGCCTTATAGGTGTTATGTAAGGCCTTTGAGATATCGTCATAGGTTGCCTCCACGTTGTCATCGGAATGCATCGAAGTTGGTGCGTATACTTGTATTACTATAAGGCTATACTTCTTATTGAGTTTAAGTATGAGATATGCCACCCTATTCGACACACTAGCGATTTCATCGATGTTGCCTACGAGTGACTTATTCACGAGGAATCCTACGCCACCTTATGATGGAGTATCGCCTGCCATGTTGTGGAATTGGCGACCCGGACTAATGAAACTACCGGGAACTAGGGGCCGAAATCTACTGCTACCGTCCATTAGTGTTTAATGCTCATAATTGTCGCAGACTAAATTTCGGACCGGCGCCTGTCGCAGATCCGTTTGATGGTCCGCACGAGCGCCGTCCGGTGCCCCTGTCTATTTCACTGTCACTATGAAACAGACACGATACCGAATGAGCAGCTCGCTGAAGCCCCTTTATTGTTAAGAGACTAGTGCCCTTTGACGACTCTTACCTTACCCTGGAATGGATTGCGGGTGAGGGTTTTCTTAGGCCGCCCCAACACAGCGAAGGATTAGTCACTGTACTCCAATGTTTTCTTGTTATAGGAGACCTTGGAGTGGATTGTCCTGATTGCGCTGGGCGTTCATGTGATGATAATTTCCTTGCGGCTGACGATGCCGCTGCAGCTGTGGCACAGTTCTGGCAGAATATAATTTAGGCTCAATCACTGACTCGAAAAGAAGAAGAAGATTGGTACAGCAGATCTCGAGGTATAATTCTTCCTACTGACCCGTCTTTGTCTTATATATTAAGATACCTTAAACAGATGTACCAGCGTTTTTTTTTTTTATAATAGCTCCGAGAACAGTTTTGCTTTCTCCTTTCTCAAGTCTCTGGTCATCTCGTTGGATGATAATTTAATTGATGGTTTTCTTTAATTAAATTATCATTCAACAAGTTTACATATTTTTTTTTTTTTCAAAATAAAAGAACATGATGTATTTTCTTCGGAAATGACTTGAGTAAACAGTAGGACAATAAATATAATATCAATACGTGAAGCAAACATTGTCCAATGTTTGTGCCCTTTTATCGTAAATAGCGCGGGCGGAGGAGTTTGAAATTTACACACTTATAGTTTACTAGCAGTTACTCTCGACTTTGTTCAAGTGGACGATCGACAAAACCACGTACAGGAGTTATTATTTCTTCTATATATCTATATAATAAGCCTCTATCTCATTAAAAAATATTCTAATGTTTTTTAATTTATTACGTGAAGGATTTACAAACATCCATCCTTACTTATAAACTTTCGCGATTATAATATTAGGACGGTGTGTGTGAACGTACAGAACGCTAATATTTTTATATGATTTGCATGATTTAAATAATATTTTAATTAAATAAAACATTGCCCACATTACGGTATGCTCAGATTTTAAAATGTCATATAATACACAATATGTGACACTGTCAAACACATTATGACGTGCGCCATTTAATATTATTTCATACCTATTTTCGGTATCTGTTGTCCTTATATATAGAGAGTCTGACAGATGTTAGATGAAAGTCTTAGGTCCCGATACAGTATATTTAAAAATCACAAACTTATTAAATGGTAATTACTCACATGTGGATATTAATTGGTCCGCGTTTTTACAGTGCCGCGGTTGACTATAAAGTTTTGTCTTTAGAGGTTGTTGAAAGACTTCTGATTCAACACAGGTACAAAACTGTATACATTGTGCTGAAAGTAAGTACAAAGAAACTGTGCCCCTCCACCTATATGAGATTTCGCAGTCAGGCTGTATCCAAAATTGGATAATTTTTAATAATTGCAATCAAATTTCGACCTCTGGGCGACCACTAGTAATCTTTTTTTCATGATATTAACATGCGTGCAAATCCCTGCCTACCCCGTTAGTTTTATCATCTAACTACATATTAGATAATGTTTAACTTGATTAAAACATCATACAGATGGTACCCCCGATAAAATACGAAATACGACACATTTTTCCCTTGATATCTGTCCTACACACGTTTCATACACGGTACGATATGATATCGTGAAAATATGTAATTGACGTTAAAAAATATTCATGCATTTAATGTTTCTGATCTTGTAACAATATTGAGTGTGTCGGCCGCATATGATACTTGATTGACACACGCCAATTGATAAACGCGCCTATATCGTATAGAATGAACCAATTTGTATTGCCATATTCAATACACAATCGTTACGTCATAGTACATGTCATTCCAACCTAATTTCTTTATTATCTTCTATTAATTCTAACCTGTTAATTGGTTTAATATTATCTAAATACATTATTAGTAATTCTAATTATTATGTAAAATGTGTGATTATTGGCTTTTAATATTGAATATTAAGGCAGCCGTGTAATAATGTCGTGCTAGCCATATTGCGTATACAGTGGCCATCTCTACAGAGCGCACTCTGCTGCGCAACCCTCGTGCCATCGATCTCCTATTCCGATGGGACGGCAATCCTATGTGACGGTAGAGAAATCAGGTGCAACACCGACGGCTTAACATGTTTAGTTAGAAGGTTGGCGGGTGACAACCCGTGCCCGAGGCACGGGGTGTCACATTCGAGACTGTTATTAGAAATCGAAAAATCCTAATAACACTTTGGTCCGACCTGGGACTCCAGGAGCTCACGACTATGGCTGAACTTGCTTACCACGAGGCAGCCATGTAAAATATTATGTTGCAAGGAAACCATTATTTGGGATTAAAAAGTATTTTATATCATACCATGTGTATTTATTAGAACATGGTATGAAATAAAAGTTCTAACAAATTTCGGTAAAAAAATCTGTTAATTTTGCGTGAAAGAATTTTGAGCATAGTATAAAATTGCGCATTTGTAATATCAGTAAGATATCCATTTTTTATGTTCATGTCATTCAATTAATGACATTTATGATTGTTCTATTCAAAACACATGTTCTTGATGATTGATTTTGTGATATACCTTCATATTGATAAAACATAACTGGGAATCCCGTACTTCCGCAGTCGTAATTTAGATAAACTCGTAACACTCCATCTATTAATAAAGATCTATTACTAGGGGTGAAACTCTAACGCTAGCAACTGCATATTTTCACTGGGCGGAAGTATAAGGGAATAAAGAGCT
>JAFELO010000576.1:265936-277751 GCA_017140195.1 Eumaeus atala | reverse complement strand
ACTACTAAAAGTTAAACCTCTCTCCTTTTATAATAAGCTGAATAGCATGATACCCATCACATTTTCGACAAATTAAAAGAAACATATTTTAATAGAAATTTTCAAACCAAACAAATTAACTCTTTAGGCATTACAATAAAACTACTTTTATGGATTTTATCGCGGTTTATTTAATTATTTATCCAGCCTGACATTTCATAAGTTTTACAGCAACCATGGTCACGGGTCGACCGAGATGACAGATGTCCTGATGTACATCAGATCATTAAACAAACCGCGATAAAATCAGTAATATTAGTTTTATTGTAATTACTAACATTCGCGTAAACTTAAGACATAGGCTTATATTAAAGTATAGATTTCTCGCAAAATTTTGCTAGGGCTGAAATATTATTAGCATTGTGCGTTATAATTGCCCTAAATTAAATGAAACAAATGCATCCCAGACTTTAATGGATTTCAAAGCTTAATTATATAGACATTAATTAATGGTTTAATTTCATACTTCTCATATTTTTTTCGATAATATGTGAATTGTATTTTAATGTTAAACTCGTGGATATACAAATAGAGAAAAATTCTAACCAATATATAACACACTATAGAGACTGGAGTAGACTTCAGGTTGATCGTAACATTTCATAGGTCAATTTAGTTTAGGCGGTTTTACGCGCGGAGCAGTAAAGACGATAAAAGATCCTTCGGAAGGGTTTAATCAAAGTCTAACATTTCGGAGTATAGTAAATCCTTTATGGTCCACTTGCGCGGGTATTTCGAGCTGTAGTGAACAAAACATCAAACAGATCCCCAGGGTTAGCGCATTCGAAGGCTGAAATCTGATTTTGCTTCAAAATTTGAACGTTCTTAAATGCCGAAAGTTATTTTTTTTTTTTGCATTGGAGCTGATAGGTATCCATTTTTATATTTTCTTAAAAAACTCGTAGCCATAATACTACTACTAGTCCATAGTCACTAACTGTTCAACAAGGATGTTAATAATATACAATAGAATCGAAAAAGTTGTACGTAGGTGGGTACTTTTCGCCGACATAATATCACCATAAAGTGACAGCTATACTGTAGGGTGTCATGCGGCTCAGTTCATTAGAGTAGGTTGAATATAAATTTAAGTAGCGGTTGCCATCTAAATGCTCGAACTATATAAAGCTCCGTTTCTTCTTATATCAGCCTGATTGATAACTGGCCGAAACAACGAACTTAAAAAAAGATAGGCAAGCAAAATTTATTACATTATATTAGATCATCTTTTCGAAAATAGAATTTCAAATTTGAATATATTCGAACTGATTTGATTTGTGTGAGGGGGGCCTAGAGCTTTCTCTGCTGTAAATTTTCTCAACAATAGAAAGAAACGAAATTCGTGCAGTGATAAAATTTTACGTTTTAAAAGGGAAAACAGCAACCCAGATTAAAGTCAAGCTAAACAGTATTTAAGGTAATACTGTTCCTGCATTGAGTACAATGTACGCCTGGAAACTGATTTCAAACGTGGGAGACAAAGCTGCGAAGACACCAATATGTCTGGCCGTCCAAAAGAAGTCCCGAATCCGGACATTACCAAAAAGTTGAATCTTTTAATTCTTTTTTTTAAAATGGTTTTGAATTTGCGGCAGATAGAAGAGATGGTAAGCAACCTCTGAACGGGTTTTTAACATTTTACATTTGCGAATGAGCTTCGCGCGAGATAGTTGCCGCGTTTGCACACGGTTAACAAAAAGCAACGTCGTGTGGACGATTCGTCGGAATGTTTGGCGCGGTTTAAGCGTGATACTAACGAGTTTTTGCGGCCTTATGTGACAGTAGATGAAACATGGATACATCGTTATATTCCTGAAACAAAATAACAATCTAACCAGTGGTCTGAGAGCGGAAAACTAGCGCCGAAGAAAGGAGAAACGCTATTGTAGGCTAGTAAAGTGATGGCTACTGTTTTTTGGGATGCTCGAGGCATTATTTTTGGTGGATTATTTGCAAAGAGGAAATGCAATAAATGGAGAGTATTATGCAAGTTTGCTGCAATAGTTTATGTGAAGAAATCCGAAAGAAACGGCCTTCTTTCACGGGGAAACGCTTTAAGCACTGCCACCAATCCTGGATGGGATTTGGTGGGTGTGTGAGGCTCGCGACTATACCGAATACCCACTAAAACCCCGCGGGTGCCGTCGGCCGCCACTGTTGAGGTGCCCCGGATCTGTTTGCAACGGAGCACCTCGGCGACTAGCCTGTCCCGTATACGGATACCGTACTCCTCCACTAAGGGGGCCAATGGGACAACCTAAATCAGCCCTCTCCAACGTCGGGGCCGTACATTGTAGTCAGGTGCCTAGCCTGACCCCTGGCCCCAATCACGAAGGCTGCATAAGTTGCACGTAGCTCCTTAACCGCATTCCCATCCGCCGTCGGCGAGGCTGGCCATTTTCCATTTTCTTCCCTCTGGCCCTCTGTATAGCCTCTTTTAAGGATATGAGAGCCGCGCAAAATGAGGCCATCACCTCCCACGTCGTGTCATTCTCAAGCATTGACTGGATGATGCTTGATAATGAGAGGTCAGTCCTTCCCAGCGCTGTTAATAAATCGTGGTGCTGTGCGGCCCACCTAGGGCATATCTCTAGCATGTGCTGGGCCGTGTCCTCATCAGCACCACAATCGTGGCAGCAACCCTCCTCCCTTCGGCGGATCTGAAAGAAACGGCCTCATTTAGCCATAAAGAAAGTTTTTTCAACCACGACAAGGCACCTGTGCCCTCGTCAAGAGTTGTAGTTGCCAAAGTCCCCGTAGACGAGTATTATGAGGGGTAAGAGAATACAAAAACTTGTGTAACGGTATTGGAGAAGCGCTGGACTAAATGCGAGGTGGAAGGATAAAACGATGAAAAATAAAATTGTTTTAAATAGGTTATTATAGCCTTTCTTTGTCTTTTTGGATACTTACCAATGGCCCCGTATACTTCCAAAAGTAATACTAATAAAATAGCCAAAAATAATCCGTAGATACTTGTATCATATATAAACTTATACCTTGCTTGAATATGGATGATTTAATGGAAGAAACATTTCTAGCTAGCTTCCTTAAAAATAAATTAAAATGGCAACACAAATATTTTTAAAGAAAACCTCAGAGTTTTCCTTATAATATTGTTAGCAGCCGAATAGCAAATAGCTTCTATTATCGAAGTTTCGACCAAAATAAATGTGTTCAAACAAAACAAATCGGTACGTAATATGAATAGTATTTATTTGGATTCATAGTCCTTCCATTTTATCTTAACGCAGATATTATACCTCCCCCTAATACAACGCCTCATTTAAGTACTGCTGCTTTATATTATTAGTATAGATTTCCATGCATTGAAATCTAAGGACAATGAACGTTTTATTATATATGAACATAACTAATTATATTGTACTGCATATATACTGATGTTGATGTTTGCTGTCGGAGTAGGTACTTCGCAAATAAAGTAAGTGAAGTAGTATGTATGTTAAAAATAAGAAATTGAAAGGATCTTCTACTGCTTTTCCGTTTCACACAATTTTACTTCTCCGCTTGGTATCTTTCCGCGACAGGCCTTGGATCGTCTGCATATTGATGTGCAACATGAAAATGAGAGTAGCCGACAGCTCAATAAGAAATTGAAGTCTATGTGGCGACATCCAGGCCACATTGCTCGCAGAACCGATAAATAAACGCGGGGGGATTGTTTCTCGAGTGTCGGCCTCTTTATTGTAAGGATGTCGGACGACCTTCGAACCGATAAACTGATGATATCGTCAAGGTCCAGTCATAATCTCCACGAGCCATCGATTCACGTTAGCGCCGAGGCCATTTTAGCTACGAGCGAGCTGGCCTCGACATAAAGTGAGGAGATGAGGAACCCTTTTATAGCCATGATGACAATAGTTAAACTAGATATTATACGGGTATACATTTCAGGACCCATCTCTGCCATCTGCGGAATAATGCGGTGTCGGAAACCTTTTCGACCCCAAACCTGGTCTCTAGAGCTCTAAAGCATTTATAGCAATCCAATGAGGATGTATTGAGCTTGTCTTCGTTTCCACATTACAACTTCTATCTCATAGAAATAATGCATAGTACAACGGATCACGTGTTCACAATTGATTAAGATTTGTATCGAATTTTGCAAGTTTAGCATTCGCGTCGCAATCCTTCAGTAAATCGTGTCTCCAGTTTGACAGCTCCTTCTGATGATTAGCGACTATATCACCTCCACGCCATTTACGTGTATAGTGAAGCAGAGGCGACGGATAACTGATCATTCAACGTCGTTTGTTCGGAATTCATCGCGCTATTTTTGCGAACTCAACTTAACAATCACATATTTTTGAAAGCTACAAATTAACTAAACACAAATTTTGAACGCTCAAACTGCACGTGCTATTTCTTAAACTTTGTTATGCAATTATCTTACTTAATTAATTTTCCAACTACCACATAAAAATTATCTATATTAATATTATAGAGAGGAAAGGTTTGATTGTTTGTTTGTTTCTTTTTGTTTGTTTGTATTGAATATGTTCTGAAACGACAGAACTAATCTAAAAAAATCTTTTACCATTGGAATCCTGCGTTATTTGTTATATGTATATATACCATGTGACATTTTCTAAACCGTTTTAATCTTGTTGTAAAGTTGTAAGAAAAATAAAAGGTAAATCCTTATTTCGGTACATAAAATGACAACTACCTGTACCAACAGACGTTGTTATGCCTTTAATTTATTTTTTTATCATTACAATGACATTGATTCATCACTACCATAATTTTATATACTTATGTAATCCAATGAATTTTTGCGATGTTTCGTGAAATATCCGGAACCGGGATGGACTGCTAGTAAGGAATATGCAGGAAGACTTGACCGTAAACAAACATGATAAGCTTCGCAAGTTTCATACTTAGGAACTTTAACGTTAGCTTGGTTCTTTATTTACTTTAAATACTTTCCCGTCTGAAGAAAACTGTAGTATGTGAAGAAGTAAATATTAACAGCAAATATAACGCAAACGAATAACTGTATACATATAATTATGCCGCTACTGAGGGACTGATTGACAGAGTGACGGACAACGCATAGCCAAAAATAATGCACCTTGGAATTTGAAAATTTGTACCTCGCACACGGTCGCTTAAAGGATGTGTAAAACGTTTGAAATTTTCATCTGATAACCCCCATGGGTATCTAGGGCACATAAGGGAAGCGACAGAATGTAAGTGGCTTGTGGCTGTGACCTATGGCACCCTATGGAGAAGGGCTATGACCAGCAGTGGGCGTCGTCCGTCTGATGATGAAGGGTCACAAACTGCGCTAGAGTAACCTACAAGTCGGCCCTATTTGAACGAGACGCGCTTCCCTGAATGACGAAACGATTCCGCTGTAATGCTGGAATATGAACTGGGACGCTGCAACTTTACAAATCTGTTTATATATTATTTTATGAAAGTCCTAATAAAAAAGCTACTACGTTAAGTTACAGGTGCCGTGCTGCATTGCAACGGGGTTGGACCGATACGACCGAGGAGGACCTCTCGCGCACGTGAAACCGTCGTAAAATAACAGCTTCGCTGTCGAGTTTCGAGCAGGTTGTGAGTAGCTGATGGATCATTTTAGAGAAGGAGGAAAGGAGGACAACAACACAAAAAAGTGCATAAATATTATACGGATGTTTATGGGCATCGGTAGTCATCAAAAACACCAAATGCTCGTATCTCCTCGCACAATTTAAAAAATAAAATGTATTGTACTCTGATTACATGTTGTTTCATATTGTGAATACTTTACGTATTCGCTGGGAGCGCACCATGTATCAAAATCCCTCAAACTGTTCAGGCTAGAGCAGGAAACATTGAAGCAGACGTACATACGCTCCAAAAACAGGATCCTCCGTCTGACGCAGTCTGGTCAAAAGTAACATAATAATGTATAATAATGTAATAATAATGGTAGCTTCCGGGGCTAGAACATTTTCATATCAATAGAGCGTTTTTACTTAATCAATGAGAAGAGCAACTCATACCGGCCTACTGATTATGATAACTTACAAACTATATAATTTGAGTACTTAAGTTAGTAATTTTAGAAGGTATAAAACCTTCAAAAATTCTGTTTCCCTAGAAGTACGAATTAAATATTCAAATCAAAACGATGATAAAAAGAGATTCACGATTTCGATGGAAGGCTGATACCAACCCGAATTTAGGCGCGTTGAACAAATTAAACAAATCTGCTACTAATTTCCAAGACGTTTTTTCTTTCTAGGAGTGATCATACATAATTGTTACTTATTCAAATGTTAGATTTTAAGACACCAGGGAGCATGGAACGAGATCACACTTATAACTCGTAATTGTTACCCTTTAAATAACTATGACCTGCATTAATATTCTACGTTTGATTTATTGTGAAGTTTATTATTCGTCCTATTATTTTAGTTACACAGGAATTTACGGATTGGATTGGATGGATTACTGTAATTATGAGTGCCTCGGAATAAAATACGAAATTTCTTTTATTCTGAAACCTGTCCCTTACTCTCTTTCTCGCTCTCTCTCTCTCTCTCTCTCTCTCCTAATCTAGCGCGGCGAGCAGCGACTAATGAATTTTACCCCTATTTCTATCCATTAAAAATTTACTTAAACTTTTAAATCGTGTGATGTTTTCAGAGGTATGTCGGGTGAATATATGTATTTCTAACTATGTGCACCCGTCGTATGTACCAATACTCATTGGGGAAGTGTTACAGATGCCGCTCCCACCTTTAATATCCCTCCTATTGGTAATTTAACACTACGCTATGTCATTGCTACGTAGCAGTTGAATCTATCGAATATCAACGATATCAACTTGATAATGCAGTTCAAGAATAAATGAAAACATCGTACATAATGTTTTTAGGGTAAAACAATATTTTCATCACATTCCCCGGAACATCTTTTAGAATATTTATTCGAATACCACGATCTTAAGGTATACGACACAGTGTTAGAAGTATGTTAGTACTATGGTATCATCAAGGTAAATGAAATATGGAGATTATGACCTATAAGGCTTGTACCTTAATATGTAGTTCTATTTTTAAAAAATCTAATTTTCGTATGTACTTGTGTATTCGAAAGAAATGAAGCTCACATCTTCTTTGCACAATGTATCCACGAAATATTTTCTTTGGTGAAAAAAATTAAACGCTACAGATCGTAATTGCTTTTTCCCGAGTTTTTGCGGACAGCTCAGAGCGGCTTCTGCATTTTCTTTACAAATCCTATTCGAAGTCAAATTATACAATTCATTTACATTCATTGAATTTATTTTCTTAAACATCTTAACATATAAAATCTCTTGCCACGGAGGTTGTCCGTGATAATTTATAAAAGTAAGGGATCGATTATAATAAAGTTTTACATAAATATGTTACTCTCTCCAACTTAAAAGAAAGTCTATATTTTATTTCGATGAATTAGTATGATATCTTTTGACACACAAAGCATGTCTTTACTTTTATTAATTAGTATTAGATATAGTATTCTTTTTATTTATTTTTTTATATAATGAGTATTTTAAAACTATGATAAAACATTACGTGCATTATAATATATTCTGCACATTGTATGGCTCCTCTCAAAGGAATAATTAATATAGTAAGCACATACTAATAAAATGTATCACACAGTATAACTATATTTAATGTACCTAATATTGTCAATCTATGTTTACTCTTACAATAAAATCCAGATTTGTTTGTTGATTTTAAAATTATGTTACTTTTTTGTAACTTCGCTTAATGTGTAATGTACCCACCTATTTTACATTTGTATGTCATATAACAAAACATATTGGACACTTGAACTCTTGGGACAACTACTATGTACAATACTTTCTAGAAAATAAATAAAAATAATTAAAATATAAAGGAATGGCTGCTGTAGCCAAAATTCAGTTAGTACGAAATAATTATTTTTATACGTAATGTTAAAAATGTGTTATTAATGTTAGTAGTTACTGTTAACTAATTGGGTTCCAGATACAATTCAAACCAAAAATAATCCTCCTTATTTACTAAGTTTTAGGACTTCGACTATATAAGGAATTTCATAGAATAAAACTAAGTACAAAAGGAATTGTAGAGCTAACTTATTCCAAACGAGAGATCAGCAGCAAAGTAACCCTCATGCATAAATTGCGAGCACTTTCAAACCTCTCCTACTAACTTCTACTTTAAGTCAGACAATAAAACAGCCACTTGCTAAAAAAGATCTCGAGTAATTCTTACACTTAGCCAGTTTGTCGTAAAACTAAGTTTCGGAATACGGAAACACAACAAATCTGATTGATGGCAGATGGGCCAGTAAGATACTGGAGTGGAGGCCGCGTTTATGAAAACGAAGTGTTGGTCGACCGTTCACCAGGTCGTTAGCTGATCTCCGTGCAGTAGCCGGTCCGGGATGGATGCGAGTAGCAGGAGATCGGTCGTCTTGGCGTTCATTAAGAGAGGCCTATGTCCAGCAGTGGACCGATAAGGGCAGATAAAGAAGATAATGATGATAATGATGAAGAAAGTACAGCTTCGGTGTCGTGTTTTGCGGCAGGAGGAAAGGAGGATAACGCATTTTTTTATTTTTAACCACATTATTGTCTTGCAATAATGTGGTTGTCTACGGGCGTCGGTAGTTGTCAGAGGGATCCGATTGCTCGTTTGCTATACTGAGAGCAAGAGACGAATTTTTTGTAGAAATCCTAAGATGGAAGATGACATAGAGATTATGTCGTTTACCCTAATTACACCTAACCTTCTTCGCACCCCCTCCCTCCCCATTTCACCCCTTTTAAAGTATAATTTCTAAAAATCCTTTCCCACTGACATCATGAACTGCTGTACCTGTACCAGTTCCTAGCTACAGTAGTATCGGGTGTGTTGTCTTGGGGAAGAATCAGTCACTCGGGGAAGAGTTTTATACAGATTGACACATTCATTTAATTTCTACTGCTCAAATTACAACGAATCTGCCACTTCAAAAAACTTATAATTGAATCTTAGAAATTGCCAAAAACACCAACGCTCTAATAGAACTAGATTAACGAGTTCAACAACTTATGACCTCAAATGTTGATTGATATGTCTAGTAGGCCGCTGCTAACGCGAGAATGATTTAGGACGTGATCCCATACATTTGTGTGATCATGTTGTTGTGTGCATGTGCGATGGATGAAATATCACTACGTGTTGTGTTGTATAACGCCTCTGGTCACATTCGCACTGGAGGCGCCCTGTGCCGCCAATACAAATGCTACAGCATCTGTTAGTAAATATAGCGCGATGGCGGCCTCATATGAATAAACAACGGTCGCACTGTTATTGCCTGGCATATTTTGCGATTTATTCTTATGTGCTACACACTGCTAACCATCTATTTTTAGATTTTTAAAACGTTTAGACTTTTAAAAATATTTATATTTACTTATTGATCACGGCATGGAAAATGTATATTAATGATATTATTGTAAAAACAAATTTATTATACTAAATGAAATAAATCAATAGAATTATTTAAAAATGTAATCATATAGCCAAAGAATGATATTGACACCGGCGGGTTTTAAGGTGGTGATTGATTTGCTAGCTACTAATATAATAAGCAACTGCAGTATGTATTGTCGTTCCTTAAGTATTGAATCAATAAGAACACATCAATGTTTAAATGAACACGTAGCCTTTAAGCATTTTCATTTAACATTGAATGTCAAAATATTGATGAAGACTTAGAAATGTCATATGAAATAATAATTATATGTTACTTTATTCCCGATCAACAACAATTTGTTCAAATAAAATTGAATTATCTTCTATTCTATATTCAACATATATTTTGCAATGTAAGCTGTAATGGTTACCCGATTCTCAGATATCTGTATTTTATCATGCTCCTCTGTCTCTAAGCTAAGGATTTTTTGGAATAATTTACTAGGATAAGGATTATTATAATAGACGATTGCCTCATGTAAATCATGTTAATTTTATTATAATCAAAAAAAAACCAATCGCAATCTTTTTAAGTCTAATGGGGCTGCTCTGGGCATCGGTACATGAACATCAAGGTTCCTTTGATCCGTATCAAAGGGTAAAGGATACTAAACTTAACTTCAGTTTACATGGCTAAATACATATTGCAGTCCAATTTTTCACTGAAGGTGCTGTAAACGCCCGCCCGTCTCTCCATATCACAATATTGTCTTGTCAATACCAGAATCCGCAGGAGATCTTTTCAGTTTTCAGTTTTTAGTCAATAAGCATAGAGGCCAGTCAGCATGTACTCGGAGCTCGTTCAGTATCACTGTGCGAGAATCATTTAGGTTTTCGTAGTGAAGGCTATACGCCAGGTGTTTGTGTGTTGCTAACGAGGTTGCATATAAGTGTTCGATATACTTACCCAAAGCATTTGTAGAAAAAGGTTTACTCGTTTATTTTATTTTCAAGAACATATTGCAGTATACTTTCGTAATTCTTATGAATTTCAATTTCATATGGGAACTATTCCAGGTGCTATTCCATGTTTTCGGCCCTTATTACGATGATCGATTATAAAGAATTTTATTTATATCTAAAATAAAATTATACAATATCCTCTATTTAAAATGAAAAGGATAAAACAAAGGCTGCTACCAAAATCTTTAAGAAATCCTAGAGCTAGATCTTATCAGGAGCTGAAATAAATGGCAGATTGCGGAAGCACATGGAAAAAAATAACTCCGTCGACACAAGCCCTGCTCCTGAGATGAACTTCTTTATACGAGAAAGTATGAGCATAGTACCTATACGGCTTAAAATATATTTTTTTAATCGGACATGGCCCACTACAATTTCCTATCGCTGATACTCCTATGTCTCTAGGCTCGACACCCGCCATCACCTGTGAACCTTTGATATTATCGCAGGCGCCCGAGGGAATGCCTCCCAATCAAAGCGGAGACAGTACAGGGTTGAAATGACTTAGGCCACGTATGATATATAGGACATACTTTTTGATTTGCATTACATACTATAAGGATAGAATGCGACACAATAAAGAAAAAAAGATCCAGTATAGCGCTTACACAATACGATGTATCTCATTCGTCGGGAGGAAAAGAATTGAGTCGTTTTGTAATGCTCCATAAATAAATACGAAGGGGCTGTGGAGAACATCCGAAATTGTATTTACAATGCCTCAGAGGTAATACCTATGTATACTGTACGTTATCGCAAATACAACTTTAATTGTTATTTCTACATATATTTTGTAAGAGGTAGTGTCATGCTGCATTGCAGCGGAATTGGGCCGGCACAAACGGGGAGGTACCTCTTGCTCACTTGATCGCTGTAAAGTGACGCCCACGGTGTCGCGTTTAGTGCGGTGTGTGAGTAGCCGGTGGCACATGAGAGGGGAGGTAAAATGGAGGTAAACACATCGGCATATTAATTGTGCCGATGTTCATAGGCGGTATAAGTAGTCGTAGAAAGGCTCCGATTGCATGTTTGTCCCCCCCTATACTACAAGTATAGTTAGATATAGATATTTTATATGCATGTTCTACTGAATTCATTTCTAGGAAAGTGTAGGTCTGAAGATCGGCTACTATCTATTTTTCATGCCCCTAAATGATAAAGTCTGTTCATGTAATCTGGCACCAGGTCAGCTAGTGTATACAGGGCAGGGATTATGATACACCGAAAAATTGCACACAGTATGAGTAATGACGTCGCAAGCCAAGCAAGTAGTTTAGACACAAAATATTATTTTC
>JAFELO010000576.1:252281-265804 GCA_017140195.1 Eumaeus atala | reverse complement strand
AAATTAGTCCTAACAATAAAATCTAATAAAATATATTTTCAAACAAACTAAATTAGAAAAAAAATATTTACTTTCATTGCATCGTGTATGAGGTCATCAACTTGTCGTGATGCACCGCTCGTTGCGCCCAGCGCGGCTTGCCCCTGTCTTCCAGGCCTCCTCGACTCCGCAAGTGTCGTTTAGGTCCGGATAGTAGAGAGATAATAAATTCGTTGAGAAAGTTAAAGTTCACTTCAGAAACGCTAAGCATAGCTTGCTCTTCTCTAAGTCTATAAGCCTGGTAAGTCTATAAGGACTGGTAAAATTCTCAGAGGAACAAATAGCTGCTAGGTCAAAAAGATAAAGGGGTATAGTGGAATCACTTAGTAAATACACGCGTTACTGTTAGCGGCCATTTTGGCTTTAACAGGAACACATGTGTCTACAGAACATAAGCTACATATATAATAATGACGGATAATGTCTGATGATAATGATATTTGTAATTTATGTGCTCCAAGATTACGTTAATGTACAGACTATACAAGTTATTGATATGTAGAGTATACAAATATAGCTTAGTAAGAGGCAGTGTCATGCAGCATAGGAGGAGGTAGTGACATGCATAGTGCATGAGACTACGCCCTCCTATGCAACGGAATTGCGCCCGCACGACCGGGGAGGTAACTCTCGCTCAATTGATACCGCCGTAAAGTGACACCTGTGGTGTCGCGTCCCGTGCGTTTTGTGAGCTGCCGGTGGCCCATTAGGGCGGAGGCGAAAAAGAGGGCGCGTTGCCCGACATAATTATGCTGATGTTCATGGGCATCGGTAGTCGTTGAAAGGCTTCGATCGCTCGTCTGCGTTTGCTCGTTATAAAAATAATACGTAAACCAGTAAAACACCAAACATCCTACACTTAATTGCTTGTCACGGGCTAATTTTACTAAAAGCCAGTTTCGATACATATTTTAAAAGTTAGGGCTCACATTTTAAACCTTCGGAATACAATAGACATTAGTAACTCTTATTTATAAATGCAAAATTATAAATTTTGCATTTATAAATAGTTTATTCTTCTTGCACGTCATTAAAAGTGAACAGATTCGGCTTAAATATGGTACATGAAAATTACTTTTTATCTTGGTAAATTAAGTATCCGTTGGGATTGTACACAGCTGAAGCTGCAGAGACTGCTTCATCTCCGAAACAAGATGACAGAAATCTTTATGATAATTTCGTTTCTTAGTCAATGCTTGACTAGCATTTAGTTGCTAGTTATGCCTTTAAAATTAACATGAATCAGAGCTTTCGAAGTGAAAAGAGACCTAAACGACTTAGTGGTAAAGCTTAAAAAACAATAGTATTTTTTCTCCTCGCCTTAACTCATTTATAATAGGGTGAAGTCACATGGGTACATTTGCAAAGAAACTCACGATAATGGTACAACCTACATTCAATTAGCCTATGTGTGCACCAATATTATTGATCTTTCACACTTTTATTTTATTGCGAACCTTCTTACCTTAGGATAAATACCAGTTTTGTGTAACCCTCACTTTTCTATTATGTAGTCAACTTCGCTCTTGTGAAGTTTATGAACAGTCGTTTAAATGCAGACAATATTGTTTGAAAGTTGCATATTTTGTATGATATTCTTTGTAATTTGAGAGATTCGTATTTCGCGATACACTCCAATTACTTGCATAATAATATGAAGTTTATTTCCTACTCGTTCATATGTAAATAAGTGCATAGATGTAAATAAGTGCATTGTACTAATATATATGCGAAATTTGGATGGGTAGAAGTATGGATGCCCGGACAATTTATAATCAAAATTAATTACCGCCAAAATTACTGTACTGCACTGTAATAACTTAGCGATGTTGTAGCATAAGTACGAGTATCACACATATTATATGTAAGTACTAATTGATCTCAAGTTTACGCGAACGTATGTACTTGTCACGAGTAACCCATTACGCGGTTATTAAAATTACTGGTTTCATTGCAATAGAAATTCTAAGTATAGCTCGTGGGTTTGTCATAACATAGGTTGTAATTGTAACGGGAGCTCCTGTTCCTAATCGTTTGATTATAGAAGCTATATAAGGAGAACACTATCAGTTTGTAATTACTTACAAAATTATACATAAATACTTAAATTAATATAAGCAATACATCTTTCATATGGTGGTTGCCTGGAAGGTATTGCTTTTAAGCGATATAGCCGCTTTGCTGTTAAAGGTTTTGGTGTGCAGTAAAAAATATTTATTTGTTATTATTATTACCACAGAGCGCAAAGTACGCGGGCGGATCTGTGAGTAGATGCATGTAAGTAATAATTTAAAAAACCTGGGATATTCCCAATCTATAGTATTATTATAGAGAGGACGCATTTGATTGTTCGTTTGATTTGACAACATTGAAAATGCTCTGAAACTGCTGCTGAAAAACTGTACCGATTCGAGAAACCGTTAAACCTCTAGAATCCTACAGCATCGATAGTCGTGTCAAGAACGAAATCATTAGAATTTACTTAAAAAGTTTTTCTCCCGGCAGGAAGGCAGTGATAGATAGCTAGTGCATCGGAATATCCTAGTGTTAGCGGTGTTGGATCTCATGAGAGACGCGCCAGTATTGATGTGTCAGCAGTATCTTTTGTTCATTAACTATTTAAAGTTTATTTCCAATGTCTTCATGGTGAGTATCGGCAAATGAATATACTTAGGTAAATTCCTATTTTACATGAAGAAGGGCAAGGTATGTCTGCATTTTGCTGCCACTTTACCGTATTTTCCATAAGAAAACGCAGTTAGGAACAGAAACCAGCCAAGTTCAACAAAATGCGTGTTCGAGGGTTTCCGTGGAACTATTCATTACGGAAAAAATACGTTTATTATATGGGAGTCCAGTTAAGTCATTAAATTATTGTATCTTTTCGTATCTGTTATTATAAGAAATCTACGAGGTTATAAATGGTAATTAAGTACCATAAAATAAGTTATCGAATCGACGGAACTGACAAACGAGCGGTAGTGGAACGTAAAGTATGAGCCTATTTGTTCGCTGGAAAGAAAGTATTTTATAACGAGAACAAAACGGTGCTCGCCGTTCGAGCGAAGAGCGTTTATATTTCAATTTTCTTGATATTCCACTTTGTTCTAGATTTATTTTGTGCCTTTTTGTAATGCTAGAATGTGATCCAATATAAGGTGGATCTTCTTTGTTCCAGAATAAACCCAATGAAATATATTTTCTCATATAGATTGTGGCAGTCCACATGGAACTTGAAGGGGCTATTCGTCCAAACGATTCGCCGATTTATTATTATGTATAAATAAAAAATAAAATGTTTCAATTTGTACCATAAAAGGGGCGATGATATTGCTGCTACCACTCTATCTAGACAACCAAATAGCAAGAAGTAAAACAGCGTTTATAGCTATATCCTTACTTAGGTGGACCTATACATACGTGAACTCGACAACAGGCAAAATATCAATTCTTTTGATTTCAACATTATAAGCCATAGGTAAATCAACAAGTGAGAATAATTTGCTTTTGCTGTCTATGCTATTTTCTCTATACTTGAGTATCATATTATTATTATTATTGTCTAAGGAATTAAAGCCCCGGATGGGCCTTGGACTGGTCAAGTTATCTCCTCCAAACCAAACTTTTCCAACTTTCAACGCTTTTCCTGAGATCTATTATAACGCCATCAAATCATCAGATCTTTACCTCTGCGGTCATTAGGTTGCCCCTCTGAAAATCGTTAAGGGACCCTGGCCTCGTCCATTCTTGTGGAATATCCTGCCCATTAAACTTGATAACGTAGGGCTCGTCGTATGTCTGGTACAGTTTGTGGGTCATGCTTGTATGTCGTTCATCTCTTCGTCTACGTTGTTGATCAGCATATCTTCATCATCATCATTAGCTAAACG
Source organism: Eumaeus atala (assembly GCA_017140195.1). Classification (NCBI taxonomy): domain Eukaryota; kingdom Metazoa; phylum Arthropoda; class Insecta; order Lepidoptera; family Lycaenidae; genus Eumaeus; species Eumaeus atala. Next base: position 261,875 of record JAFELO010000576.1, on the reverse strand, counting down.
ATTTCCACAGCTGAACATAGGCTGAACTCTAGGCGACAGTCATGAGTCACTTGCACCAGGCCGTCCAACCCTTTGTTTTCCGGTGCGAGGCCGTTACTAAAGAATTTCTCGTCCCCAATGGTTGTCGGTTCTACGAGCAAAGTGACCAAGTACGCCATACATAGATATGGTAAAGATTTCGTAGGACCAATTCAAAGCATACAGCAATAAAATCACTCCCTGATTTTATTGAACATTTCTATGTCATTGTGTCATAGGCACCAACACTTTATCGATATCAAATGCCTTTTTGGAATATAATGAGCTAAAAACCGGCACTTGATTAACGAAGAATTTGACGTCTTGCAACTGAAACTTAAATCCAATTTGGATATCGATCTGATGAGGGTCCCGGTTATTTTATTCATGAAACGAATTTGAACAGGAAACGAATATATTTAATCATCCTCATCACCATCATCATCATAAGTTTTCGCCCCCTGCTTGACATATTCCTCTCCAAGTGTACGTCACTGCGCTCGGTGTACAGATCTCCGTCTCCAGCTGCAGCCATTCGAATTTGATCATCGAGATCAGCATAATCATCGATCTTTAGGAAGAGGTAGTGCCATGTTGGATAGGAGGAGGAAGTGCCATTCATGGTGCATGACGCTTCATCTTCCTATGCAAGGGAATTGAGCTGGCACGACCGGGGAAGTACCTCTCGCTCACTCGATTATTGGGTAAAATGACAGCATTGCTGTTACGTTTCGTTCGGTTTGTGAGTAGCAGGTGGCCCATTCGGGGGGGTGATAAGACGACAACGCCATTTCTTCACGCAGTGTATTTTTTCTCTATAGTGTACGGGGGCATATAAAGAAATAAAAAAGAGCCGACATGAGTAAACACTTTAAGATATATTTGTAGTGTTCGATGAAGAAAAGCGAGACGTGACGATTCCATGATTTCTGTTCACCAAAAGTGTGCTCACGTGCTAGGTCGTCATTCGCTAAAAAATGTTTTCACTTCAAAAATTACCAGAGTTTTAGGCACTGGGCCAGACCACCATTTAAGTTTGCGTAGATTAACGATTCTATTATATTTTATTATGTTTAAGCTATTTCTATTATATTTTAACTATAAATCCCACACGCGCACCCCTATAAGTGACGTTATCTAAGGAAATTTAATATGATATTAAATTTCCTCGTACATAAATTAAATAATTGTCATTGCTTGCATTTTAATCACTTCTTCTTTTTTATTTTGTTCTTGCTGGTAGTTTTAGCATTTCTGATTTTTATTCTGATTATACTTCGTTTTCCTATTTCTGATATTAGGAAAAAGAAGTGTTGGTTGACCGTTCACCAGGTGGGAAGACGATCTCCGTGCAGGAGATTTGTCGTCTTGGCGGTCATTGAAAGAAGCCTTTGTCCAGCAGCGGACCGATAAGGGCTGATATTGATTGATTGATTGATTATGATTAACACCAATAGATTACGATATATGGCCATGACCATCTCTGCTGCAACAAGAACATTTAGGTACACGTCATCATTTTTTATTTACATTTTCAGAAGACAAATGAAAAAATATAACTTAGTTTTTTGGTATTATCAGATGCTGGAATCGTTCTGCAGCACTCGCAAGTAGTTTTAAAGAAGTATTCACGTGAAATTTTGTGATTTATGGTAAATACAGGAATTTTTTTTTTTTTGGAAATAACAAATGAAAATAACGTGTTAGATTTAACACAAATAATTTAAAATTTAGGGGTTTTGAGATACATCAAGATTACCGACCATAATATAACGATTAAGGGCAGTGCACGTAATTATATGCACTGCATAGTGTATGCTATTCTTTGGATACCTGGTCGTGTCGGCCCAATTCTGCTGCAATGCTCTGCATTGTAGCAGATCGCCATAATCTCCTTGTTAATCTTGACAGTTAACAAGATATATCTGTATTATGTCTACGTTGGTTTGTATGTAGTAAAATAAGGAAGTTTACCTTGAGCCTTATGCCGAGACAATAATAATGAATGCGAAGCGAGGATTTTCTCCTGAGTCGCAACACGTAGTACCTAGCAAATAGGGTTGGCACATCCCTACATCTCACATACGTATAACATTTTACTAAAGAGGGTAAATGGATCAAATATAGTAGAAATGAGATTTTTCCAAACATTATGATTTACTTGCTTATAATCAGCGCCCTTAATTTATTTCACCTTACAGTGTTGGACTCGATCATTTTATGGTGTTGTACTGGAAGCAGCATTCGATTGCCCTTGACAACGACATGTTGCTCTCACACCAAACTATCTCCCTCCAATTTCGTTATCATCAATTCCATACTGGAATTAAATTAATAAAATACTTTTTGTAATTGTTTCCAGTGCGTAACAATAACGCGGATGTCCAGTTTGTTTGTCCTCACTAATAATACGTATAAAAAATACAACTTAGTTTTCTGATATCATCAGGTCCTGGAATGGTTGTGCCATACTAGCAAGCAAATTTCAAGACGTATTCACATCATATTTTGTGATTTATAGTAAATGGAGGAATCATTTTTTTTTTGCTATTACAAATCAAAACGTTTTAGATTTATCACAAATAATTTAAAATTTAGGGGGTTCGAGATACATGAAGATTACCAACCATAACATTATGTTAACCGTATAGGTTCGTTGAAAAATGTTTTTAGTTTCATGCTTTTTTTACTACTTCATGCTGACGGAAATATCCAGTGCAGCTTCATCGGTTACTATAAGACACATCGGGCGACGGTCTATATAAAATTTTTGTTTTATGATTTGACATGAATTGTGTAGCAGCCCTATCAGGAAGTAGTCTTATTGTTTAACATCAACACTTCTTGTTTACGATATGAAATTGGACACGACGTGCTTGATAATGATGACTACATGTTTGTTTCCCCTTCATTCTCTATGACGATCACGTAGGGGATAATTGAGGTGTGCCACGCAACCAAGTGGGACTCCGTTTGGGTTTGCATATTAATAAAATGTTGGTTAGAAGTCGTTAATTCATATTTTCGAGATCAACATAGTCACAAAGCGCTTTTTTATTGGACGTTTATTTTTTAATTCCATTATTTAGAAATCATGGGAGTAAATGCCCAATACCAATGCCCGAAACGTGAATAACGATGTCTATAAATTTCACATACGAGCACGGCAAACGAGCAATCGGAGATTTTTTTTGACTATCAACGCCCCTGAAAATCAGCATCATTACTAAGCCGATACGTTGCCCTCTCCTTGCCACCTCCCCATCCAATAGCCCACACACAAAGCGCACGAAACGCGACACCGAAGAAGTCACTATCATGTGAGCTGGTGGTACCTCCACGATCGTGCCGGCTGCAATGTAACAAGGCACTACCTTCTAGTAAAGCATTGCAAGATATTCTTGGCACATCTGTTACTTCCTGCCGGTGAAGGAAAATATTTTCCAATCGCGCTGGTTCCATTCAGCTGAATTGTTACACTACCAACATCCTATTTTGTTTCGATAGTTTGCCACTTGTTTAAGTGGCATCATATTACCACTCCACACATGAACACATGAACATGAATACCCATTTAGGAGTGCGATTGAACAAAAAGGTTAGTCTATCACTCCTAAGTTAACCGATATGATTCGTAGCTGTAATGGCGCTTAAACATGGCGGCTCCTGGTCATCGATAAGTGTAGATCAAGTTGTCCTTTTGCGTAAAGTACACATTTTGTCTACTGATGAATAATTGGAAGAAGCGAGCATTTACATATCCAGGTACGAAGTACCTACTGACTATATAATAATAATGTACTCCTAGCCGATTTTCGGCTACAGAGGCCATCTCTATTGAGGAGAGCCATCTGCGCGGGGCATATTATAGTTCACAAGTATTTTACAAATACACAAGTGCACTCCCTATTCCCTCATTCTCCTATTCCGAAGGGGCGGCAATCCGACACAGCCGGAGAGAAATCAGGCGCAGGACCGACGGCTTAACGTACTCTTCGAGGCCCCTAGTGCCTCGAAGGGTACGTTAAGCCTCCAACGTGTAACACCGCCAATTTCGTAACTCCGGACAGTTGTTAGAATTTAGAAAGATCCTAATAGCACTTTTTTGTGCTTCGACTCGAGATTCGAATCCGGGACCTCACGTCTGTGGTTGAACATGCTTACCACTAAACCACGAGGCAGTTAACTGACTAGATAACAGAAGATACCACGGTAGGAAATAGAGCGGTACTATCGGCGAAGAACCCCTTGCTTACAAACATGAGGCATGAAATGATGCTTAGGTATTCGTGCTGCACGGGGTTTTTAAATTTTACGTAAGTCGACGGGGAAATTAGGTAAGGAGCTACATTTCGTCCTCCCAAACCCGTCTCTTTATTTTTCACGTAAGTAATAAAGACGCAATAATAAACGGTTACCAAAATGTCAGGTTTGAATACATCAGGGACCCAACTCACGATGGGCTGTCACATGTGTTATACACAGACGTTTCGGTTTTTGACGACTGGCCGGAACATGATTTCTTTCGGGAGCCAGAGAGTAAAAATATTACGTAATTCTTGCTATAAAGTCAAACCAGAAACAACTTTGTTTTGGAAGACTAATTTATCCTTTGACTTCTTCTTCTATATTATTGTATGAACCTCGCGTTTACACTAATCACAAGGTAGTTAAAACGAAAATCGTACGGCCAACAAGGTATGATATACGTTTGGTTCTGAAAATTCATATCATTGACACTGATAATTAATATTTGTAAAAGTTTGTCTAAAAATTAAATATTTTATAGTACACCATTGATTTACAAAAATAAATCAAGTTGCGCCTCAGAACCGTCCATATAAAAGGTGTGCACAATGTAAAAATTTTGCAATGTAAAGCATTTTAATTAAAATCATGGGCGTAGTAAGTAAGGCCTACTTTGAGATATATTTAAATTATCTGTGCTCTTTTTTTTTTTTCAAAAGGAATCCTCTTTGTAAAAACGACTTAACATCATCATGCATGTAAGGATGATTTTGCAAGAAAATATATTAATTTACTGGTACAATCACTGACCCTTTAGCATGACAGTCATGTATCTTTTATTTTTTAAATAATACACTATCATTCCTATTATATTATTATAATTTGGCTTGCGTTTGGTTTCTGCCCTACCTAGGTAGGTGCATTATAAGGTTTTTTATGGGAAGGAAAGGTAGTGCTATTGCTGCATCGCTGCTGAACAGGACCAGTAGGATCAGAGTGTTCTGTTCGCATCTGAATTGCGGATTAAGTGATAAAGCTTGACGCATCTGCATATATGTGCATCAGTCTACCGACATGACTAATTTTTCTTATGACATAACAACCCTAGTCAATGCTACCTGCGGTGAACGATTCTAACTAGGCCAAACTCCCTTCTGCTTATATTCACAATCCCCGAGATTGATTCGATTGTCGACGTTCATCGATCACAATCAATATCGACTATATATATAATTTACTACCAATTGTTTTAGTTATTTTCCTATATATTTTCTATATATACGCCTGGTATATTTTCTTAAGTATAACATATGATCGTCATCATCATCATCATTATCAGCCCATTGGGTCAGGCGCTGGCATCTTTCAATGAATGCCAAGACGACCGATCTCCTGCTACTCGAATCCATCCAGGACCAGCCACTGCATGGAAATCGTCTTCCCAACACTTCGATTTCCTAAGCGCGGCCTCCACTCCAGAACCTTAGTGGTCCATCTGCCATCTGTTCTTCTGAGTACATACTTGTGTGACCAGTCCATTGCCACTTCAGCGAGCTTATTCTTCCCGAAATATCGCAAACTTATTTGTCTGCCTTATGACTTCTTAACTTCTATCGGACAGAGAAACACCCAACATAGCACGTCCAATAGCCCGCTGAGCTACCGCAAACTTGCGTACCAGCTCCTTAATTAAGAGGCCATGTTTCGGCCCCGTTAGTCATCACGGGAAGAACGCATTGATTGAAGACTTTTGTATAGGTGACGTGAGAATGTGACGAGGCTTCCGGAATACAACCCAGCCCAACTGAATCCTTCTATCGGCTTCCTTCACTAAGTTTTGTCTACCTGATTGCAATAGTGGCCTGAGGTAGGGCTGTAGTCGATAAGGGCTGATAATGTACTCGCCGATAGTAGTTATGCCGCATTCTCCCCATTTTAAGGTCTCAAAGACGTCCTCCAAAGCATTAGTGAACTTTTTCGAGAAAATAACATCCCCTGTCTCGTTCCTCGATGTAAATGGAGTGTCCTTGTTTGACCTAGTAAGATTATAACATATACTAAATTTATTTAATAATATCTTCTTAGAATTGAATTTTCTTAGGTGATCTAATGATATGTAGTTCCGGGTCAGTTGCCTGAAAGGTCAATTAATTAAAACTGTATTTATACATAATACAATATTCTATAACGTCTGTTTCCGGTTGTCATAGTTATGGACACTTAGAAATTCGGCAAAGATCAACACATTTTCGATTCTGCATACCTTCGTATTGGTTTAACAACTAGCACTTTTGCTCTCAGTATGAGTCTAAGAATAAAAGGTAAAGAAAGAAAACCCATTCTTGAATTTGTTTTTATCGTTGTCAGATCTTTTCTAGTAGTATTGTCGCCAATTTCAGTTTCAGAAAGGTAAACGTTTCTGAAACAGAAAGTGGCGACAATACTAAGTGCCTATCGCGTAGCAACACACAACCAAAATTCCCTGTTGGGGTAGGCACAGAAGAATATAGAGACATAACTTCTTTCTACGGAGATATCTTTTAATTTATCTTTTCATGTTTAACTTACACCAAATAAAGACATAAACGTGTTTTATTTTCAGCTTTTCAATTCGTCTCTATTTTCATGGTAAAAGTAAATATATTAGGAATTCCATCAACTTTTTCGCTCGCCACTCTGAGTGACATCAAATTGTGTTTAGAGTAGAATTCTGTTCGCAAAGTGAATCTCAAAGTGCGTGCCAAATACGGAATGTCAATTAAAGTTTATTTTAGTTAAACATAGGTACTTCGTGTGACAGATAAACTTCGGTATAATTACAACTTCTTAATTAGAAAATCTTGGGAAAATGTTTTTTCTACAAGGTTTACCTCAAATTTGTCATGAATTTTCTGGTTGTTTTTCAAATTTGCTTACTGATTGTTAGGATCTGCCTGATTATTACGTGACGTAATATTATATAACTTTTTTAAACCAGTTTTTTTCTTTATATTCATCGTTTGAACTTAGGTAATATTATAAATGTAGCAAACTTCTTTATTCTACCGTACCCATTAGCGCTTTTCAATATATATTTCGTAACCTATTGTGTCAGTGGGAGAGAAGTTAATATTTTGTAAGCCTTTGTGTAACGTGAATGTATGTAGATTTGTTCCTACAGTCTTTGCTGTAGCGTTCAATGATCCCACAATTTCAAAGTCGCTACTAGCTGTAAACTACAATAACTTTGGTCGCTTTGTTTATGTACTAAATTTTTATGTACTAAATTATCAACTATATTTTCTGGTGTAACATTTGTACTTTTTTTTGGTGACTAAGGGGAATGCATTTACGCGTGACAGCTGGGGACCCGGGTAGGTCCCCTGACCTACGTTGGACTCGGCAATTGGATAGCACTACCAACTAAACCCCTACGGGAGCCATCAGCCTCTATTAGTGGAGAGTCCTGGATCTGCAGGCAACAAGACCCCTCCAGCGACAGGCTGGCCTCAGCAAAAAAGGCAGACTCACCACATCGGGGACAGTCTGGCTACGCTATGATCAGTCCGCACGACACCATATCTTGATGTCGTGGACCGGTTTCCCATTACGGCCCGACACGGAACACAGGGGCACTACTGAAGGCGCTGCAGATAGCGCCTCCTTCGTACCCCCATCCTTCGTCGGTGGGGGGAGGTCGCGTCGGCAGCCTCCTCTCTCACCCGCTCGTCGGCTTCTTTCTGGGACATGACAGCCTCGCAGAAGGAAGTCATCGCCTGGTAGGACTCGTCGCTGCCGAGCATCGCTACGATGAAGCCCGACTTTGACAAGTCCCCTCCGACAACTGATGTCAGATCGTGACGCAGCGCCGCCCATCTCGAACACACATCGAGGGTGTACTGGGCCGAGTCCACCACCGCGTCACAATCATAACAACGAATCCTCGGCTCCCTGTGGGGTTTCTCTATCTGTATTAAAACATGTTAGAACTAAACATGTTGGTTTCTTTAAAAAAACAATTTCTAATCACACACAACCAATAAATTGAATGAGAAGATCCACTGATCTTCAATCCATCCACCACTTATTGTTTCTCCCTAGAGGATAATCAGAATCGATTTTCAATCGTAAATATAAATCTTATTCAATAATACTAAATATCTGTTAAATCAATACAATATTATTAAAATCCGCAAATTAAAATGGTTTTACACACATTTATCCTCGAAGCCCTTGACAAGGCGCAGCGCCGCTGCGTTCGCAATTGGTCTAAGATGTGCCTACACTGGGTTTATGAAGGTGTCCCGTGATCATAAGTTACGGCAAACACTTGCTGCAAGCTATATTAAACCTTTTTATGTCATGCCGATATTGTACATTGTTATGATTATAATTGATAAGTGGGCGCTACCTAATTTTATCGATTTTCAGATAACGTATACTGTATGTGTGATACACGTGTGTATGTGTGTACAGATAACGTATGCTGTGTGTACACATGCAGCATACGTTATCTGAAAATCATAGTATGTAACATGTTTAAAATAACAACAGTGTTTTATTGAATATTTTATACATAATATCATTTTTATAGAATTGTGCGAACGGAAGAAATCAGAAGTTGGTAGAGTTGAAGGTGGGTTCCATGCATGGAGTAGGTGTTGAGCAACCAAACATTTTAATATAATATGATGCATTCGATTTTATTATTTTAGTTAAATAAAACAATACTAGTAATAATGTCATCCTAGCCAAATTTTGGCTGCGGCGGCCATCTCTGTAGAGAGGAGCCAAATGCGCAGGACAAGTGTGTGCGCAGCCACAAATGCGCTCCGCGTTCACTCATTCTCCTACTCCATTGAGTCAGCACGGGGTAGTAACATCGCCAACTTCCTGACTCTGTGTGGACTGTCGACCAAAATATTCTTGTTTTCAGGAATATGTCTTTTAAGTCGTTTTTTCTGTCGCAGTAAGTAAGTGTACTAGGTAAATATTTACACGTCATCCAAAACGTCTTTTTTGATGCACTGCACACATTTACAACACGATTTACAGGGAAAGTGTTAACAACATATTTACTGAATATTTTAAGATTACAAAAGTCGTTTGTTTGTTTGCATGTTTTTTTGAAAAGAATATATGCCTAATCGCATAAACTGCTTGATTATTTGTCAATACAGACAAAATGTTGTTATGTGCTAACAGGTAATTTAGAGAAGTATATTATTTTAATAAATATGGTATGGACGAAGTTACAATTAATAGATACTTTATCAAACCTATTAGAAAAGATCACATTATTTATGTTACAAAAGTGAAAGATTTTTTGAGAGAAAGATTGAGCCGCGT
>JAFELO010000576.1:219615-252043 GCA_017140195.1 Eumaeus atala | reverse complement strand
GTTTTCATAAGAAAACTATTAAATCATTGAAATCTATATATGGTACAGATATATCTAGATTACAATCTGCTTCATAAAATTTCTTTTTATCACGAAGAAAAAATAGTTTCCCTTGGGATATGCTTAAACGGGAACCCACTGTGGTTCAAGATGGCGGTGGTGGCAATGGAGGCGGTGAGGCTCAGTAGCCTGAGGTAAACCCCAAGGTAATTGAACCGACAGGGATACTCTTTGCACCGCTCTTATAAGAGGAGGCTAAAGAGCGGGTCTCTATTTCAACACAATCACGAGAGCAACAGGAGGAGGCGCTTTTGCGCACGGGACAAGTGGAGACGATGGGAAACTCATCCCGTTGTTCTTTCCCAAATTTGGTGGGGTTTTCCTGTAGTGAGGAACAACCCATATGTGAAGGTGGTCGGTCTCTTAGGGGGCTAAAAAGCCGTGTATGTGCCCTGATGATTTGTTATTCCGGAGCACCACATCACAGACGGCACAAATGGCACCCGCGGCTGCTTTCATGGGTATTCGGTACTATAGTGTGCCTCGAGCCCCACACAACCCCACCCAGGGCCAGTGAAGGTGTGTAAATGCGTTTCCTCGCGTCAAAGAGAACTGAATTGAATGGGTGAAACCGCAGTACACTACTTGTACATAACATAGTCAAATCAAATTATATCCTAATAAAACCAAATTTTAATTACGTAAACAAATTGATATTTTTTTATTCAATCCTATGGAAATACTAACGCCGAAATTGAGCGAGTGGCCGATACACATAATAAGGGCGTTTATTTGGTCGAGTATCTTAGGTTCGAAAAGCAGATTTCAAACACGGTTAGGATGATTTAAAGATTAAAGTTCTAGTATAAAACAAGGATTTTTTTATACCAATTTCTCTTACAATCAATCTGTACGAGGCAGACTAATGCCTCTAATAACTGTCGCTGTTGAACTACACAGACGCCATGATTGAGCCGCGTCTTCTATCGCGATCCAAAAAGTACAAAATGCATGCTCTCATTTTTATTTTAATATTAATCCTCGAGAGCATTTATCACCATATCTGAACAGTTCAAAGATGTTGCTCATGGAGCACCGAAGACACGTACACCTTGCCATTCTGCCCGTTGATGTCGTAAAGCATAATACGCCACCATACCTATACGGCAAGCTGTAGTGGCCACGTGATAAGTGGAATACTTAATTTATGCATACCGCTTCGGATATGCTGATCTGGCTTCCACATCACGCTGCAACGTTTCGTGGTAGTTTGAGGTGAGCAATCAATTGCTTGAATTATTTACCACCGCCAGCAAGAGCAGCAGAAAGCCTAATATGCTTTAAACACAAAATTAAGTCTTTCTTACTTGATGTCCAGACACACAAAAAAATGATTCATAATATGGCGCCAGGCTGTCGAGCTCTCAGGTTCGAATCCCGCCCAGGTCATGGATGTTTATGTATTTTTAGAATGTAGGATGTTATATGTATTTTTGGTATAAAAAATTTAAATATATAAAATTTCTTGGAGTTTTGTATATCTATAGAGGCGTCGGAGAGCTTGTAGGAAATATTGCATAGCCTAAATGAATCCTCCCAACGTATTGACCTTAGGATAGACTTGGACAAGACATAGATCATGTTCAACGAACACGTTCTCCCTGGGCCGTTGAACGAAGATGGCGCTATTCTCAGAGTCGTAGACGAAGACATCTACCTCGGACAACTATGGCGATTAGGTAGACATAAATTCGAGAAGGAAGCCGATAGAAGGATTCAGTTGGCCGAAATTTGGCCCCTCAAATTAGAACTGGTCCGCAAGTTTGCGGTAGCTCATCGGGGTATTGAACGTGCTATGTTGGGTGTTTCTCTGTCTGACAGAATTCGTAAAGAAGTTATAAGGTAATAAGCTCGCTGAAGCGCCAATGGGTTGGTCACACACTCACAAGAACAGATCTGGCGGCAGATGGGCCAGTAACGTTTTGGAAAAGAAGTGATGGTCAACCGTTCACCAGGTGGGAAGAGGATCTCCGTGCAGTTGCCGGTCTGGGATGGGTGCGAGTAGCAGGAGATCGGTCATTTTGGCGTTCATTGAAAGAGGCCAATGTCTAGCAGTGGACCGACAAGGGCTGATAATGATGATATGATATAAAACTTTTAAATTTATAAAAATATTAAATATATTTCCGTAACCGTGGCTCAAGTATATTTGTAAGCACAAGCACATTGCGCCAGAGGTTGCTGGTTCGAATCCCGCTCAGGTCATGGATATATGCATTCTATAGTAAAAATCTTATACATACAATCTATATATCTGTTGTCTATTTATATACTGGTCTGGCCATGAATACTGTTACAATAAAAAATAAAAAATCAATTTGGAATCTGTTATTTTTATATGATATTTCATTGTGTTTTCTCATATTGGCGCTAATACGTTGAGTAAAAGTACAGAATCGCTGATTGCATTGCATAAAGTAGGTATGGAGACAAATGCAATTTTTGAAACTCTCCATACGCTTGGTATTAGTCGAATGTGTGGACCGGGCTATTAATAAGTACAATGGGATTTCCTCCGTTTGGTACAGGGATGGATCTGGCCGTCCACGTAGTATTCGTGCGCAAAATTTGGTCAAAGCAGTAATGAAAAGAATTCGAAGAAATCTGGTCGGAAAGCAAAAGATTTTGTTATGTTTTGGGAAATGGAGATAGCACCTAGAACTATGTCGCGTAGTTTAAGAGATGACTTAAGACTTACTTAACTTACAGCCTATAAGAGACGCAAGGATAATTTCTAAACTAATAAATTAAATATGAATATGGTGATAATAATCGAAACAATTTACTGAAGCGGTACGCCAAGGGAGGTAAGAAAAAAATATTGGTTTACGGATGAGATTTTTTTACAATTGAGCAGTGTTTTAAAACACAAAATGACCGTATTTATGCTCAAAACTCTAAGGAAGCTTCCCGGTTAGTCGACAGAGTCAAACATTATCCGAGTTTAATAATGGTCTGGTGGGGATTAGCAATGAACAACAACGTCGCGGAGCCATGTTCAATTTTGGTCCTCCCAGCTAGACTCAGCACCTGGTCATAAAGCTCGGTCCAACCAATCTTGGTTACAAACTAGCGTTCCGTACTTCATCAGAGCTGGAATCTAGCCGTCGTTTAGTTCAGATCTTAATCCGCTGGATTATGATTTATGGTCAGTTTTAAAGAGTATGACTATCTCGAAACGCCATAATAGCATTGCAGTGGAAAATTTCCCCATGAAAAGAGTACGTGCTACTTTTTATAACTGGCCTCAACGTTTTAAGGAAAAGGTTTCCAAGTGCTTCATATTGGTGTATTAAACTAACACTGATGGTTTTCATGTGATAGTGGTTCTCTGTCCGACAGAATTCGTAACGAATGCATAAGGCAGAGAACTAAGTTATCCGATATCTCGTGACGAATAAGCTTACAGAAATGGCAATGGGCTGGTCTCACAAGTGTGTACTATTACTATTATTTATTATTAATATATTACATATATTTGTAATATATTCTAATCTCAGCTACGTGAACACCCAGCGTTTTAGGCTCCGACCCATCTGAACTACAATCATTAATCACAATAATCAAAGATGACTGGAGAAAATATGGGCTTACACATGAATGTGAAGAAAACTAAGGTTTTAGTATTTGAAAGGGAAGTAACCAGAACGGACGTAAGAATTATGGTCGATAATGTACCGCTGGAACAAGTGAATGAATTTGTATATTATGGTTTTGTGTTTGGCAGGGATGGAAAGTACACCGCAGATGGTGAAAGAAGTGTGTGTGCAGGGAACAGAGTAAATGAAACGTTAGGAAAATTGCTTAAAAGCACGGTTTTAAGTTAGGGTGTCCGTCTTGCCCTGCATAATTACGTGCTATTCCTAACGTTACTATATGGAAGTGAGAGTTGGGTAAGTCAGAAAAGGCATGAAAGTATAATTAACGAGATCGAAACGAGGTCGTTGTGAAAAATATGTGGCGTAGCCCTTGCCGATCGTGATCATAGCCAAGAAGTGAGAGAGATATTAGGAATGAATGAAAGTATCGGTGACAAAATGAGAAAGTGCATGTTCTGATGGTTCGGACATGTAGAAAAAAATGACGTTAACGAAATAGATATACAATGCGAATGTGGAAGGATGTAGGTACCGGGGAAAACCCAGACTAAAATACCACGATCCAATTGGCCGGGTACTGTCCGAAGGTGGTGTTCGGACTCTTCGCAACCGGCGTGTTTATATCAAGAGAGTTATGAAAGTGGAGGAGGTAAGGCAGGTATGTCAATTTTCTGTTGACGCGGCTGACGGCCCTGGGTGGGGTCCAGTGGTGTGTGGGACTCGCGGTACATTAAAGTGCCGAATACCCACAAAAACCACCGCGAGTGTCATCAGTACCGCCCTTGGTGAGATGCCCCGGAATAACAATCATCAGGGCACCTCGACGGCTAGTCAGCCCCCTAAGGGGCCAACTCCACCTCCACAGATGGGGTGGCCCAGCACTACAGGACAACCCCACCGACTTTGCGACAGTACGATGGGATGAGGTTCCCATCCTCGCTCCTTGCCCCGTTCGCAAATGCGCCACCTCCTGTTGATATCAGGTACCCCCTTCTTATCCTGATCTTTATGCCCTCTCTTCTTATAATAGGGGTGCAAAGATCCCCCTCCGTTCAATTGGCTTTGCCTGTGTTCACCCCAGGCTACTAAGCCCCACCGCCACGACAAGGCTTGCACCATGGTGGGGTTTATGTGACATCCCTTAATACTTTGCATGAAACGCTTATTGGTAAATTAGAAACAAATATTCTACAGCTGAAGTCGGTTGTGATAGCTCCACCGTAGTACATGTATGGAATTGTAGTCCAGAAAGGAGGGCAACGCATCTGTACCGTAATTATGCGTATATCCATGGCTGGTGGTACTCGTAAGAACGCAACAATTCCTCGTTTGCCCCCCGTATTATAAAAAAAACTCGCTGAAGTAGTAATGGCTTGAAATATTTCATACCGTATGGAATGTTAGAATACGGGTGGCCTAATGGGGTTAACGGTGGCAGAGGACAAATTATGTGTGTTATAATTTGGGAATGTCTAAAAAACACCTTTTGATGTCTACCGACGCCCTAACTGCTTAGACGTCAGCACAATTCTTATGCAAATGTGTTGCCTGTATCCGTTACTCTCCTCCTACGGACCACTAGAAACTCATAAATCGAACGAAACGTGACAGCATAGCCATCACTTACCCGTCATTCACTGTTATTGTGTGGTGTAAACGTGTCTGCCACTATCGCTTACTAATTTGACATCTATATAAAAACTACAAATAAATATTTTTCAGTTTACTATATGAACACGCACGCCCCAAGATGAAAACAGATTAAAATCCGTGTTATCCGATCAATGCAACTGCAGAAATCGGCATCAACGGCGCCTGCGCGTTTCCGCGCTATACTTGCGACCTTGATCTTTGTTTATGTGGATGCCTTGATCAATCTCACACCATACCCAGAATGGGATATCCAAATACCCACAAATCGCATTTTAAGGTACAGCTCCCATTTCACGCCGAAAGTATTAGAGCAAAGAGGAAACTTTCCAGACGTGCTCGCCTGACCGTTCTGTAAGACGTCAATAGGTCTATCTCTTAAAAATGTCTAAAATCTATCAATGAGACATATCGCCACTTATACAGTAGCAGCTGGTGTACACTAACACGTGGATCGATCCCACAAGGACTGTGTACAGACTGGGTGGGAGTGACTTGAAAACAGCTGAACACAGTTGCTGTGTCAGTATAGCGGCCACTACTTGCTACGTGCCTTCGCTTTAGCTAAATTGCAATTTTGTGATTGACTGAAAATACCTTGCCGGTTTTCCTTCTGTCATTTATAGAAAGACTGTGGAAATGAGAGCTTATTTCAAGCTTTTTGGAAGGAAGTGAGAGCTTATTTCAATATTTCTTTTAAAGAGGTAGTGTCATGCCGCATAGGAGGAGGTAATGCCATGCAGGGTGCATGACACTACAGTCTCCTATGCAACGGAATTGGGCCGGCACGACCGGGGAAGCACCTCTCGCTCACTTGACACCGCCGTAAAGCGACACCTACGGTTCTACCAACTAGTCGCGTTTCGTGCGGTTCGTAAGTAGCCGGTGACCCATTGGGGGAGATGAAAAGGAGGGTAACGCATCAGCATAATTACGCTGATTTTTTACGTTGCAATTAATTTTTGTATTACATTTATCATATGATTATACTATTACACAAAAAAAGGAAAAAAGTGAATGCCTTGTGGTCTAGTGGTATACAAATCCAACCACAGACATGAGGACCCGGATTCCACTCCCGGGTCGGACAAAAAAAATGTTATAGGCATGTTTCAATTCCTGATAACAGTCTAAAGTCAGGAAGTTGGCGGCGTTACAAACCTTCAAGTTAAGCAGTCACTCCTACACCTTTTATATCTCTGGTCGTGTCGGACTTCCGTCCAATCGAACACAAACATTTTTGTTGTTTAAACATTAATATAACCTTGAATCTTATTAAAATTCTTTTACATTACATGTCTGAGTACTTCACCTTTTTCGTCGTATAATATATGACAATTAATTTACTTACAATATACATATATAGCACAACGTGTAAACGTTTTCTTAGTATAAGCGTCATTATTACTATATGCGTTGTATTACAGCAATTATTTCGCTTTCGATGTTGACAACTCAAGTTATGTAAAAATAAAAAGATATATAGATTATTATTAAATGCAATATTAATTTAAATCGCACTAATAATTAATAGTAAATATGGAATTGGCTAAATGTTCGTTTTATCGTATGTATTAAAAACTTTATTTAACGTATTGTATTTGTAAAAATGTAATAAACTAAAATCGAGTAACAGATCAATCGATTATAATTTAAAAAATATTCTATTTTTCGCTTTCTAAATTACAAAATATTTTCACATCAAATGTTATACAAAATTTTACGATTTCATAAAAATAATGAGCTTTGAAAACGTTTCCCGAGATCATCCCTATTCACTCCGTTACGCCTATTCACTCCGTTTTACCGGTATCCGATGTTTGAAAACTCAATTGACAACACATTGTGTTTAATTGCAATAGAACTCACTGGTGAAACAATAAACAATGAATCATTTAGCAATAGAAGCAACACAGTCTTATGGTGCTAATTTAATGAATTAAAACTTTTATAAATTAAAACTTTATGAGTACGTAGAAAGCATAATGTGACCCATTAAATGTTCTCACTTTTTAATAATAACGTGACATACCTAGGTAAAATATAAACGCAAACACGCTCAATAACTCTTACATAATTAAAGACTTGCCTCTTTTATTCATACTCTTACAAATGGCTGTAAAATTATACCTGCACATTCGTACACATCCCCCATTTTAATGCGATACGTGTTCGACGTCGTAAATTAGGTCTACAAAAAACACGAGTGAGCGCCGAGAAACAACAAATGTACATTTGTTAAATGAAAATATCATTAGAATTTTTTATTTTAACTCATTAAATGGTAAGTGTAAGAATGTTCAACCGCAGGTCGTGAGGTTTCCAGTTCGAGTATCGTTTCAAACATAAAATTATTTTTAAGTTTTTCACTTTCTGTCCGAAGTATTAAATGATCTCAGGTCCGAAGACCGAGAGCACGTTAGCCTGCTATAGATTTCTCTCTGGTCGTAATGGGAATATAGGAGCTTGTGTCTCTCCACCTCCGCCTAGTCTCTAAAGAGATGGTCACCGTGTCCGAAATTCAGCAAGGCGGATATGCATGAATTAATGCCGCAAATCGAATACTATAAAAAAATGTTGGCAGCTCCATTGACTCACTGTGATTGCCAATAGTCATTTTCAGTTTTACGTAAGTGGTGATAATATAATTTTAAAGATAACGGACCTTGCAGCAACTGAAAGATTATAAATCTGAACTTCATCAAAAAGGTTTCAATTCTGAAGCTTGGAATCTTCTTGATGAAATAGTTGTCAAGAAGAATCGTAGGATTTAATAAAATAAATTATAATAAACTGTATATTTTAAATGCCTTAAAAAGCCAACAATGTTCTTTGTCGAAAAAATAAAATTCCCTAGCGTTTCCTTGTTAAAAGACAAACCGTTTCCTTTGTATTAATTTGAAGACATCCAGCTTATCCGCCTATATCGTTATCTGAAAACATCTCATTAAATTCCATCTCCATCGTAAAATGGTTGATTGTCGCACAAATCCTGATAATTCTTTTGTTTCCCGTATCCCGTGGCGATATTAAACCATTTTGACGTCACTCATTTCGTACAAAACAAAATATCCATTGTTTTTTTCCTCACTTAGTTGTTGTTTATAAGAATTGTTTTTATTTTCATTTCACATTTTATCTTATTTGTATTGATTTTGCGAAAAAAGACTTGACGATATTAAGGCTCAACCATTAGAATAAAATAATATGCCGTACTGCTGAAATGTCAAGTTTTTTAAATGGTTACTATCATTGAGATGTCTTTATTTACATCTCTTAGACTGATGTTCACTGTGCATGTGTGTAATTCTCGAATAATTTGAGTTAAAAGAGCGTCAAAATGACGAAAAATATTAAAAGGCGGTTTACACTCCGGCTTCTACGTTACCGCCTAGTGAGTAATGTCTATTCTAACGCTTGCGATTGTGCGCTTGTGTCTATGCAATATATAAAAAAGTGTCGATCCTAGGAAGCTGTCCTTTATTAACTAAAATTAATTTACTCAAACTGTGGATAAGCATAAACTTATATATATATAACTTATATAAACTTATACTGCCTTAACAAATATAATATACTTTATTCCAAAAAATCGTAAGTAGTCTATTAATTCTACATAATATAAAAAAATATTATTTTTCTAGCTCAATGGCTATCTTAATCTTTTTAAGAAAGGAATTCGCCCTAAGCTGAATGAGAAAGTTTTTCAATTTAAATTCCGAGATTGTTAGCACCGTCATCTATGCTAGCTTATGAAAATTTTGACGGAAAACTTTTACATATATAAAGCTGTACTTCCGTGCGTTAAAATATTGTTTAACCTAACAAGATGAAAAAGGATCTTGTCTTGTTCAAAACCATATAGCTACTTAAAAAGAGATCATCAATTTATTTATATTATACCTTAGGAAGAGGTAGTGCCATGCTGCATAGGACAAGGTAGTGCCACGAACAGTACATTACACTACATCCTCCTGTGCAATGGAATTGGACCAGCACGACCGGAGAGGTACCTCTCCCTCCCCATGATACCACCGTAAAGAGACATCTTTAGTATAGCGTTTCGTGTGGCTTAGGAGTAGCCGGTGGCCCATTTGGCGGAAGGAGGGCAACGCAACGGCATAGTAATTATGTGAATGTTCATGTGCGAAAGGCTCTGATTGCTCATTTGCACCCCTATTTTATATAAAAATATATGTACGTCATATTTTAGGGACTTGACGATTTAGTTTGTTTAAGAACACCCTTGATGCGGATCTTCCAGAAATTGATTACTAAGTTTCATCAAAATCCGTTCGGCATTTTTGGCGTGACTAAGCAACAAGCATCCCTATGTCTATCCGGACTTCCGCATTTATAATAATACTTCTGTCCTCATAATAACACCTCTTATATAATATAGTAGTTTTTATATAATAGTATGAAGTAATTATTTAAAACCTTTAATCATAAAAAATCACAGGCTTAACTGAGGAGGCCGAGCCCTTCGTATTTCGCACATCAGTGGTCATAACGAAAAGAGAGAACAACTCAAGTGGCTCCGCCAACTTACAACGAGGTGTTAGCTTCGTGTTCCACCGGACCCAGCATTATATATTTAAAATAATCTCAAATGTTATTTACTTTCATACAAAGAACGAACACGTTTACTTTCGATTAAATACTTGGAATATATTGCGAAAAACATAGTAAGAAGTAGTGCCAGGCCGCATTGATCCTGAATTAGACCGGGGAGGTACCTCCCGCTCAATGACACCGTCACAAAGTAGGAGCTGTCGCGTTTCATGCGGTTTGTGAGTACGCGGTGGCCTATTGGACGGGTGGAGGTAAGGAGGGCAATGCGTCTGAGCAATCATCATGATAATATTGCAGTTGTTAAAAGTCTCTGATTGCTCATTTGCCTCCTTAAACTATAAAAAAGGAAAACAATTCATTCAAAGTATCACGTTCCGTATACAAGTACTATACAAAACGTAATATTTTGTAATTAAATCTAATGATTACAAAATTTCACTACCCTACATTTGACGCAAACAGGTAAAAAGTGTTAGAATCGCTTTTAAAATATTTACGTCACTGTTAATTAAATAATTTCTGTAGAAATTTCCATAAAAAAATTGTTGAAAAGGCGAATTGTTTAAAGACAAAGAAAAGGCTTCGCCTGGATTTTAAAGCGACGCCTCAGGAGTATTTAGTTCAGATTCATGAAGTCCATGTCAGTAAAACTTCAGGATTCTTCGCGAATGAAAGAAAGAACAAGTATAAAAATTTATTATTGGATTTTAATAAGAGAAGCCGTACTTATTTGTCGGCGAGGAAATCTTGTTTTTTTTTATAATTGAATTTTTTTAAATAATGTTTCAAAATTAATAATTAGTTAATTAAGGAATAATTGGATAGATTTGGAATAGGACATCTTATCGGTCATATGTGATAAGATATATTGTCGCCTCATTCCTTTCCATATTCCATACGATGCGGATATCGTGGCTTGAGGCGATTCCGATGACGCATACGACAAAAGGTGGTAATGCGCTTTTATAATAAGTTTTAGTAAGAGGTAGCGTCTTGCTGCATTCCAGCGGAAATATGCCGGAATGTCGGGAGAGGTAAGTGCGACCTACATGATACCTGAAAAAGCGACATACCTGAAGTGCGGTTTGTGAGTAGCCAACATCCTATTGGAGGGGAGGAGAAAATTAATGCACCGTATTGGCGTAATAATTGTGTAGATGTACATGTGTGTCGGTACTTGTAAAAAATTCTGATTGTTCGTTCGCCCTCCTATACTATAAAAATAAACAAAAACTCGGCACATTTTGTATAAAAAAATCAACACACAGTTTAACAATAAACAACATGCACAAAATAAGGTAGATATAAAAGAAACAAGACTGCAGAAAAAAAGCAATATAAGTGACAGTGGGGCAACACAAACACAGCAAGTTCTCGGTTCAAGATTTTCTTATAGATACTTATGTGTAACAGTGTATATGCAAACTAAATGCATTTTATTATATTCTATTCTAATTACTTTAGCTTTAAACCTTTTTTTCAGGACCAGTGGCGATCTTTTTATTTCAGCCATAGCAGGAGGCGGTAGCGGGAGCGGTTTCGTCACATATACCTATATAAAACCAAAGAATTATAATAACATAAACATAATATACATGCACAAAAATGATTATTTATAATCATAGAATAATAAAACGTCTAGTACATGTGCATATTTACAGTATTTAGGGATAGATATATTTATACAAATAAATATTCTGATGCACTCACACATACACAAGCAGGTCGAACTCACACATACAAATACTACATGAACTATTATAATTAATTTAAAATAAATTAAAATTGTACAACACAGATAAGGTTTGTTTCATTAAAATTGTTTTCGCGCCACTTACAAATGTTTCTTTTATTGCAAACGAGCATTCTAGTACTAACTTTTTGTGATCATACGAGGCGCCTACATACTTAGCAAAGTTTATGGCGTCACGACGACAAACTGCGGGCAGCAAGCGTCGACAGAGACACATCGCTGGTAACGATAATGATTATTATATGGGCAATAAAGTTCACATTTACTTTTAAAATATTATGTATATTCATTTGTCTATGGGCTGTAGAAATTAAAGGCGTTAAAGTAGATTAAAGTTTCAAATAAAATGCCACAAAAAGTTAGCTCTATCGTTGGTAAATGCCAAATTTTGAATGGTCTGAGGTATGTGGTTTAATTTTTTATGTACTGTGCATTCACTCACTGCCACTTGACCTGCGTGGGATACCCCGGAACTGTCAGGACTTCCAAACTTCAATACTATGGACAAGTTAAACGGCTATTCAAATTGTGTTTTATATTCATTTCATGACAGAAGAAACTGTTGTAATGTACAAAAACTGTATTTTGGTCAATCTTGTCTTATTATCGAAGTATTAAGTATCGTAGGTTGAGGTGAGGAGTGAAGGAGAACAATTACATCTGAATAACAATTAAACAGATTTCCATGTACGTCGGTTTTCATCAAATGGCACTATAGGGGGACAAGCGAATATATGTAATGTATACATTTGACTGCCCCCTTACATTATTCATACGGGGTAGCTAGAGTAACATGCCCTTACAAACAAAAATAATATTAATTCTTTTAAGTAGTTAACAAATTTCTTTGATTAGTTAAGAAATAAACAGACTTTATATCTATGATTAGTTAAACCAATGGCTGTCAGATATTGCTGTCACCGAAGCGAATTATATACTCATTTCATACAACTTCCGCTCTACACTCGGCAGTGGTTATATAGTCCTTTATAATATTCATGACGTCCAAATTTGCAGCTTCGTATAGAGGAATAATTGGAGCGTCTTATAAATAATTTGCTGATTAAGCTTTATTTATCTATATTAAGCTGAAGGTTCGGGTTCATTGGAGCAAAAAAAATCTGTTTAACGAGTTTGCCCTGTCAAACTTCCCTGAGGCTTCAAGTGTTCAAGTTTCAAATCCGGTGTTTAGCATCAACTAAATCCAAACAACTTACCCGAATTAATCATTATTTTTATAGGAGGCTATAGGCGATATACCGTGTCGCTACTACTAATTGGATAAGAGTTACGAGGGTGAAGCTTCGAAGTGATGCTATTATTTTATACGGACTGCTCTTCAGGCGCTGACTGTATATCATTGGTATTCAAGTAAATCAATGGCATTATGTTAACTATTTATTTTATTTGCACAATATAGAGTAATATGTTATGTATAAATTTAATTAAAATGGGTATCGTTTAAAATTACCTATGTGGGCTTAAGAAATTAAAAAGTTCTTTATCAAATACCAACATTTTGGATCTCAGCTCAAAATCCACACCGATAGTTAAGGTGTGCAAATATAAGTTAAGAGCGCAATGTTCGAGAATTAGCGAGTAATCAATAGTTAGAATAAACAGGAACTAATCAGCTGTAAGTCCAACTGCTCAACTCACACATACAACTCGGACGATCTATTTGCAAAACTTGTCAGTCGCCACCCATCAAGCGTAATGTACTTATGAAATAGCACGTGAGCATAAATTGGATGACTTACAGCATGACGTAACTAATTTATTTAACAGTTCATGTACATACAATTTAGTCAAAAACATTAATTATTGTAAATTATGTTACAAGGTCTACTTATCCCGTAGTGGAATTTCTTCCAATAGTCCTACTACAGGAAAATTTATAGCACATTGCAATATTAATGCGTACATTTAATTTTATAAAAATTTTAGTAAACATTACTTGAATACATACTTACGATTTTTTAATATATAAAATAGATACTTTATAAGCACTTACAGAACAAATTATGATATATAAATGATTAATTATAAACCTAATTCAATTATACGCTATGTAACTTGATGTAGGTTCTTTTATTTGTTTTCTTGTACAAGGGATTATATTGCGTTACTTCATTCTTCAGATATAGAAACACATGTAGTCCTTTTATCATACAGGTAACTTAAAGAGAAAAAAAGTTGTTTCGCTCGACTTTTGATGATTTCTTATTCACTGCTTCAATCGTTCCTTCCCAACACATATTTTTATATCCTAACGGATAATAAGATCCTTCTAATGACGGATCATAAGGAGAAGTGTGGCTAGCCTCATCGTGGCCGTCGCCACCGTCGAGCCGCGCACCAGAACAGCCAGCGTCAGACGTCGATACGCATGACGCGGCTATTCTACCGGAGATTTTAGACGCCTTGGGCCAAACTACAGATGAAGCCTCGGTCTACGGTCCTGACATACACAAGACATAAGCGCAACGCTGGATACCCTACGCTGACGCTTAAAAGCACCATCTATAAATGCCGAGATCTTCTCAACTGTGGCCGAGATTGTAAGATTAGCTTGGCCCTGGTATAACGGTCATAAATAGAGCTATGGCCCTACTTCATACAAATGATGACAGAGTAAACTCTGTAAAAGTTTATCTGACTGTAGTCGAATTCTCTCAGATTTTAATTTTACCGAAACACTAGTAAGGAGATAATTAACACCTCCCGCGCTAGACAGAACATACCTGTCACTGATGAAAACGACCAGGACAGGGACGAATGAGTATTTGGAACTAATTTATCTGGAAAAGTTAAGGCCTCCAAGGCCTACGAGACACAGTGCTTGCAGATTAAAAAAGTCACGCCCCGGCCACCGGTTCCAACGGCTTCTACGTGTAATAGGACCACAAGGATGAACCTGGGAAACTGGCAGGGCCCTCCTGGCTACCTATCGTTGAGCAGACGGGAGAGGGCAGACGTGTAGACACACGCCTAGCTGAAAGCCGCCAACATCGAACCAATACCGCTGCAACCTGTCACTGCAGCAGTGCCGTCACGGGCGTCGAATTCAGTGAGATACCAGCGAGCCAAGACATGCCTCTAGCACAGGTACATGACGGTCGTCTGCACCATTATTACGCATGTTGGCGACGTATATATACACACATATAGTATTGTACGACGTACATATAGTATTGTATTGGATACGTAACGGCCATGAAATTCCCTTTGACTTATGAAATAGTACTGTGTAGTGTACCTCGCAACAGCCTGTCAAATAGAGATAAGCAAAATATGGCTTCAACTATCAAAACTTTTATAAATTTAGGAGCAATTTCTATTTGTAAGCCTCAAAGAGACCAATTTATGTCTAATATATTTCTAGCACCAAAATCGACTAGTGGTTACGGATTTATGTTGAATCTTAAACGACTAAATCAATATATTGGTCAATCTCATTTCAAGATGGTAGACCATTGAACAGCAGCCAAATTAATATCTAGACTTTCTTCTTGTGCCTATTTTAAAATCTCAATTATCAACTTACGATTACAATAGGAAAGCAGAAGGTTGTTTACTCATACATATAAATTTAATGCAATGCCATATGGTTTGTCCTCTGTTCCTCGGACTTTAGCAAAAATAATGATAGAAGTAGTTACTCATTTAAGACGCCGCGGATTTAAAAATGTATTGTACCTAGATGACGTATTATGTGTAGGCGATATGTAAATGCTTAGAAAATATTAATGAAACTATTAAACTGTCCGGGTTTCGTTATTAATTATAACAAGAGAACTTTACCACCCTTACAGTGTTGCAAATTCTTCGGATTCATGTATAACACTTAAGACATCTCGTTATAGTTTCGGTGGGTAAGCGTGATAGGATTTTACAATAAAAAAATTGTCTACCTATTTGTACTATAAACGAGTTTGCGCAATGTACCCCTAATTCCCTACCACATCGAATTCGGGACTCTTAAGACATTATATATGATCAAACGAACTTACAAAGTGTAGTTCGATCGATATTATGTTATACCGCTTCATTACAAGATATAGCAACACATGTAGTCCTTTTATCATACAGGTAACACCGCACGTTAAGAGAAAAAAAGATTCACTCGACTTTTGATAGTTTGTTGTTCAATCGTTCCTTCCCTGCATAACGTCAATCTATAGAGTAGTTACCTTATTATTATTTTTTTTGTTAGTGTTCATTTGGAAGGGTTGAGTGCCTATATCTTCGAATAAAGCGTACTAACATAATACCGATCGAACTTCACTTCGTAAGCTCGTTTAATCATATATTATATTGCGTCGCTTCATTCTTCAGATGTAGCAGTACATGTAGATGTTCAGAGTCCTTATTTCCTACTAAAATGTCATTGGAGGTGAAACTTATTGACTTATAGTAGGTTATATAGGACTTATAATCATAATCACCGGTCATTAAAGAGACAATTAATCTATTAAATTCAAGTATTATTAGCTAATATTGTACTTGCAAAGTTACTTTCGTTAGCTTCAACAATTTGACGGTGGTAAAAATTTACGAGAATTTGAGATGTGTCCAACAGGCGGTTTTCCTAATAATTTCCAAAGAGGTGCCGGAGGAATGAGCCGCAAAAGTAGTCGCATGGCGAGTACTATGGGAGCTAGATGTTGTAATATCGACCCCAATCGCAACCATCACTTGTTTTGTCCATCTACTACTGGACTGAGAGGACACCGGCTTATGAGGGCGCTTATGCGTTAATATAACATTGTTAGTGGTCTTAAGTCTCAAATCCTTTGTGACAAATGTATAATCTATGAGCATAGTCGCGTGATATGTTCCTGTGTTGGGTTTAAAGTATGGTAAATCTAGTACTGTTTGCTCGATAAGTCTAATAGCAGAAGTCTTGATCATGTCAGAAATTCCTTTTTTTCCTTGAGAGGCTATTTTAATGTTATCTTATTTAATTAAGGCAAGAGCTTGTACTCTATGAGCTGTACATAACGCCAAAATAACAGTCACTATCTTGGTTAGGTTATCTAGAGACGGTTTCTATTGGGAATCCACTCTTGCACAAAATGTAGAAATACCTGAGGGTCCCAGACATGGGTATATTTTGGGGAGGCGAGTCTTAATTTGTAAACGCCTTTTGACTTGAACATTAATAGTAACCTTACTGCATAATAACATTGAAAGGGAGGAACGGTGAATGTTTAAAGATCCGTAAGCAGCTCGCGGAGTTTACAATTAATTAAAACTCTGAATCGGAGAGCTACCACTCAATGTCTGGATTTATTCTCCTAATCTCGTGGTCAGCCTCTGTATTATCCTTGGTATTAATATACTTTCTGTTTTTTTCTTCGCACCACTGCCATATACTTCTAGTTAAGTCATTTAAGTGGGAAAATTGAACGCCACCCATTTGATAGTAGCTAAGGGCCGCTGTATTGTCAACGCGCATTCAAATGTTACAATTACGTTTGTACCGGGCAAAGCATTTAAGGCCAAAAATACAGCTAGTAATTCTAAGTAATTAATGTGATGTTTAAGCTCACTGTAAGTCCAGCCGCCATTTGCGCGACTATTGTTACAACAAGCACCTCAACCTGAATTAGATGTATCAGTAAAAATTTCTAAGTCGTGACTTTAAGTAATAAAAGTGTTTGACGCCGTGGGGCATTTTTTAAACAACATGTTAAGTCCGGTATAACTCGAGATGGCCTAAATATTTAGCTGTGATTATGATGTGCGTGTAGGGCAAGATACTTTTGTCTTTATATTTTCTTAGTGTAAACGCAACTATATTTCGTTACGGGACAGGCTGAGGTAAGACTGCTAATTAGTAATTTAACCAAGATGGAGTGGGTTGAATTTTTGACCGGGTCCCGACTCTAGCTGGGAGAACCATACTTGGTTACTGAACATGGTGTTATTAAGGGGCTTAACTAGGTAGTTACCATTATATATACCATACCATCCTTCGGAAGCTTCTCAAGAATGGTGTCTTTATGCACTTGTACCGATGTCATGATTTGACACCCTTTTCCCAAAAATATAGCTCAGTCGCTACTTCATAGCTTGAACATCCCCATGAAACCAAGGACAAATTATACGGTTCTTCGGAAATCGTTCTATCGAGAGGTGAAAACCGCATGGAAATCCGTTAAGTAAATTCCCATTAAAGACAGCGTTACACTGCTTCTTTATAATATGTAAAGATTGATATTTATCTCAACTGGTTAGTAAAGCACAACGTCCTACTGACATGTATATAAATATACACTGTGAATGATAAAGAATATAACATAGCGAAACTAAATGAAGCTGTGTTTCCATTAGAGCGAATGAAAAAACATATGTCATAATCTCTGTAGTCGATTGCTATTCTATGAAAAAAAAACATATTTTGCGTAAAAAAATATTCCGTATATTCCGTCAACAATACTTTTCCCGTCTATATATAATGTGGCTCAATATAAAAACTTCTTATAAGGGATGTCTCCCTTCCCCGAACGAGTGCTCGAAATTTTGGTGACTGCCGACTATATAAAATTAAATTATATATATATTTATATTTATAATTTTAGTTTTACATTTGTTTGTTTTATATATATACATATAATATGTAAATACCTTATTTCATTTATTTTCGGACTACCATAGCTAATATACCTTGGATATTATAAAATTGAAGAGTTTTCGTGTTTGCTTGGACGCCAATCTCAGGAAGTACTGCCGCTCGGCGACGGAAGTACGGGAAGCAGAATGACATACTGCTATGTGAACTGCTATAATATTCGGATATACAATGTCACACACTCAGAAGATCAGATGGCAGATGGGCCACTAAGATTCTGGAGCGGAGGCCGCGTTTAGGCAAATGAAGTGTTGGTTGACCTTTCACCAGGTGGGAAGACGATCTCCGTGCAGTGGGCCGGTCCGGGATGGATGCTAGTAGCAGGAAGAGGCCCATGTCAAGCAGTGTACCGATAAGGGCTGATGATGATGATACAATGTAATACTGAGTCGAGAACTCTTACACCTGTTTCTTATTTTATTATTGCTTATTCTATTTTAATACAAGTACTACTACTCACACTCTAAGGGAAAAGGTTGCGTGTGGTTCACATACCATGGGAGACCGATGGGAGGTGGAAACAACGACAACGCATCTGCATGACAAAGAGGCCAGAAGACCGCGATTGTTTATTTACTCCCCAAAAAAATAAAACGGAGAAAAAAAAAGTAGTAATGAATGCTAATTAATACTGTAAGTAACTCTATTAAGATTTTTCCTACTGAGGGAACTTTACTTGTATTATTCAAGACTGAGCGAAATTTGACATACTTGTAAATGAGGGGTTGAGTTAATTTCCCTATAACTTAAACTTGGTACTAATACGTGCTTAGATATATCAAAAGACTCCGATAGCTCGTTTGCCTCGTATGCTATGAAAAAAATAATTATTCAATAGGTCAGAGTATTGTCATATTTAATTATGAGGAATATTCTTGTATACGCGATGTTATGGAACGACAAGTTCATCCCTTATCTAATAATGATAGTACAATAACTTCCGAAAATTCCCTTGACATCCAGGACGAATACATAATTCAGATAAATGGAGTAGTTTTGTGCTCGTAAGTAGAGTAATTTTAATTAATTTAAATAAGTCCCTCAGTGTGCTATAGTACTTAGAGAATTTAATTCAACAGCATCGGCTAGATTTTTATATCTATAGAAGCTGTGAATAATTTCGCATGGAGTGGATATTTGCCTATCCTCTCTCATCCCCCAGGGCTACGGTTGAGCTCGTAGCTGAATTATTATTTATATTCCAACAGAGAGTTTGTTTATATCTCTTGGAATTTGAATAAAAATATTTTTATTTGCGATGTTTCTTACAATAATGATAGGCAGGGAAATGTTCCCAGTAGGTAGTGAGACGTACAACCAACTGACCTTTTTTATTTCTTGTTACCCTTTGTGAAGTTTATTTTGCCTTACAGCTAAATAAACCGCATTGGCCCGTGTATTCTGTAGAGGCTGCGAGTTTTACCGTGAAGCAGAAATTCATACTGAATCATGTTGTTGCAGACTTTCAGCTTCAGACTTCACGTGGCGAGGATGGAAGTTGGAAGTTTTGACTTGAAGCCCGATAGCTAAATTCAGCCGTCGACATTTTTCCGAATATTCCGACATTTACTGTACATAGGTACAGTGTGTTATGTATGTAGTTTTTAGCATTTTAACAATAATACAGCCACAAATACATTAACAATGACCATACAAATACAGTTGTCTACCACTACAATTGCAATTACTTTATTCCTCTTCTTTTTTTTTTATTATTTTAATAGA
Source organism: Eumaeus atala (assembly GCA_017140195.1). Lineage (NCBI taxonomy): Eukaryota > Metazoa > Arthropoda > Insecta > Lepidoptera > Lycaenidae > Eumaeus > Eumaeus atala. The sequence goes on along the minus strand of JAFELO010000576.1, from coordinate 232,044 downwards.
TTCATACGTCCATAAATATCCCGGTACATCTCTACCCATCTGCGGGAAACAAGGAGGTTTGTCCCGTTTTCGTCTCTCCTACCTAGACCTCCTCCTAACCTAGACCCGTAAGCTCGATGAACTGTCCATGCAAATGCAATGGCACCGCCAGCAGTAGTAGGTGCTTCGCAAAAAAAAGTTGAAAGACAAATGTGATATTGCGACTTATGGTATCGCAGACGAAATCCTCCGTGAAAATTCTCTATTATATCCGATTTTTATGTCTATTGTTTATGCATTAAATAAGTTTCCCACTAGAGCACGAGGCTAGATGTACACAAGTATCATGTTCTTTACATCCAGCCTGGTGCTCTAGTGGTAAACATGTTCAACCACAGATTAGTACGTTACAAGTTCGAGTAGCGGGTTATGCCAAAAATTGTAATTGGGATGGTTTAATTTCGTATAACATTAAAGAGTGCGTTCTGCTTTCGGTCCTGTGCCTCATTTCTCGCATGTGCCGTTCGCGTATGGAGTGACGTCCCATCGAAACAAGGGATTAGATTGAGCACTCATAGGTCCTGCGCAGTTTACTAGTACATAAAGAAACGCTGCGTAAAGGAAACTTTTTTTTGTTGGCACGGGGAAACGCATTTATGCGCCTTCACTGACCCTGGGTGGGGTCCACTGGTGTGTCGCGGCACATTATGATGCCGAGTACATACAAAAACCACCGTTAGTGTCATCAGTGCCCCGGAACAACAAATTATCAGGGCACCTCGCCGGCTAGTCAGCCCCCTAAGGTACCGACTCCACCTCCACAGTCGGGGTTGTCCCGCACTACAGGACAACCCACCACCTTTGGGACCCCGTGCGCAAAAGCACTTCTCTTATAAGAGGGGTAGAAGGAGCGATCATTCACGCGCTCTTTAGCACCCTCTTCTTATAAGAAGGGTGCAGGGAACATCCCCCTCGGTTCAATTGGCTTCACCTGGGATCTCCCAGGCTACTGAGCACCACCGCCAGACAAGGCTTGTACCAACGTGGGGAACATGATCTCACCTAATATAATAGGATGTCGCATTAGATTTGGCAGGATTGCTGATCTTATTCTTAGATGAAGCTTGAAAATACATGTAATTGTTCACTAAGTATTATGAAGCACTCTAACACCAGCTTTGATTTTATTGACGATGGCCTACAGGTCATGCAGCAGTGCGGCGCTATCAGTATTGGCGACGTTAGGCCTGCCGGTCTGAAGGATCTTCGAGCTGGACGCGTGCAGGAGGAGTGCGAGGGGCTCAAGGGCAAGGAGCGCAAGAAAAAAAAAGCGCTATCGCGGACGATATCATCTCCACCTGGCAGTCACGCTGGGCCGCGTGTGCCGACGGGAAGGCGCTGTACTGCTTCTTTCCTGAAGTTACAACGCGTCTGACACATCAATGGGTTAAACCTGAGTACGTTATTTCGCAGACACTAACAGGGCACGGGTGCTTAAGAGTTCGCCTGCACAGGATGACGTTATGTGACCTGCCGTAATGTCCTTGCGGTCATGAAGCTGAAACCAGGGATTATGTACTATGGGAATGTGATTTATACAAAATGGAGTGAAATATCATGTTAGACGACATCCAACGAACGACAGTGGCCCAGTCTATCACCAGGATATGGTCGCAACGGAACAGAGTTTCAGGCAAATGAGTGCATCTCCCATGATTCGCTCTGTATTCCAAGAGTTGGGTAGGAGTATGAGTGGAGGTGGATAAGTATTCATGGAGTTTAGGAAGGGAATCTAACAAGACCACCAAATGGTTAATATGGAAACTGTTGCCAAATTTTCGTTGGTTAAATAATTATAAATAGGTTTAGCAGCACGGAATTCGTCACATCAACGCGATTTAAAATCGTTTTAAAGAATTAATTTAAGCTGAATATATAGAAATTATAACGCATCTTGTGTACTCACATGAAATTGACTTCGTATTTTAACAATTAAGTTAATAATAATAGAATGGGCTACAATAATCACGTCGACACGACTAAGGCGTTTCGTAATTAGTCATGTATTATTTATTGTACTGGGTTATTGAATTACGCAGCCCATGATTTGTTGGCAGCGTGGCAAACTGTTTGATGATCAAGCTTAGATATCATGCAGACTGGAGGAATTCGCCAAAAATAGAATAAAAGATGAACTCGACGAAAATGTTGAATAAAACATAGAAAGACATCGAAAATCTTTATTTATTTTTTAACTCTAACTCGCCTTCTTGTATAGAACTTCTTGTGTATTTGAAACATGTATATTCTGCGAAAGCTAATAATATTAAGATAAGAAATTATTTTCGTAAGTAATCGTGTTGAATGTTCAATTGGTAAGCAAAGACGCGACCTACGCGACTTAGGAATGAAATACGTAAAACCACTTTTACGAATTTTATCGCGGCTTACTTAATTATGTAAATAGCACAATATTTCAGAAGCTTTACAGCAACCATGATCACGGGCGGACAGTCCGCGCGATAAATTAACATTAAAAAATAAATACAGATTTTCGATGTCTTTTTATATTTTATTCAACCTTTTCGTCTATTTTCGATAATAATCTATTTTTATCTTCCTTTATTTTATTAAATAGCCAACCAGTGGCCTCAACTTCGATCGCGTCCTTCTTCGAATAAAAAAAAATGGAAAATTTCTTTCCCTGAAGGTTCTACACCAAAATGTGTTCCAGTTTTCAAAACAAACTATACCTTACATCTGGACCAGGCTCATAAGCTATACAACAAAAGAAGTTTCATTAGAATCCGTGCATTAGTTTCCGATCCATTGTAGCAATTATGTTTTGAAACTTAAATATTTTTTATAAAAAAGTATATCTGTCATCTTTGACTGTCAGGCTTAGTGTTCTCTGTGTTGAAGAAATGCCTCACTTTTTTCCTTTTTGCGATGGTGAGGATGGTTATATCTGCCATCGCCAAATCATAATTAGATAGCTTTTTTCTCTTCCGCCGGGAATCTACATATTCGTGTCACAAAGTACGAATTATATTTCATATAAAAGAGTGAGTTCTTGATTTGCCGACGCCATGTTTCATATATTATTGAGTCTTTCTTAATAATTCTCCAGATTGTGCATTTTAATAGTAGTAGTAGCATGATCTGTAAGGCTATTAATTTGATAGACCGTATCAGTAATGTTTTAGTTTGAATAGTATATATCACGTGTGAAAGCCTGATTTTAGTTGGCTCATGATGCCAAGAGAATGGAAATCTTATCGTGTAAAGGAATGAAGAACAATCCGTGATAATTAGTGGTTAGGGAACAATAATTATATATATAAAGGACCATCCAAGTCGCAGCCGGGAGTCTCGGACATCTAAACAGGTAAGACTTCATACCCTCACTTTACTAAACAATAATTGTTCTTAGTTGTAAATATTCAACGCCTAACTCCTTTTGTAGAAATAAATATAACACCATCATTAGCACGTACAAATATACGATTTCCCTACTTCAAATTCTCTCTCTACTACTGGTCCCTTATAGTCTTACTATTATTATTGATCTATGGATTCAGTAATACCTCGAGTAGTCAATGTATATGGAATACCATCATGCTGTCTACACACATACATCACCTATGTGTCGTATGCAAGATAGCTAAGGGGCGCCACCATGGTTAAACCCTCGTTGTGGCGGTGGGGCTCAGCAGTCTGGGGTGAAACCACGCGAAGCTAATTGAACCGAGGCGGCTGCTCTTTGCTCTTTTTTTTATAAGTGGAGGGGCCTAAAGAGCAGGAAGAAGAGAGTGGGGCTCTTTGTATACCTCATTTATGAAGACCCGCAGGTAGAGGCGCTATTACGCACGGGGCGAGGGGCGAGGATGAAAACTTCACCGCATTGCACTATCCCAAAGTTGTTGGTGTTGTTCTATGGTGTGGGGCAACCCAGATGTGGAGAAGGCGTCCGTCCTTTAGGGAACTGACTGGCCATCGAGACGCCCCGATGATTTGTTATTCCGTTACACCTCACTGAAGACGCCGCGTGTGTGTGTGTATGTGTGTGCGTGCGTGCGTACGTGCGTGCGTGCGCCTGTGTGTGTGCGTGTGTGTGTGTGTGTTCGTGTGTGTTAGTGTGTGTGCGGGGGTGTGAGCGTGTTAATGTGTCTGTGCGTGTGTTAATCGAAATCGGTAGCCACTAAATAACTTCTACTACTCGTTTGTCTGTTACTATGCAATAAGAAATGATAACAAATGGTAGGTAGGTACATGGGGCGACAATGTACTTACAGTGTACTAGCAGTCCGTCCCGGCTTCGCATATTTCAGGAAATATAGCAAAAATTTTAGTGTCGGCCTCGTACACTGTTGTGTTTACAATATATTACAACAAATTCAACTTATGACGGAAAAGTATCTATCGGGCCAGCTACTGCTCAATAATTTTTACAGCTACATAAAGATTTACTTCGATATTTTTTCACACTTTTGGTTACATTATCGAAGTTTTCGCAGTGATCAAAAAGTTTTAGAAAATGTTTATAGCCTGTGTTCATCGTATCGATTTTATTGGGTTAGTAGTGAAATTTTCAGTTTATATTTAGTATTTTTATAGCATAAGAGAATAAGAATCCAACCGGAGCCGCCATTGGGCCACCAGTTACATCAAAAACAGCATGAAACGCGGTTACATAGCTCTTAACGACGGACTCTTATGAGCGAGAGTACCTCCCCGGTCGTGCCTGCCTAATTGCCTGCCAACTGCAACGCAGCATGGCACTACCTCTTACTAAAATGATACGGTCATATACTGTACTACAATTAAGAATGTCACACTTTCAGAGTAGGTCGGTTTTTTTTTTAAATGTATATATCGATTATATCCGATAACTGGTTATCTGCTGACTACTCTACTAAATGTTGGGATGACCTGCCACCGCCCATACGAATTCTAAAGACAATAAACGATTTTAAGCTAAAAATATAAAAATTGCTTTCTTAAACAATAAGTTAATGGTATATAGTATTTTTATATTTGTGTAAATTAGTGTTATAAAAGTAAATATCTCTTTTATAATATGTGTTATAAAACGGAAATCTTATTATGTTGCAATCGGATTGCTAAATCGCCGTATTTCATTATCAACAGCTAACCATTTTCGAAAACACGTCTGTTTAATTTGTGTCGGTCAATAACCGCTAAGTAAAATTGCGACAGCAAGTTTTCGCCGCTATTCAATAAAGCTAGTGTCAATCTTGGTTAAAACAAACGTCACGGACTTGATCAGAGCTGAAGACTATACTTCATCTAGTCCCGACCTCAGTTCGCTGGATTATGATTTCGAGTCGGCTTCCGAGAATATAGCTTGTTCTAAACACTATGATAACTTGGATTTCCGAAAATAATCCACACGATTGACAGTGAAGAATTTCCCACAGGAAAAAGTGCATATATTGATAGCTAACCTCAACATTTTAGTTTAGATTTGATTCAAATAATGAAATCATTTTGTTTATTACAAAGAAATAAATATACTTAATTTGTATTTTTTTTTTTTTCAATTTAACTCTGTTGTTAAAATTATATTTACGAACTAATAACTGTTAAAAAATAATTTTAAAAGTTTCCTAGTTTTCGGAATTATGTTTCCTTAGCGCGGCGAACCTCTAGTTGATTCAAATACTTATTTAAAATTGATATCGTTTTTGTTGCTTTTGAGTGAGTGAAAATACCCGGGTCCCGCTTAATTTATATATATATATATATATACATATATATATATCAGCGAGTGTTGAGTACATAGTTTTATTGGACTACTGTTGCTTAGCTATGCGCATTGGGCTTACATGTTATACTCCCAAATTGGAGGCTAATGATACCCAAAAACATAGGCATGACTAAATTCAACTGCGTTTATTTAATATTAATTATTAGCCCCTATCGGTCCACTGCTGGACATACGCCAACTTCGATGAACACCGAGATGACCGATCTCCTGCTACTCACATCCATCCCGGACCGGCTACTGCACGGCGATCGTCTTCCCACTTGGTGAACTTTCGACAATCACTTCGTCTTCCTAAATGCAGCCTCTACTCCAGAACCTTACTGGCCCATCTGCCATCGGTTCTTCTGAGTTTTTGACCATCCCACTACCACATCAGCGAGGTTATTCGTCGCGTGATATCGGATTCTTTAGTTCTCTTCTCTACCTTAAAACTTCGTTACGAATTCTGTCGGATAGAGAAACACCCAGCATAACACGTTCAATAGCCCGTTGAGCTACTGCTAACTTGCGGACCAGTCCTAAATTAAGAGACCATGTTTCGGCCCCGTAGGCCATCACGGGGAGAACCCATTGACTTTTGTCTTCAAGCTTTGCAGTATGGGCGGCGTGAAAATGTGACGAAGCTTCCGGAATGCTGTCCAACCCAACTGAATCCTTCCATCGGCTTCCTTCTCGAACTTATGTTTACCTAATTGCAAAAGTTGCCCGAGGTAAGACGTATTTATTGACCGGCCTAGGGAGTACGTGTTCGATGAACATGACCTTTATCTTGTCCATGGCAACACGACGGAAGAACTTATTTAGGCCGTGCAACATTTCCTGCAAGCTCTCCAAAGATACGGACAACACAACGATATCATCGGCGAAACAAGATGCGAAAGGTAGTCGCTGTTAACATTTATGCCACATTCTGCCCTACTTGAAGTCTTAAAAACGTCCTCCAAAGCATTAGTGAACAGTTTTGGGGAAATAACATCCCCCTGTCGCACTTCACAATGCAAGCGGATTGGCCTTGTTTGACTTCCCGGAATCAGGACTTCTACTTACTATAATACGTAAAAAACAAAAACATACCAGAGAACATATTGCAATAATTTTACGTAATGCAATATCGGTATGTTGCGAAATTTGAGGGACCTTTATTATATTCGATAAAGAAATATGTTCCAACTAAAGTATTAGAGATAAAGGGGAGCCTAAATTTTTACGCTGACGTAACGTAGAGCACGTAGACTCACCGTTTTGTATATTATCTAGCGCTACAAATCTCACAGGATGTCACATCGAGGAGAAATGAAATTTGAGATACCGAAGGCATTGTTCCCCGAAAATATATCTTCTTGATATTCTCGGCGCAGGACAGTCGACGGAAATTGAGATAACATTATGGCAACGCTTCAAGCACGATGCTTAAGCGCCTTAAATGCGACTTAATCTTGAACTATTTTGACACGACACCATCTTTAAAGTGTATACTAGTAGTAATTAAAGGTTGAGATGTAACGGCTATCGATTTAAATACACTACTCCAATGTATACTTTACTACTATGGCTGACGCTATCTGCCATCGCCAAACTATAATTAAATAGTTTTTTCTCTTCAGCCGGGAACCTACATATTCGTGTCACAATGCACGAATTAATATTTCATTCAAAGGATGAGTTCATGATTTTTTGCCGACGCCATGTTTCATTGTTGTTTTGATCTTAAATTCTATTTATATCGCGATAAAATCCGTAAGAGTAGTTTTATTATAATGTCTAACATTCGCGTAAACTTAAGACATCAATAATTGTAACAGACTTTATATCTTGCCTGATTTTAGTTGTCTCATGAAGCCAAGAATATGGTAATCTTGTTGGTTGTGTGTTCCCCTTTAGAGCTCTACTCTACTACTACTATTTTAAATCTGTACTGGATTGTGAATGTGGAAAGACCAATTCAAATAATGTGTATATCTAAAGTTTAACTAAGCCTAATAGTCCTTTTATTTTAACTAATATTGTAAGAAACATAATAGAATCTGTTGCGTTGTGTGCCTTAACACGGTATTATATGTTGACAGCATTAATTTACAAAAATTCTGTCATTGTAAATTATCCTTGATTGTACATGAACCTTTGTTTTTTGGAATATCAAGCTAACGAATATGATTTTAAGTCGCTTTTACAATGCAGATTATACTTAAGAGAGACTTCCCCAAAATGTCAACCCTGAGCTCGTGTGTTTAAGTTGTCTTTACAAAGTGCATAATTTTACAGTTACACATCTTTTATATGGACGGCTTTGAGACGATCACTGTATATCTTGGTATCTCTCTAAATATATGGTTGACACATATAAAGTATGCACACCTGTTATACGTGGGTACAAGTACGATGTCAGGAAGCAAGCGGCTTATACGCCGCAATACGTGCAAACGCTACTGTATCGACTATTTTCTGATGCAGTTTTTTTCATTTGTAAGCCAGTTTCCTTGGGGTTGTTCTTAAACGTGTTTAGGATAGAAATAGTAAGTTTTGAGATATCAACTAGTTTCCAAGGCATTTTTTATACATAATATTTGGTTGTATTTGGTATTTTAGTCCAAAAGTAATTTCAAAATAATAGAATAAAACTAAATAAAAAATCAAAAATAAAATTTAGCGAACTGAGGGCTAAACGTGGTACGCGCGGAGGGAAAACCGTGAGAGTAAAAAAATAGCTATAAAAATTGAATAAAAAGAAAAGTTCAAAAACAAACTTTATATTAACTACAAAACCAAATATATCTTTTATTCAATTTATTTTTCATTTATTAACTTTTTTTATTTCCCATCACCTACCACGTCAGTGAATATAAAGTGAGGCCAGGAAATTGAAATAAATGCAAGTATATTATTGGTGCTGTGATTTATTCTGTGATATATATTGTGATTAATTCTTATTGTCGCCTTCCAGTTTTTCGCTTCATCATCACATCCTGGACGTCTTCTAAGTATAAAGTACTTGATAAATCAAATAGACCCTTCGTTCGTACACAAAATGATATTCTTAAATTCTCAGTGTCCATACATAAACCGTTTTAATTGGTTGTACTAATAATCAAATAATATTCGTAAGCGGAACATACTGTAAAAGTCATTAAGCTGAGACACAGGGAAACGGAAATCAAGCCGAAATCCTTGAGGGCAGTGTAACCGGCGCGTAGTCTTGAAGCGGCTAATTTGCAGAACAGCGTGAAGTGGACTGTTTCATTCCCACACAAAGCGCTTCTAATTCGCGCCCGTCCGTTGCACCAGCCTGCAATTATGTTTACATACGGCCATCTCTAACTTCAGTGTACGCTGTACGGAATTATACAAGGCGCCGGACCTAGAGCAAAACCGATGACACTTGTCATACCACGCTTGAATTGGTTTGCACGAGTTCATTTCGTGTCTATATTATAACATTTTTGGTACGCGTTCACATTCTAAATGAGTTTTTTTTTTTCATATCTTTGAAGCCATTCTTTATTTGTTAGAATTGTTACCATTACTGCATTACAAGTAAATCAAACTGGCCCGAATATATTAATAAGTCTGCTTCCTATTCTTCAATCCTTCATCCTTTTTACCTTTTACTGCACAACAAAATCCTCTTCGCTGCAGCTTCTTATTCAGCCAGCAGTACGCTTATTGATTAATCGGAATCAGAATCAATGAGGTATTTAGAGAATAGTAATAGTAGTCGGGAGAGGCCGAAGGATCGTTGAGTGTGGGGATGTTGTTGGTGTAGGCCGCGTACAGGCAAGGGGATAGGCAACTGCCCTGTGGCACTCCGGCACGTATGGCCTTCACCGAGGAGTGCCTCCGTTCCACCACTACCCGGAAGTTCCTACCTTGTTCATCTCTACAGACAAGTGGTGGATCACCCGCGTCAGTTGCAACGTGCTCGAGTGGCCGCTCCGGAAGCCGAACTGGTCGTCCCTTATGGGAATGTACAGCTTCAGCCTCCGAAGCAGAAGCCTCTCGAACAACTTGGCGATGTGGGACAGCAGCGTTATCGGCCGGTAGCTTCCAGGCAGGCTTCGGGGCTTGCCCGACTTCGGCAGAACGATGGCCCTCCCCTCTTTTCAGGTCTCCGGAAAGTGGCCGTCCGGAAAGAAAGTGGGAGAATGCCATTTGCGATCTGAGTGAGAGCCACGGCTGCTCGCCTAGGCATCATTACCAGCGCTGTGGGGGGGACGTCATCGGGGCTTGGAGCTTTGCGCCTCGAGAGGCGAAGTGCGACTTTCCGAAACTCAGAGGGGCAAATGAAATCCTTCCCGCTGAGTGGCGGAGTCAGGCTCTGGAGGAGCTCTCGAATGCGGCACTCCACCTGGTCGTGATGCTCTGCGAACGACGGCGGCGCTGGGTGTGGTGAAAACTGCGTGTGTAGATGTGATGCGAGCACCTCTGCGCGAGCCTGTGCTGCGTAGTGTTTCGCGCCTGTGGTGTCTAGAAGTGGAGTGAATAGACGTCTGTTTACGGCGTGCAGGCTGGTGTCGTTTTCGCTGGCATGGAAGACTGTACTCTCCCAGCCTGCTCCACGATACTCCCTCACCTTTGCAGACAGTTCCTCGGCCAGCTTGTTAAGTTGTGCCTTGATCCTCGAACAGCGGGTACGGGCCCAGAGTTTCCTCATCTGGCGTTTCCTTTGCAGGTCCGCCTGTAGGCTCAGGGAGAGCTCACCCCGCCGGCCGCAGTAAGCGGCCCTGAGTTCGTCACGATCCATCACTGGCTTCCCGTTGGTTGGCTCCGTACGTGTGTGATTTGCGCCCAGGTGCGCGGGTCTCTGAGCACTCGGGACAGCTCGTCTTTCACGACCGCCCTCAGCTCCTCCCTAACGATCTCCCGGACTAACTCCCTGAGATCTTCAACGTGGACCCTGGGCTCGTCGCGCCGACGCTGCTCCCCTTCCGCGCGCCTCGGCTCCCGCGAAGGTGGGGGGACTGATGTCCGTGGTGAGGAAATTTTTGACTGTAATGTGGGGTGAGTTGGTGCGCGTGATTGTGAGCGTGCGTGTTCCGGGTCCCTAGCCTGTGAGGGTACTCGGCGCACTGCGGTCGCGGTGGTCTCCTGCTGCAGAGGGTGGCAGCTTAGGACGGCCACAGCTTGGGGCTTCCTCTTTTCCTCTTACGAGTGCGCCTCCTTTTGAGCTTCGCCGTCTTCACCTGCCTGGGTTTGGGGTCGTTGGCCGGGGCGGCAAGGGATGAACCTGGGCCGTACTCGACCTGTCCCTCCCTCCGCAACGGAGCCGCGGGCGCAGGTGCGGCGCGGTGTCGACCGTGAGGGACCAGTGTAAACTGGTCTCCCTGCACAGCAGGCTTGGGTGGGATGGGTGGGTGGATGACCATGCCTCGTGCTCTGGCCGCGCGTGAGCTCCTCGCTGTTCAGGCGGTCCAGCTGCGCGTGGTACAGGCAGCCGGGTCTCCCGCCTCTCGCCGGTATATGCCGGACGAAGCGCACCGGCAAGCCCAGGCCCCTGAGCTCCTCGTCGATGCATTAGGTGTCTGTCCCCAATGGCAGACCTCTAATACCCACCTTGGTGGGGAGGTCAGTGGGTGGGGAGTAACAGTACCACTGCACCGCCGGGTTGTCCTTAGTCAAGGACGTCAGTAAGGCCTGGACCGCTCGGAACTCCTCAGTCGACTGTGCAAGGAACCTTATGCCCCTCCCAAAGGGCCGGGCGTTGGGTGCGTGTCCCAGCACGTCACGCAGGGTGCGGAAATGCCTCTGCCAGTCTGGCAGAAACTCCACAACTATCGGAGGGTACTCCGATAGTCTGCGCGGGGGCTGGGACCCGCTGGGGTTGCGGACCGTGGAAGGCGGGGATGGGGGACGGGGAGTAGGGACACACCTAGGGGTTACCTTCCGGGGGCTCTCCAGAGCGGCGGCGAAGCTGCAATATCGTGTCACGTCAACCTATCCGCTGGAGAAGGCAGGCTCGACGTCCCCTGCAGACTCAGCAGCCAAAACGGAGGCGGAGGCGACTCCCGGCGTCATCTAAGAGTCCTCCTTGGGCGCCGCTGGGCCAGCCATTTCCGACTCGCGAGCCACAGGTGACGTATGCGGTGATGCAGGCGTGTCGTGTGCAGACCGAGGTGATGATCGCGGTGTTCCTGACGATGAAAAGGTGGCGGTCGAGTGCGATTCCTCCACTGCGACCACCCTTGAAGGCCCTTCAGCGGGCGAGGACGCTGCGCGCTTCTGCGGGCGTAGCTCCTCCATCTCCGCTAGGAACTCCTTCCTTTCTTCTTCTGAAGGGAACAGGGGTCTCCTTACAATCACCCGTTCGATCTTCTTCCGTGGCATTCTTCTGTGGTGGTAGGTCCTCCGTCGGACTCGCTGTCCACTGCCCCGACCTTTCTTCAAAAAGGTCGGGGAGTATGTCGCGCGGTGCGGCTTCGGATCTGTTGGGTCTCCTTTTATATACTAGACTATGCACATGTATACAAAAAGCTCGTTGGCTTCGCCCGAGCTCTAAACACGGCACGGAATAACAATTATTCCGGACCGCGTTCCGAACAAGGACTCCGAGAGGGCTGGGGCGCAAGCGGGACGACACTATCACTCCCTCACCTTCCGGCAAGAGAGAGACAACAAGCGTTTCCGAGTGCGTTAGTGTGGGATGGATGAGGAGACGCAAAAAAATG
>JAFELO010000576.1:174038-219549 GCA_017140195.1 Eumaeus atala | reverse complement strand
TATGACGTGAATACCTCCTTAAAGTGTTCCTGAACTGGGAAGAAATTCCAAAATCTTTTTATTGTATGGCTTCTACTATAGGATTACTGTTAAAAAATTTGTTAACTGTCATCAAAAATTCAATTATTATAGCAGTAGATAGCAAAATACACAAAGAAGTCATTAGCATTTGCAGTATAATGATACTTCATGCGCTGTTGAGACCCGGGTAGCCCGGTCGTTTGAGCTATTTTTATTACTTTTCAAGACTTCTAATCAGTATTTCTTTAGACTCCGAGATGCTACGAGATTCGTTTGTGTTTCATTGAGCTGTGCTCCATTGTTTGTGAATAATTAGGGTTAGTAGTTTGTAGTGACAGTGAATGTAATAAGGTTACAAAGTAAAAAAAAATAAGAATAAATTACGATAGCCTAATAATACGCGACAATAAAACTTTACAGTCATGGTTTCAAAGAGCTCATAATATAATATTTTAGGGATGCCCTCGATGTCTACGGGATTCCATCACCAAATCCTAATGAAGCCCTCATGACTATATGATCACCTAAGGAGTTACTATTACTTTCGAACAAAAGTGATTTTAAAAAACACGTTTACGTCGTAATCTCGTCAGATACATACAGAAAATGCAATGGAAATGAGATTTTCCCTCCTCTTTTGATGACAGCTAAAAATACCTTCTATAATATTCTATTAATATTTGGAAAATGTCATTCCTATTTTAAATGTTGTTTTTAGTTTGTATTACAACAACAACTACACATCATCTTGCCAGTTCCCTAATGGGATAGGCAGAGAAAATATTGGTGCCATAGAATGTTATATCTACGCTTATGAGACTTAGGAAATTATTAACGCTATCTGCAATACACTACATGTTCCAATTTGAGAGAAAATCTTCGTGTCGCGTGAGTGAGTCTGTTTATGAATTACTATCCTGACAAAAGCGCAGGATGTAGTTTTTTTTTTATTGCATATAAGCCATATTTAAATAAAGGTTGATTTTATACAGGCATATCTATCGTTAAATGCTAAAGGATAGTGGCGTTGTTGCATTGCAACTGAGTCGGTTTCAATCACTTAAACTTGAATTGAGCTGGCACGACCGGGACTTCTCGCACACATGGATCCGCTCTAAAGAGACAGCTACACGGTCGCATATCATGCGGTTTGCGAGTAGCCAGTAGCGTATTAGAGGGGACGAGGAAAGGAGGATCTACATTACAACATTAAGGCCGATGGCGCTTCGGTAGTCGTCACTAGGTTGCGATTGCTTATTTGTGTATATTATATCGTCCTCTATATTATAAACAAAATGAAAGGAGGGACGTCAGAGTAGGAAGTCTTTGGTAGAATACGTCTCCTATGAGGTATGATTTCCTCACACAACAAGTCGAAGCTACAAATATCACTAAATAAATTCCCTTGAGCCGTTTGGGGTACTAAAACAACTAATACATCATACAATAAACACTGAACCGTAGATCATATACCCCATGACCCCAACTTCTGCACTACAGAATTACTATAATCCCGTTATTCCTTTCTTTTAATCATACATATATAACGTTTAACATAACAATAATAAATAACACGACCAGATTAGACGCCTAGTACTGGGCTGTAACACTAACGAGCTCGTTATCTGTTGTTTGACTTTACTCGAGCTCACGAGCAGTCAACACTTTTACAGGAGACGGTACACAACAATTTTAATATTCTCATAATATTCAATACAATATATATGCTAATATTATCATAACATGCCATCGCATAAGAAATTACTTTGAGCACGAGAGGATCGTACGTTACTAATGCAGGAAACAACATTCACTTAAGTGGGTGCGTACCTGTGTACACACGTTAGAAGTGAAACTTATTTGGAATAAGGTAAAAAAAGCATGTAATACCGCGGTGATCAAAAATGTCACCAATTACCGATGTATCAAACACTTCCGTATTTATTTTAAAAAATAACAAATGACGTGGAGTAATAGTTCCGACTTGTTCCATTCACTATGAACATTAAATTTAACGCCTACGTATAAATTTAAATTAATTGTTTTGTATGACGTGTGCAGGCGTAACAGTGATCTTCATACAAAATACAGGCGATTCAGGACCCAGGTCCCTGTATTTTAAACACATGATTACAACAGTAAAATTACTTTAAATATGAAAGAGACTGTTATTTGTTTATTTATCCTTGTAGTTTTATTTTGCGACACTCACTGCGTCAAAATGTTAAATAAACACGCATAACCATTAATAAATGAAATTTGCGGTGCAATGGATGAAATGGAAGGTCTATTATTTGCTCATTTTTATATGTAGTACATTGTCTTAATACAAAATACTAAACTATTTTACGCTTCTTTCGTTATGGAATACTAACATTTAATTGCACACTATGTAACATCGTGCATTATACGAGGCGTGATTGTTAAGTATCGGAAACGTTACTGAAAAACTTTAATAATGTATTTAAAACAATTTTAATGTGTTATGAATAGGTGGAAGTCGCACGGGGCCAGATATAGGGAATAGGGCGGATGCGGAACCGCAATTCATGTAGTTTGTTAACTGCAACCCCGGACGAGTGCACAGGTGGGTTGCCGTGGTGGAATAAAACTTTATTTTTGGCTAAATGAGGCCGTTTCTTTTGGATTTTTCGTAAAATTTTTGCAGCAAAAACAAACAAAACAAAATTCTCTTATTATTCTTTTTCTTCTTTGCAAATTATCCCTCGAGCATCCGAAAATACTGTCGCCATCACTTTGCCGGCCGAGAAAACCGTTTTTCGGCGCAGCTTTTCCGCTGTCAGTCTACTTATTAGATTTTTCTTTTGTTTCAGTATAATGTTGTATCCATGTTTCATGTAAAAACTCGTTAGCATCGCTTAAACAGCGCCAAACACTCCGACGAATCTTCCACTCGAAGTTGCTTTTGGTTAGCAATGAGCAAACGCGGCACACATCGCGCGCAAAGCTTTTACATTCGCAAATGTTAGTGTAAAATTATAAAAACGCGTTCAGAGGAAACCCTCTTTGATATCTGCCGCAACTTTTAGCACCGATCATTCAAAACAATTTTTTGAATCTTTTTGATCATATCAGGATTCGGGACTTCGTTTGGACGGCGAGACCTATTGGCGTCCTCGCAGATCTGTCTCCCACGTTTAAAGTCAGTTACCCAGGTATGAATTGTAATCAATACAGAAGCAGTATTACCTAAAACACTATCTTTAGTTTAACGTTAATCTGGGTTGCAATTTTCCCTTTTAAAACGTAAAACTTTATCACCCCACGAATTTCGTTTCTTTCCATTGTTGAGAACGAAACGGCAGAGAAAGTCCTGTCACACTATTTCTATCAGTTCGAATAAACTCTAATTTGGTGTTATATTTTAAAAAATATGACCTAATAGAATGTAGTATATTTTGTTTGTCTATCTTTTTTTAAGTACGTCGTTTCAGCCAATTAACAATCAGCCCTAGTACATACAATACCGTACCATAAATCTGTAGTTAAATATGTGAGAACATATTAAGGAGGGTTATCGCGTTGTTAAAGCCCGGATTTATTCCGGGCATAGATAGGCATGTCAATTGATCACACCGTACGCGTGTACGTATGTACTTACTATACAGAACAGGTCAAACTAGCGATATGAGCCTTTTGGTGACTACCGACTCTCATGAACATCTACATATACAAACCCGTTGACCTCCTTTCTTTACCCACAATTGCTAAACGGCGTCTTATAAACCGCACAAAACGCGACGGCAAATTTAATCCACCCTGGTCGGGCCGGCCTTATACTGCTTATACTGCTGCAATGCAACATTTCACTTCCTCTGATACACACAAATCGCACGAAAGGAGACACGACGGTATCTTGTGAGCGAAAAGTACCTTCCCGGTCGTGCCGACCCGATTCCGCTGCAACGCTGAATGACACTCTCTTCTTCATGTTAATTTGGTGCGCTCCCTAAGCCAACGGACAGCACAATTAACACGATGGACTTAAGAAGCCTCTTACTAAGTTTTTCGGTACTTGATAATAGGAAACACATTACCGCGACATTAGATTCCAGGCCTCACTAATAGTAGACGTCGCCTTCCTAACGAAAAAAAAATTAAATAATAATCAATTTCAAGTAAATATGTAAAATAAAATATTAAAACTAAAAGAAAACATTCTAGGTTACACTACAGAAGTGAAACGGTCGTGGTCAGCTGCCAAAATATTGCAATTCACAGTGCAGCGGTATCAGATGCCTTTACCGTAATATAACAAGAGAAAATGTGAAATGTTGACTGTAGGTAACTTCAGCGCGTTGGTTATTCGTTACAGTGTGTGCGCGTATCGTAAAAAAGTACCCTCGACATTTTTCCTTAAGGCGCCAAAAGAAGTATAATTTCAAAAATGATCAGTGGATAATTTGAAAATGTGTGACGTTGTTTAACGATATTCAATCATCCGTCTTGGAATATCCAAAGTTCTTACAAAAGTCAGAATTATATATTGTCAATAGTTTATTGTCACTAATGTTATGTCAAAGTTATAATGTGGTAATATGCGCCTTACACTACACGACCGTCACATCATGTTTTTCTTTACTTTTTTCCGAACCGAACTTATGGCGTGGTAGGAAAGAAAAGCCCAATGCAGCTTCATCAGATTGATGTAAGTGATCGTCAAGTGACGAGACTAGGGGTCTCTAAGGGCTTTGGTCCAGAACTAAAGGACTAAGACTTTGTGATCGAAAAGAGATCCGACCCTCCAGTCTTCTGCAGACGGGAGTTATGCATCCCGATTTCGGAATGTTGTAAACATTCCAGCTAGAATATAGCTAATGTTACTATTATTATCGTAGCCATAAATCTTGTCTAAATTGTTAGATCTTATACAATTAAATTATGAATATCTTAGTTTGAAATCCAATACGCAACGAATTTTATTTTCGCTTACCTGAAGGAAGAACATACCCGAGGGGAGATGGAATTAGCATATTTATTAGTATCATCTGAATAAAGTCCACAGACATAAAACTGCCAACCACCCATTTTACGGATTTAAAAATGTTTTATTATTATATTTGGAGCAAACGCTATTTAAACAAGAGGTTCATATGTTAATTGCTTCACAAACATATTTTGAAAAATAGAAATGTAAATTATAATTCATATTTAAATTATGTAGTGCTACAGCAAAGCTATTCATTTACGATCTTAGCCGCCGCGGTCATCCCGTCCGGGACCTGCCAGCGACAGGTCATACTAGGGAGGATCTAAAACTTCGTGGCCTAATCTACGTGGAGCTATGACATCTTTTTAAATCTACCGTCATTCGTTAGTATGTGTCATATTGATTTATTGTGCGCAGTTTCATTCCGATACTGCACAATATAAATTTCCTGTGATTATTTGTTTGAAGCAATCAGACGCAATTTTCAATAATGAAGAAAATTGAAAATTGTGCAGTCATTAAGTACCTCAATAAAAAAGGCCTATCACCAAAAGACATCCATCAAGATATGGTGAGCACTTTGGGGGAGTCTACTCCATCGTATTCAAGTGTCAAGAAGTGGGTAGCTGAGTTTAAGCGCGGTCGTGAGAGCAATTTGTGATCTCGTACTGGGTGACCGACGTTTGATTGGTAAGATAGCTGAGATAACAAACAATAGTTATGACCGGATGCAACACATAAAAACGGAAGAGTTGGAGTTCCATAAGGTTTCTGCTCGCTGGGTCCTGAGGTTGCTTTCAGCTGAACAAAAACGAGTTCGATACACAATTTCACGAGAGTGTTTGGAACTTTTTGAGACTGATCCCGAGGACTTTTTTATAGATTTGTTACCATGGATGAAAGCTGGTTTCACCACCATACTCCTGAATCAAAGCAGCTATCCAAACAGTGGAAAAGATCAGACTCTCCTACACCAAAAAAGGCTATGGTCGTTTTGTCGACTAACAAAGTCATGGCCTCTGTTTTTTGGGATGCGAAGGGCATTATTTTTGTAGATTATTTACCGAAAAGTCAAACTATAAATTCTAGTTATTATTCTAAACTTCTATGAAGACTCCGGGAAGAAATAGAGGAAAAAAGGCCGGGAATGTTGCGTAAGAAAGTTTTGTTTCATCAAGACAATGCACGTGTTCACACTTCGGTTGAAACAATGTCTGTAATCCATGATTTTAATTGCTGCCCCACCCACCTTATTCGCCAGATTTAGCCCCCTCGGATTATCATTTATTTCCAAATTTAAAAAACTTTTGGGTGGCTCGAAATTTTCGACCAAAGATGAGTAAGTCGCAGTAAACGATTATTTCGCCGACCTTCCGGAATCTTTTTTTTTTTTCGAGAGTATAAACAAGTTGCAGGTCAGGTGGAAGAAGTGTTTTGAACTAGATGGAGACTATGTCGAAAAATAAAAATAAATTTAGATCTTTTTCATTTTCTTGGTCGGGCTTAGAACTTTTAGATCCACCCTCGTACACAAAATACCTGCGCTACTGTGCATATGTGTATAAGATGTCATAACACGACATATTGGTGGTGTCGGGAAAATAATTTAACACCGGAGGGTGAATATGTTCAGTACGTCATTGCCTCACAAAATCGCTTGAAGTTAAGTAAGAGTTATTGCTATGCTACATGGCAGCACAATTAGGCCGGCTCGACCCACGGGGGATTCTCTCGTTCACATGATACCGGCGTAAAGTGACACCGTCGGTGTTGCGTTTCGTATGGTTTGTGACTAGCCGGTGGCCCATTGGGGGGGATGGATTAAATCGTGCTGTTTTCTTTTATTGTACGTACCATTTGTAACACTATGTTAACAACTCCGGTCTTTCCACAGCATGTAGACTATAACTTTTAGGGTACGGACTATCTAAATAAAATTTACTTTTATATACATAAAAATCTAACCACTTCTAAAGTCGTAGAACAAAACTTGTTCTATAACAAGAATGTGAGTAAATAAAAATATCTATGTTACGCAGAGCTTACTAGTGTTTTAAAAATAACCATGCACGTGCAAGTGTAAAAAGTTTGGTAATTGGACCATCTACCTTTGCAAAATGTAGATACAATACAACTAGGTTCATCCAAAAATAATTCGAACGAAGCCACATAATATACAAATATCGTAACAAAATGACATGCTGCTTAACGGATTTTTGATTCCCACATAAGTGGGCACATTCAATATTATTTTTTTCTTTTACGTTATGCGAGAAATGGATTTTGCGGAGCACGCGCAGGTAAAGTGGCCATTATATTATATAGTGGTGCATGTGCCGGTCATGTTTTACACTGATGACGGCTTAATGTGGCTCTACGCGGAGCTCCACACGTGTTTTGAAATGCTAAGCGATGTGTTCCACATTTCCTTATTATATCCCGAGAAAATTATTTTTTCTATTGATAACTTTCTGGACTTTGTGGCTTTTCATTTTTATACTGTAGTGATGGTAATTTACACCTGTATAATAATATAGTAATGTAACTTGGTCTTTATTTGTGTAAATTTAAGATTTTGAATCGCAGAAGAAGAACCTTCTCCGTTTGTCTTTAACAAGAGCAAAGACATACATCTTATCATAATGCTGGCTTTCCTATCATATTTTTTTCAAATATAATATTATTGTTTTAAATGAATCAATTCAACGCATATAATTTTCTTTTGGTAACAACGTAATTTTTTTTTTATAGTATAAACGAGAAATCGGAGAATCAAAACTGTGCACATACAATCTGAGTTGGAAATCTGAAGGACAGAGATCATTTTGTAATCAATAACTTCTCCGTATTGCAAATACACCTCTAATATTTCAATTCTCGTCGCTTCTTGAACGCATTGATTTACAGAAATACAAGACACACAATTTCATATCTAATTGTTATTGTAAAGAGCTTTTTTGTAAAATCAACCTTACGCGCGTGAATATCGGTTATATATACAAAACAGATACTTTTTCCTTACCTTACAGGAATAATATTAAATTGCCTTTACATTGTACACGTCGGTTATACGGATGGCTTTGAGTGTATTTTTGTAAATCATGGCAAGGGGTCGTTAGTTCCTAGAACTTTGCCGATATGTATGCATATTTGACTGTTAATTGTATCTAATCTTTCAGTCTAACATACTTAGTATAGCTGCAGCATTTCACTAAGAAACAAAAACAAGATGAATTTTGCAAAGAAATCAAACGGACTTCCAAAATAACAAGCAATGCACTGAAGAATAGAATATAAACTAAACTGAACATTAATTGAAAAAAAAATGAAAATAGGTTTATTTGTGATAAACACACTACAACTAACAAAAACAAAACAGAATAGGGTACATTTGACAAAACAAAAGTGTAGCAACATACCTTTGGCATCAGGGTGTTCCACAAGAGGACTCAGGACTAGGTACAGTCGAGACACTCACTTTCAGGCCTACCATATATTTATGTTTCCTTTCATCCTGGCGGCAACATAATGTCGTCGTTAAAGGTGACATGAACAAAGTATTAAGTAATTAGATTAAATGCACTTTAGTAGATATTATGAAAACGATTAGAAATATATAGAAAATGTAAAGAAATAAAAGGCAACCATATATAATAGAAAAACTATCCAAACAAAGAAACATGAATAAATACAAGGCGATGTAATAGTAAATATACACACCGATGCTACAAATGTAAAAAATAATAATACTTCAATATTCAAAATGTACCTATTTTGCGATTCTTGCTGGGCCAATAAAAGGATTTTTATTGATTTTTAAAGTTAATTTTATAATGTAGATAACGTAATGGTGGCGGCAGGTTATTTCAGCATTTTGTGGCAAAGTATTTAAAACTGCCACGAAATGCGAATGTACGGTGTGCGGGTAAGTTGAGGGCGTAGTGAGAAGCTTATGTGGCGCAAGTGGTATTTGCATCTCTCGTCCATTGCAGCATCTCAAAAAGCCATATAGGCACGCCTGTTTTAATTACTCCAAACAACATTGAACCAAGATGCAATTGTCTACGGTTCTCCATCCTTGGAATTGATCCCAGATATAAATTCTATCAACGAAAAGTTATATCTGCTTGACGTTGTAGTTTCTATTCTGTTCGGTTTATTGTACTGGGCCGCCAGCCGGTATGACCTTTGGCTCAAACACTACCACCATAAATTTGTAGATATGGTGATTTTTGGTGTGTGAATTTGCAGTAGTCTATTGGAAAAACTTCTATCATCGTCATCATCATCATCACCGGACGATGCCCACTGCTGGTCAGAGGCTTCCCCTGTAGAGCGCCATACGTCCCGGCCAAAGGCCACCTGCATCCAGAGGGTCCCCGCAACCCCAACCAAGTCGTCAGTCCACTGGTCAAATTCCTATGTATCTGCTTAATACACTTTTCAACCTTTTTATTACTAACCAGCAGGTATGGTTTCTACATCTCAATACGTAGGTCTATCGTGTCTCAAACAACTAATGGAGTAGCCAAACTTCACACCAGTGTTAGTAAATGAGCCATTTCAGCTAGGGCAGGCCCGGATTTCATCTACTAAAAATACCAATATACAGCTATCGACGCGGATTTATAAATATCTAAATAAATAAATGTCTGTGGACTCGTCACACCACGTTAGCCTAGTCCTGTACTTAGCACCTTAAGGACTTGTGTTACAGGTACTAGACAATAGAAATATATTTAATACTTATATTTTTTATAATTTAAGAATTTTATTATAGAAATACATATCATACATAAACATTTCTGGCCTGGGCGGGATTCGAATCCGCGACCCCTGTCGCAACATGCACGTTTATCCTTTCGAGACCGTACCTTAGTTAAAATACTTCCATACATAGTAAATACTTTGCCCGAAGATATCCGACTTGAATCAAACAAACTCAAATACAAGAAAGCAAGTAAAGGGCACCCATTCGAAACACTTAGTAATTAATATTAAGCAAATAGTTTTAAATATACAGATTAATATCATTATAAGAATAGTTAAGTAATAATTATATAGATATAGAATTACATAAGAGACTCGTACCAGCAGGCAAACTGCGCAAACAGTTTTGCAGTGAAATGTTATGAGATAAGCTTTACATTTATGCTTAGTAAATAAATAAATATAAAAAACCCAAGCTTTATCACCACTTCGCCAGCCGTCCGACACTTATAAGGGGTGATGACGAGTTGAACAAATATGTACCCCACCTATTGAATGTATATATAAATAATATTACAAAGATAATTGTGATGAATTACATCGTAAAATGTCCTCCCACATAAGTTTTAACTTATTATTTATAACATCACTTCACAATCACACTCACATCTCAAGTTATTTATAACATCACTTATATGGGTGAACATGTGGGATTTATACTTTAAATATAATAGAAATAGGATCGTTAATCTGCGACTTTCATGTTGGCCTGGCCCGGTGCCTAAAGCTTTTGCTTGACATATAGTTATTGCTACTAGGTGACACCCCTAAGATAAGGGCTAACAGCTCTAGGAATGACTTATTCTAAAGTATAAGTACTACTATTAGGAATAGACGGTAATAACTATTGTCGGTGCCAATAGAATTTTGTAGACGTTACTGAAATCCGCAATCTCCATCCAATTTTGGATTGGCTTCGAAGTTAAAATATTTTTTTATGTACGTAGCGTGCGTCTAGCGTGGATATATGTGACTGCTTATGATGACGATCAGAGTCACCGGTATGTGCTAACAACGTACGTCAGAAGGTTGAGCGTAATTATTCATTATAACGACGTTTCCACAAAAAACTGTTTGTCGGCGACTTGCTGTACAATACAATAATGAGCTGTGCGATATAATATAATAATACGTTAATGCATTTGAACATTCCTTACGTACATCATACTGGGCACATTGCGTTTATACATTTTAAAATAATATTTGTCCAAGACGACTTCTAAGCAGCTAGAGAAATAATGTTCTGTTTGATAGCGACGAGACCAAGAAATATCGAGTTGAATGACAGTTTTTTTTTATAGAATAGGGGGGCAAACTAGAAATCGGAGCCTTTTTACGACTACCGACGCACATGAACATCCACATAACTACTATGCCGATACGTTTCCCTCTGGTTCCCCTGCCCCAATGGGCCACCGGCTACTCACAAACCGCACGAAACGCAACATTGAAGAAGAGTTTACGGTAAGATTATTGATGTGTTGCCAGTGAATTAACTCAACATTTTGCAGTTTTAGTACGGAGCATAATGATCAACGTGGGGAGGAAAGCCGAGCGTCAATATAGTAAAGCCTGGCGATATTGTAAACTGTAAAGTTCTTACGTATCTTTGTAGGTCTTTGATGTAAAAACCACTAAAGAGATTTTAAATTTGACGCAGATATCCATAGATCTGAAATATACATATTTGAATCCTGAAAGAAATGAGAATTTTCCTCAGATAGATTTCACGCACGCGAACCCATAGTAATGGAACAAGTAGTATAAAGAAAGAAAGAAAGAATATATTTATATGCCCAAATCCACACGTAGTAAACAAATATTACAAAAGAAAAGCAAAATAACAGTTGAATGGTATGGATATATGTAAATACTGTCAGCGCCGTTTGAGCCGTCCGGTGACCACACGGTCGCGCCTACACACTAATTACACGTATCTAACACATAATCTAAACTATAATTTCATTTTTCCACAATTTTAAGAGTATACAGACATGTACAAATTATTTCATTTTTATAACAATAATTAATATCCTTTACCACGGGAATAGATTGACAGTGTACAGAAGAAGAAGAATTTTATATGTAATGTGCCTACAACGTATTTTGTTCTGTAACACAATGAAACTCAGTGTATTTGTACACACACAAAGTACAAACAATACCTTTATACCATATTGAACAAAGATACAAATGCTACTTTACAATTAAACAGACGACAAAAATTACAAAAAATAGACGAAATGTACACTATACAAACAATAGTAAGTAGCAATCCAATATAAAACAAAACATGCAATATACCCGCTGTGTACGAGTAATTGCAATGCCGATCGGATCCTATTGAAGCCCAAATTTGCTCATGAATAATAATTACAGTTTAAGAGTATACTAATTAGACCTATGTGCTGTGGAAAGTTGTAGCATTATAATCTCTCTAAAGGAGAGAGCAATATCGCGAGTCGCATTTCCTAGAACCAGCCATCCAGTCGAGTTAAACAAGTATGAAAGCTTCCCATGCTTCAAGACACCAAAGAGAAGACACGCCAAATGAAATTTTCGACGGTGTTTCATTTTCAAAATAGCTTGTTCATTCAGAAATGGAGTAAAATGTCCCCTAGGAGATATATTAAAGGAGAAACGAGCGCAGGCGTTTTGGACTCTTTGTACAAGCCTTTGTGCTTTAGCAGTTAACCGAGGTCCATATACAACATCTGCGTAATTGAACTTTGATAGTATCAAAGTTTCAGTTAGGCGGAAGCGTACACCTACTCCTATGTGTTGTCGCACATAATATAGGATATTCAGACGATAAAAACTTTCCTTTACTAGGCTGGTTACATGGCTATCAAACATTGCATTGCAGCCCATTTTCAATCCAAGGTTACGTGCTTCCCAAGGTTAGTTAATAGAAATTTTGTTCCGCAGATCATGGACTTGGATTTATTTAGGTTCAGAAGTAAAAGGAATTTTTGGACCATAACAGTATTCTATTAAGATCCTCATTTAATTTATTTATAGCCACATTGATCTCATTTGTAGAGAAGATGTAAACTTGGGTATCATCTGTGTAGAAGTAATATTTGCATTACACAAGACGATCTTTCATATCTGGCGCATATAGTAGGAACAGTATGGGGCCCAAAATAGGGGCTCTATTGCGGGACGCCTTTAGACACATTATTATTATTATTATTATTTCTTGAGCCAAGTTTTAAATGCTTTGTTAAGCTTCAAAGTTATCAAATAATTTCATAAAATTGCAAAAGTATACATGGTTTCGCACGTGAACACTTCATGCGCTTTGGTTTGATACATATAATCATGATAAACAACACAAAATACTTATAATTTATACAAGCTTTTATAAAAAAGTAACTTCTCGAGAAGATAATTTAATATACCATATATATACTAGCTATACCATAATATTAGTTAGGTGGAATGCACATATGGAGCATAACATTCTGAATCCAATTAAGTCATTGTCAGATGCACGTGCAATGTGTGCGATCAGCTAACCATATATATCACATATAGTATTGAGATAAAAAAATATATTCGAACCCTACACACAGTATAAGAATAGATACGAAATGGGATTCAGTGATGCCCGTGAAAATTCGTTTCATGAATAAAACTGAGTCTCCCGCGGGACGCTCATCGGATCGGTACCTAAATTGGATTCGATTTGGAGTCGCAATACGTCAGAGTCTCCGTTAATCGTGGGTCGCTTGTGAACACGCAGCGCTCGGCACATTCCAAACACGCCTTTAATATTGGTAAAATGATGACGGCTGTGACACAATACGGAACACCGATCGGCATACTACGTGTTAGTAATGTAGGACACATTGTGTGTGATAAATACAGCTTGATTCTGTACTTTACGCCTTGATTTCGTATTGTGAGTGAATCTATGCCGTAATAAATATTAGTGTATTTATTTGTAGACGCCGAGAAATGGAAATTACCGGCCCTTGCTAGTATACGGGCTCGCAGTACACGCTTGTGTCGAATATCATCGCGAGTTCCATCAGTGCCACTTTCGGTGAGGTACTCCCGAATTATAAATCATCAGGGTACCTCGATGGTCAGTCACACCTTAAGCAGCCGTCGAGGTGTATATCCTGATTGTTAAAAATTCCTCATAGGGACCGACTTCCCGGATCTGCATTCAACAGGATCCCTCCAGCAGCAGGTTGGCCTCAGCGAAAAGGCCAGACTTCACCTCCACGAGGACTGTCCGGCTGCCTACAAACAGTCCTCACGACGTCGTGTCTTAGCGGACCGGGTTCCAATACCGACCCGACACGATCACAGGGCACTACTATTGCTGGAGGCTCAAAATATACCGCCTTCCTCGCGTCCCCTTTCGTCATCTGCGGGGAGAGGACGCGTCGGTTGCCTCCTCTCTCACCCACTCGTCGGCTTCTTTCTTCTGGGAGACGAATATCTCGCAAAAGGAAACCATCGCCTCATAGGCCTCGACAGAGACAAGACCCCTCCGATAACAGACATAGGAGTAGGTCTCGGTGTGACCCACCGCCACGAACTACCACGGGAGATCGCCGGCTAGAGCAGTAGCTGCAGCCCACAAAACCGTACGGTACCCCCGAATCGATCTCACTGCAACAGACTGGACCTTCTGCGCAAAGCGCAGATACGCCTTACTTCTCGCTGTGAGGCGATCCTCCCAAGCCGGGGAACCACTACGTTGCCATACTCCGGCAGATACCGGAACAAAGCTCCCTGCAGGTGGCGCTGGGGCCAGGAGCCCAGCAAGACCTTCCTGCTTCGCAATACCACCGGCAGCACCGACGATGCAGAGTCCCCCGCTTTTGGGAGCAGGCGGTAAACCAAACGCTGAATCTACTACACCGCTTTACCTTTCTATCTTTTCAGCTATTGCTTGGAGAGAGAGCATGAGGAATTTACTAGTCCACTTTTTTTTAACAAAATTTTTTTATGGTAGCCTTCGGCCTACAGACTTAGATATTTGCAAGCTATGTTGGTCATTGCAACGGCGGGTAGGGATATCAACGAAATTACATAAAAATATGTGCAGAAGTATAAATTAAACTTGTATTTACAATTTGAATTGAGCACCGAGGCACTGCGAATACAATGGGGGTGTTGTCGGCTCACTGCAACTTTACATATATCTGTACAAACCGATAAAATTCTTTCCTTCCCGTAGGATGGGGCACATTATATTGAGCGAGTGCTGGACTGAAATTTCCTTTTACTATACAGGTATATACGTGTTTTACGTATAAGTGCAGAATATGATATCTTACATTGTATACGTACTGTGCTTTACGTTCGCACTTCCTACCCAATTAGGGAACTGGCATACGTCTACGTGCGCGTGTGTGTATGCATGATTGTGTGCGTGTACGTTTTTCATGTATGTGTGCGTTTATGTATGTGTTTGTGTACTATAAGCATCTAAACACAAGATTTGTTCATGTCAATAAAGATACTTTACGAACATTATCGCAGTTTATCTAATTATTTAACAAGCCAGTCGCTTCGGAAGCTTTACAGTAACCTTGGTATGTGAACATGCTGAAGTTGGCCCCGCCTTTACTTCAGATTTGATAAAATCCTTACTGGAGGACATCATAGATGATTCTATTTTTTATAGACAAGATGGCTGAGTGGGACCTCCGCTTGGGGCCTAGAGAAAACATAACATAACCAAATCCAAAACTAGACATGCAGCAATACCTTAAGGCGTCAAGTATATCTCTACATATGTTGTTTGTGTTAATCGGAAGAATTAAATAATTATAATTTATAATGTAATTTTAAAAACTTGCAACATCTGGACATCTGTCATCTCAGTTCACCCGTTAACATGACTGCTGTAAAGATTCTGAAACATTTGCGTATACACATCGCTTTACAATAATTAAACAAACCGCAAGAAACTCCATAAAACCAGTTTAACTGTAATGAATAATACTTTCGTAAACTTAACACATGTACTCGTATTAAGATTTGTTTACATAAAGATATTGATAGTAGCCACATATTTGTATTTTTTAAATTCGTTTTGGTTCCTATCAGCACGAGTTCTTACGAGGATTTTCGTGATAAAAAACATCAGAAGGCCATGAAATAGAATTAGAAATGAAAAGTTAGTTACAACATTGGCTGAGAGTGAAAAGTAACTAGAAAATTAAAGACGCAATTTTTGCAAGAGAAACACAAAAATAAGTTTACGCAAAGTGAAAAATGACACATATCAGGTGGCGTAAATGCATTCAGCAAATAAATCGAACACTAATATGCAACCTCGTTAGCAACACACGAGCATCCCAGCGTACAGCCTTCTTTACAAAAACATAAATGATTCTCGTAAAGCGACACTGAACAAGCTCCTCAGCACGTACCTCTACGCTTATTAGCATTAAAACTAAAAACTGGAAAGCCTTCGTGCGAATTACTGAATTGACAAGTACAGGGTTCGTGACATAAAGTGACAAGCGTGCATTCATAATATCGGAGGCTGTTCAATGAAGAACTGCGTCTGCAATATGTATTAGCCATGTCAGTTAGTGTCTTTGTCCCGTTCAAATGGAAGGTTTCTACACCTATGGAGATGATGCTTACGTCTTCGCACACGGTCCCGGCGATCGCTTGCGTCTTTGATAGATTAGTCGCCAGCCGCCACTTCTGTAGCCACTCCGGCAGGAGATCGAAGGTTCTCTTTACGAGAGGCTTAAACACCTTGCTTTAGATTAATTTATATATTAACCCGTTATGCCATACGGAGTCGAATGCTTTTTGCATGTCGAGGAATACGGCGGCAACAGATTCTTTTTTGTTTCTAGCCACAGCGAGCAAATGGGTAACCCTGACCAGTTGGTGAGAGGTACCGTGGTTGGTTCGGAAACCGAATTGCTCGTCTCTGAGTGGTAGAAAGGGGGTGAGTTGTCTCAGTATGAGCAACTAGGGTCTTCGATAGAGTGGGTAGCAGAGCTATCGGGCGACAATTGTCCGCTCTCCTACTGTCCTTACCCTGTTTGAGCAACATGTGGCCCAACTTCCAGCTAGAGGGAAAATGTCCAGTGCGGACATTTAGCAGTCTCGTTACTGCGGCGATCGTCTTGAAGGGAAGGTGTCGCAAGGCCATATTGGTAATTCCGTCATGCCCGGGGGCCTTTTTGAGTTTCAACCCCTTGATGGTATTGCGTACCATGCTGGGTGAAAATTGAAATGCCGCTGTGGCGATTTCTCCCGTGCCTGGTGCTTCCAGGTAAGCTTCGACCGAACCTCCAGATGGTTCGCTCTCTACTCTGACTGGGGCACTGTATTTTGTAGTGCCGTCTCCGTGTAGTAATGGCCTACTTGGTGCTTTCCTCTTGGTCAGTGTCCGTGTTAGGGCCCGTAGAGACTGCCAATCTTCGCCGGCCTCCTCGATTCTCCTCGACCATCCAAGCGTCCGAACTTAAGGCCGAAAGTTCGAATTTGACCTTCTCAGTGAGACGGTTCAGGTGAGTTTTGATCGTGGGGCAGCGCGTAGACTGCCGTCTCCTGCAGATAGCTCTCTTCTCTTCGAGAAGGAGTTGGAGACTTCTTGGCAATTTGTTCTTGCCATTAGCGCCTGAGCTAGGAAGAGTTGCGGTGGCCTTCACTAAGACGGTGCAGATTGAAGTCTGCATCTCTTCGGCTAGTTTTTCCACGTCTTCCGCGGTGTTGACGGGGAAGTTCAGGGTGGAGGTGTTTAGGCAGGAGGCAAACCCTTCCCAGTTTACCTTTCGCCTAGCGGAGGGAGTTGGCAGTTTGCACGCCTCGGCGTACAACACCGCCAGCACTGGCATGTGGTCAGAACCGAGGTGTTCCTATAACACTTCTAGTGTGAAGTGGTCTAGGTAGGAATCTAGATGACCACTTCACACTAGAAGTGATCACCAGGAGGTGATAGCCACATCCAGTACGTCCGGCTGGTATGTGTGTGCGTCCGGATAGTGGGTCGGGTCCGTGGGGCCGTGGACTGTGTAGTCCATCTCGTCGGCACCCGCGAGGAGTCTCCTTCCGTTCGTGTTTGTGAGGCGAGATTTCCAAGCCGGGCTCTTGCAGTTGAGGTCGCCGGCAATCACGGTCGGCTCTTCTGAAAAGAGACGGTGGATGTCGGCGACGTCCAGTGCGTCACCCGGAGACTTGCAGGCTGCGATAAGTCTGGTCGGCTTGTTGCCTGCCATGATTTCCACGCCTATCGCTTGGAATGATTGTAAGGCAGGGACTGGGAGTGGCTGGTGTAGAACGTTTCTCCTAACCAACACCATGACTCCTCTGATCACTCGGTCGTTGGGGTCGTCACATCTGTGCGAAGTGTATCCGGCGATGTAGAATATCTGTCCGGGTCCCAAGTGGGTCTCGTTGATCCGGGCGATGTCAACCTCTTGTGAGCACAGGAGTTGAGTAAACAGCGCCCCTCTACTCGAGACTCCCCTCGCGTTCCAGAATAGAATTCTCACCTGGTTTCCTGCCACTTTTGGAAGGTGCCGGTGATAAATTCGACCAGCTTGGGTATGCTGGCCATGACGATGGTTAAGAGGCTGGAGCCACTTTTATAATTATTGTATATTTACATGGCCAACTCCATGAGGCTGGAACAGGTCTGGCCGCTGAAGGCAGCCATCGACGTCTGCGTTGTTAGCCTTTCGCGCGGTTTGGTCGGCAGCTTGGGCTTAGAAGCCGGTACGGGTGCTTCTAGTTGAGCTGCTGCAGGCGAGGTGGTGGACTTGGGGAGGGCGGGTGCAGAGATGGGGAGAGCGGGGTCTACACCTCCATTTCCACTTCAGGGGTCACTTCTTGAGTGACGGTAGCCTCTTTCTTCTTTTTCGGCTTTTTCTTCTTTTTTTTTTTTGCTTAAGGCCTGGGGCCTGGGCTGTGGTCTGAGCTGAGGCCCTCGGGATGGGGTTGTTAGCCTTCGCCATTAATGACGCGGCTGTTGGTGGTGGCAGCTCCACGTGTGGAGCTATCAGCCGTTGGGCTCTCACCGTGGTGATGGCCATGGAGCCGGCGCGGTTGTTGCGTGCCTTTTAAAGACCGTACTGTTGGCTGGGTGAGCACCGGCACAATTTTCACGGGCTGGAGGGTCTGTTTTAGAGCGCTTGCAGTCGCGCGCAAAGTGCTGTTCGCTGCAGCGAACGCAGGCGATTTTTCGGTGGCACTGCTTGGACGAGTTCCTGAACTGTTGGCACCTGTAACATTGTTCGGGGCCCTTCTCGCCCCTACACGTGTCGATTTGGATGCCAGGTACGTTGAACATCTCGGAGACCTTGTAGATCTCCGATACAGCTGCCTCCGTTCTCGTTATGAGTGCGAAGAAAATGCACCCGGGTCTGTCTGTCCTTTTTTATGGCGCCAACGGAATTCGACTGGGACGCAAGTAGAGCGCTGGAGGTCGACGCCGCTGCCGCTTCGGCGTAAGTGAGACTCCCCGTCTCTCTTCCTCTCAGACATCTTCTTTGGCGGCGATAAGGTAGGTGAGTTGGCACTTACCTCCGGTTCCCTGGAGCGCTTGTGAGCAACTTTCTCAAATACTTGCGGGGTCGTCGTCGTGGGCTAGGTGTTCGGGAAATGGTCCCTGTTTTCCCAATTCCTATTGTCCAAAGTATGGAGCGTACAACGCAGCCTACTACGGAAGTGGATATTGAGTCCGAAAATTAAGCGAGTACGTCGCATTCGAATATAGTAGGCAGAAGTGCTTCTATTTTTACACCCCATATGAAGAAGAGAAAGCTAAAACCACGAGAAATTAATTTAGACGATAGATCCAAAACTATCACTAAAACTATCATCATCAATATCCAACATTATCACGACTCCATATTGTTTTAAAAGACCGTATAGAATTTGATGGATGTATAACAACCCTAAGAATATTGTTACGTAAACTTGGTTATAAATGGAGAAAAACTGAAAATAACAGGAAGGTGCTTACCGAAAAACATGACATTCAAATGTTAGGATTGAAATACTTAAAATAGGTAAAGTCTTTTCGGAATGCAGGTAGACCCATTGTGTACACAGATGAATCATATATTCATACCAACCACGTTCAAAAAAATCTTGGACCGAAAAAGGGACTAAAAAGGCAATAAAACAAAACTTAACAAAAGGAGTGCATATAATTATAGTACATGCCGGAAGTGCAGAGGGTTTTGTACCAAATGCGTTGTTGACATACAGAGCAGATATCCAATCTGGAGACTACCATGAAAATTTGAACATAGAAAATTATTTAAAGTGGCTAAAGGAGAAACTAATACCAAATCTCTCAAATGATGCCGTAGTAGTCTTGGATAATGCAGCCTACCACAACACTAGTTCGGAAAAAATACCAACATCCAACTCAAACAAATTAGACATGCAGACTTGGCTGAATGCAAAAAATATCTATTTCGAACCAATCTTTAAAAAACCTGAACTATATGACCTAATAATAAAAAACAAAGAAAACTTACGCAAGTACAAACTTGACGAATTATTAAAAGAACTTGGATTCACAGTGCTTCGCCTGCCTCCTCGTCATCCAGATTTAAACCCAATAGAAAACATTTGGGGTATTGTAAAAACCGACGCTGCTGGCCGCAATATCAATCAAAATTACAATTCAATTATGTCCATTTTAAATGAAGCATTTGATCGATTAAACAAAGATGTCTGGTTTAATACTTGTTAACATGTAGAAAAAATAGAAGATGAGTACATGAGACATTGTGATCTTGATTTCAGTTTTACTATGGACGTCGGT
This sequence comes from Eumaeus atala, assembly GCA_017140195.1. Classification (NCBI taxonomy): domain Eukaryota; kingdom Metazoa; phylum Arthropoda; class Insecta; order Lepidoptera; family Lycaenidae; genus Eumaeus; species Eumaeus atala. Next base: position 199,033 of record JAFELO010000576.1, on the reverse strand, counting down.
GATTCATCAGATTCTGAATCAGATATTTCTGAAACGAGTGATTAACGATTTTGATTTTTCAATAAAGTTCAATAAAACTTTTTACGTATTCTATAATTACCTCTTATTGTAGAAATGGTAAAATCTCCATATTATATTATCTAATAATTACATAAAATATCCACACCTAAATATAATAAAAAAATAAGAAATTGAAGTAGAGCATCTTTCCCTTTGACTGTGACGCTTTCTCTTAATTGGTCTATTTATTGTAGTGTGCGCGTGCTCTCATAGATAATTAATGTGTACCGATAACATAAGTGTTACATTGCACACATATATTATAAACAATTAGGAGGAATAGTAGGGCACGTCTTCGTGGATGCATTGTCTATACTGTATTGAGATATTATATGTATATAAGTATGGACGAATACTCGCGGTTGTATAGTTACATTTTTGTAGAAAAGTTCCTTATTGCGCGTTGCGAATGAGGCAAGGCGGACAAAAACCAGATAACAAGCTGTCACGACACTTTTTGCTATAGCGTAGTAAGCCGCGCGGCGTGCGAAGTAAAAAAAAAATAACGAGTGGCGGCATTACCTCTTACTACTTGTATTTATAAGACCCAAGGAAGCAAATGTCTTTATAGCTTCAGATAGCAAACGATTTATAAATACACAAATAGTTGGAGGCTTTTAATGGCGAAATACGCTTAAAAACATCCGCATAGTTACTATGTAGGCGTGTCCTGGCTCTATAGGTTATAAAAAATACACCAGCGACACTTAACGAGTTTGAATAACTGTCACTTTGCAGCGGAATCAGGTGAGCGAGAGGTACCTCCCCGGTCCTGTCTGCAAAATTTTGTGCAATGTAGTATGGTACTACGCTACCTATTATTGAATGAAAAAAATAAATATAAGTAAAGTTAAAATTATAACAATGAGTGCTCGTAGGTAAAGTAGGTAAAGTAAATTGATTATAGTAGCAAAAACCCGCTAACACAGTCGAAATATTAAAAGTCCAACTGCTTGATATTTAGTCGAAAGTTTGTTTGGTTACCGGAGATATTCGCAATTTTGAAATTACGAAGTAAAACACGATGGCTAAAGTTTGTTTAATTCTTCCATATCAGACATTGTAATGTTTGTTTAAAATTAATTGTGAAACAATTCAGAGGTTAAAATAATTAGAGTCAAATTATACGAAATATTGACGGACAGACATGTACTGTAACTTGAAAGTTTTTTTTAGTAAAGTATTGTTTTTTCAGCATAATATCGCATTGATATGGGTGAATCCCTCATAACCACTGTTGTACGTCACATTTTTAATATTTTCACACATGCCTCTATTTATATAAGTTTTTCACTTGTTCAGTGTATGTATACTAGAATGTCTGCCTCATGTATAGCGTAAAGCATATTCTAGCACATTCCAGAGGTGCTGGATTCAAGTCTCGTGTTGGAGTGGGATTTTTCAAATTCTAATAAAAATCCGAAGTCACGAAGTTGACGGTCTTCCACCCCATGCCTCGGAGAGCACGTTAAGCCGTCGGTTCTGCGTCTGATTTCTCTCCGGTCGTGTTGTATTGCCATCGCTACGGAATGCGTGAATAAAGGAATAGGCAGTGCACTTTTGCATTATAATGTGTCCTGCACAGTTCGCCAGTCCCTATAGAGATGGCTGCCATGCATGCATTATTTTTTTTTACAAAAGGATAAACTTATTGTAAAAAAGGAATAACGTCACAAATAATATCTGTATATTCGTTCCAAACGTCACATCCGCTTTGAAAGTGTCGCTACGATAATAATCGTACTAGCCTCGCTGCAGCTCGGGCCGATTTTCCGCTTCCCGAACTGGAAAATTCGTCCGTAAATAGAAGTAAATGCTTAATCAGCAGCGTCTTACGGAATATTTATTTAGCCTTTACTGTGTTTAATGCGTTAATAACGTTACACTACTATCTAGTGTGGTGGCGGAACACGAAAAGCATTTGGCACGTTGCATGTCGACACTGTGATGAATTAAAACAGTAAAAAAGACTTCTTGCAGCGCCATGTTGTAAAATGCATGGTCCAATGAAATGGAATAATTGATTACTGAAGATATGAGGGAATTTGTATAATGGGAATTTTTTTTTAATCGCGCATGTTTAACTTTACTTTCCCACCTCCTCCTAATCTACTCCTGTGTGTCCAGGATCGACATCGGCCACTAATTGTGACCGTTTGATATGATCGCAGGGAGCCCGAAGGAATGCTAGAAGTTGCCTTGTTACCCTCAACAAATGTAACCAGAAGAAAGGAGGAGGAGGAGTAAATGCTTCCCTCCCCATCCAAAGCGGATAAAGTGCGGGTCTTAACCAGTCTCCGGTTGCTTTGCACCACGGAGATATAAGTTCCTAACACATATTGACTACACGTCATATTTAATTATGCATATTGCTTATTGCATTACATTATCTGCTGCCAGCAATATTTATGAAAAAATTGTTTGAAAGCACGGAAATTTCCCACGTTGTCCACGAGATCACTGAGAAAGAGAGAGAGAGAGAACACATAATAAATTACTCCCGTAACATTTCGAATATTGTTAAGCATTACGTCTCGTTCTTCCTGCCAAAGACGTCACTCCCGTGGAAGGAAGCCATAGTAGTCGGCATACACAGGATTGTGTATGCCGACTACTATGGCTTCCTTCCACATAACTGGGAAGGTGCATTGCGCCAGAAGGGCGTTAAAAATGCACACTAGGAGATGTATAATAAAGCCAGGCATCTGTTTCAGCGTTATTGGTTATTCCATCGGGCCTGGGGGCCCTCTTTGAGTGAAGGTTCTTTGTTAGATCCTTTACTTCTTCTGTGTCCGTCAGACGTGTGACCTCATCATCAACATCCGGTGGCGCAGCCAGTCGGGCCGTTACCATACTTTCTACCTCCTTTATGTGGGAGGGGTCTGTGGGGAGGGAGCTAGGAGTGCATTGACTCTCTAGTGTGTCAGCTAGACATTTCGCTTTTTCGTCATCCTCCAGTGCAAGTAATCGATTTTCGCGGTTTAGTGGTGACATTTGAGCTACCGGTTTGGATTTCATAGCCCTCTCTATTGGCCAGTAGGACGTATGATACGGAGATTGTTGGCTGAAGAAGTGATCCCTTCTCCCATTTATGAAATTGGGTATAGCCTTTTTGACTTCTCTTTCGAGTTGTCGGATGGCTTGCCTGCACACTTCGCCTCCGAGCGTGCAGAGGTTTAGCTACATTTTTTAGACGGATTAGGTAACTAACATCGTCAGAGAGAGCTAAACGGTCACCTGGGACGGTGGAGATCTCTCCAAAGCCTAAAACTTCTCAGAAATGGAGCCATATCTAATTTTATTCGCGAACCATTTGACCTCTCGTAGGTCAATTGCTCGCAGGAAATTCGACAGGAATTCTCAGTCGGCTGCGTTATCCTCTCCCCTACCACCCTGAGGGGGCATCTGGGGCAGATGCTGATGCATCTGGGGCACCAGGGATATCAGGAGTATAGGAGCCGAAGCCATTTGACCCCTTTGTGCCTTCGGTATCGGGGCCCTCTATGGCTGCTGGGGTGTGAGAAGGAGGGGCCTCGGCGTTGGTGGTGAGTATGGGGGCAGGGATGAAATCATCCTGCTTCTGTATCTGGCGTTTTCGCGCCTGAGGGGCCTTTTATCCCCTGGGCAGCGGCTTGGGGATACCCTGGGGCTTAGGTATTCTCCGTTCAAAGAATTTGGGGGCCCCTTGTAGTTGGCCGTGTGGCCAACATTCCCGTGTGGTCAAATCAGTCTCGCGTTAGCAGCAGCTTACTAAATATATCGATCAATATTCATGGTTGTCATTTATAGCACTCGTTAATCTAATATTGCTATAACAGTAATTTTAGTAGTATTTCAAACATAGTTTTAAAGTACTACTACATCAAAAGCTTTATCCACATAAATCAGTCGGCCGGAGATGTCAATGGAATGTAAGATGGTTACAACCAAATAAATACTACTTGAAATATATTTCATTATCCTAAACCATTAATAACTAATTTCTACATTTGTCTCAAAGTTCTTTAAAGGTATTTTATTCTTCTGTTTGCTATACATTCCACAACAACGAAGCTCCTTGAATAACAAAAAATAATTCATCTTTCGATTAATTTTACAATAAAAGTTCACATCACATCCAAATATTTAGCAGGATTGCGTGTTCATTCAACGTAGGCTTCACCAATGTGGAATATAACATGGATCTCTAGGGTCCCTTATTATATACACATACTATCTTTCACTTGATAATATGTGTATAACTTGTTTAATTAGGTGCGGCTATCTTGTGTGCAGTCACACCCCGACCCATCCCGACTGATACATTGTAGATTAAACTTTAGCTGACACCAGCATTAAATGGCTATCTTTGTGTCCTCTATAAGGTGATACGTACTCACATGTTTCACGTTTGAAGTGTCGCCAACATATTATTAGGCTAAACAAAAAGCGATCGATTAGTACGGAAAAAAGTTTGTAATTCCGCGCTGTGCTGTGTTGTGTTATTATCACGCGAAAAATCAGATTCGCGGTTTCTAAACTTAGAAATTCAAAACATGCGGTTTTCTAAAGAGAATGCTATTGTATAACACGCCGCACATACCTGTTTCCTTTAGCCCATTGGAGGTGAGGGGGAAGGGGCGCAACACGTCTACATAACAATTACGCGGTCATCTTCGGCCCCAATAGTCAACAGAGAGCGTCGATTGCCCGTTTGTCCCCTTAAACTATAAAATGAAGCAGTTGCAATAATAACCGTCAAACGCGCAGTTTGTAAGTCTAGGTGGTTACGTGTGAATTAGCGTGCGGCTAGAATTAGGTGATTGCGCATCTAAACTCATAAACAATACGTTATTTACAGGTTTTTCTATGATCTTGTCGCATGTTTATATTTCCTTTTTAGGGTCCCGTGCCTTAAGAGGAATCGGAAACCTTATAGGATCACTTTGTTGTCCGTCAGTACGTCTGTAAGATCTTTTTCTCGGAAACGCGTGGAACGATCAACCTAAGAGAAAAAAATCTTGTCAGACGTAGTGATAGACGGACGAACGGAAACTTTTATACAGATAATGCTCATAATCTCTGTTGGTATGGAACCCTTGGTATGCTAGCCGAACTTGCACTTGGCCGTCTTTTGGTAGGCAATTTGTGCCGTAGTAAGTTATGTGCATTTCACTAAAAGTTTGATGCTGAATTCGTCACAACTGGGGAAGTACCTCTTTATAATATGATACCGGCGTAACGTGATATCTTTGTTAAGTTTCGTGCGCCTTATGAGCACCCGGTGGTCCATTGGGAGGTGGGAATTAGTAGGGCAACGCATAATAATTATGAGCGTCGTTAGTCGTAATAAGCACGGATGCCTCGTTCGCCTCCTGTAAAACAAAAATAAAAAAAAAAACAAAAGAACTTAAACTTATTCTACCTCTACATTACATTTTCACGTGGCGGCCTCAATAGGTATATAGTACATTTGGGTTCGGTACGGCGACTATTATGTAACGTGTACCTACACTAACAACTTCGGCAATACGTTGGATGTGTTGGGAGCACGTTATTTGCTTTTGGACATACAAAGTACCAAATCGAACTGAAACAATGTTGCTCCTGATAATCCAAATGTAAATAGAGTTCTTAAACTCCACTAGGGATACCAGTCGGAACATATCCCATGATTTATTTCGCAGACAATTTTAGTATATTTCATTTACAAATAGCTACTTGAAAGTTCGGGATGAGATTTATGTTTTTTCATTGTATAGTGCGAAAGGGTCAATGCTATATTGCATTCGATTAGGGCAGGAATGTGCTAGTTTCTGACCACCGTTCAAGCCTTGCCATGGCGGCGGGGCTTAGTAGCCTGGGTCGAACCCAGACTCCTTGGATGAAGCGAATTGAACCGAGGCGGTGGGTGCTCTATATAAAAAGAGGGGATTAAAGAGTAGGAGGACGAGCCGCGCTCCGTACCCCTCGTATAAGTAGAGGGGACAAAGAGTAGAGGGAGGCGGCACTTTGCTTCATAGTTACAGTGTAAAAAATATTGCGTTTGAAGAGGCAATTTGCGTACCTACATATTTAAAATAAATTTCCAGATTAAATATTTATAATCCAATTTTTCCTTCAAGCGGATTTTCAATTGAATTCGTTCGGGTAAAGCGTCGTTAGGGATTTATATTGAAGTTTTTTTTTTTTACAAACAGTTTCGTGAATCCTGATCGTAGTAGTTAATTGCGTTGCCACGTAAAACTCCAAGTACTATCTCCGCATTGTGTCGGATATTCGTTTAGATTTATATTGGTATAGACTGGGGCCACCGAACGTTTCCAATTTCAATTTCTTTTTTTTTATTCTCGCATCGTGCGACTATGATCGACAGATTAAAACTTATTTAATATTACAGTAGTTACACCCGAAGAAAGGAATGTGTAAAAGTTCTTTTATCTAACCCTGCCATTTAATCTGAAATGACTTCCTAACACTCTTTTCTTACTTTTTTTTACTTTACAACGCCAAACAAACAATTGATGAACACTGATGACTAAATCCACATAATTACTATGCAGATGTAGTGCCCTCCTTCCCTCCCACTCTAATGGGCCAACCGACCGAACAATACCGAAACTGTCGGGGAGGTAAGTTCTATTCCTATATTAGTGTCTTCCAAGTAATATTTTACCTTGTAAATAAAATAATATTCTTTACCACAAGTTTGTGTGTAAATTTAAAAACACCTTTTACGGTGACCAAAAGGAACTTTTACGGTGTTTTTAAATTTAATAATTGAAACATTTTGAGTGTTTTTTGTGATCCTGAGTGTGATTACGAGTATATATGTATATATATGTATATTTTGCCTCTAAAACGAATTCCTTACTATGCTTAGTCTCTAATCATTGGCACATTCAGCTTGTGTCTATTCACTATTGTGCGCGTTATCAGACACTGAAGTTTGTGCGGGGTGTGGAGGGCGATAGAGATAGTAGACTCGATGATATCTCTATAACAACAACAACAAACTATATATTTATTATGAATTAATATATGTATAAAATTATTATGTCCTTAACAAATCACAAGGACACACATGAAATAATTCCCATCAGTGCGTTGTTAAATAAGTAGTTGAAGTTTTAATATACCGATTAAATACTCTTTGATTTGAAAAAAATTGAAAGATGAATTGTGTAGAGGTTATACGCGAATGAAGCTGAACACACATATGTAGTGTTATTATAAATATAAAATTGAAAGAGAGAGGTAGGTACTACGTAAGGGATTAAAAGAGAGTGAAGTTGCCGCATGCATCATTGCAATCTAATTTGCCGGCACGATTGAGGACGTACGTCCAGCTTGCACGTTGCCGCAGCAAAGAGGTCGCTATGTGATAATATAGATTTTTTTTCATAGGATGGAGGGGGGGGGAGGGCAAATGTAGTAATGACGTAGTGTCACGCTGTATCACAGCGTGACACTACCTCTTCCTGAAACATATCACACACCACACACACATCTGCATTTACGATGTAGTGGCTTCAATAGCATCTAAGTTTTCATTTAAGAACGATCCGAGTCATGTCGATCTGCAATCATTCTCAAACATTTTGTGTTATCTTCAACGCCTGCACTACTATAAAATGGGTATGCACATTTCATTAAACGATAAGCAATTCATTAATAATTTCAAAGCAATCCTTCGGGAGAGCAGCTTGGAATAGTTTCCCGTTCCGAGGAAATATTTATTTCAGATCGGGTAAGATTGAATACGCTTCCTGACGTGTTATTTCAGCAAAAAGATGTAGCGGGCTGTAGAACAGGGATTACCCTCGTGTTGCGCTGTGGATAACATGTCTTACAGACTGTACAGAAGTATTTTACTCTGCAAAGTTGTTTAAAATAGTTACAATTATTTTATGTCATATCACATTGTGCAGAGTAATGAGATAGTGGGGCCGCGCTTTAACTCAAAACATGTATGTGTATATATGTATGTTTCACTCCGTACATGTAAAAGTATGAACATGCGCTGCCTAATAAACCGACTTCAGCTTATGTATGTCTACTATATAGTAGTATGAATATGCAAAATATTCTTATTCAAATATCTTTTGCGCGTGTATTTTGCATAAGCAGATTTATACAAGAGTAATAAAATACACAAATCTTGTGCGTTATATGTCTGATACAGGCTCTCGGGCCCGTCATTTTGCATATGAGGGCAATGCTAGCGTAAGCGGAATAAATTCCGGATAACTGTATCTCGAAATTCCATCTTCCGGGCTGAGTTTAAAACACAAATGTAGGAGCATTATGTAAATTTAATCTAGAAATGTCTATCTAACTTATTAGCATCATTAAGAAAGTTTTTTTTTTTTTGTAACTCACAGCTGGGGCCTACTTATTAACTATTATTACAAGGAAATTAATTCATTCATTCATGCCTGCATTTTTTCGGATGGACCTACTACTGGTTGGCAGCGCTTGTCCAACCCCAACAGTGCGACTGACTACCGAAGACTTTTGTGTCCTCAGGTTTAGGGAGACAATAGAGAATTTTTTTCCCATCTGCCATCCCGCAGATGATAAAAAAGAGATGTACCGGGTTGATTGTGGGCGTAACCTATAGTCACTATTTTTGGACCGAGAAGATGGAAGCGGTCCCTCTCTCCACATTAGTGGGACGGCGCGCGCACGATGCCGTTTAAATTACGGTGTCGTGGATAAGGATAATTGAGCTCGTTTAATGTTTGGCTTATCTGTGGAGGACATTCACCTACAGATATTTCCTCGCGGTATAAAGTTTGCTTTGCTATAAAGCGGTCAAGGTTTTATGCAAATTGCCGCTCTATATGGTTCCCGCATGTTACAGGAGCTTCGTTACAAGAAACTGAGGGCTGCGTGAACATATTTTTGTTTCTTATCATTCTAGAAGTGGTAGCACTTATATCAAAATACTAAATCTATCTATTGTAATGAAAAGTAATGACCACCAAGTTAAATGTAATATATTAAATATTAAAACGTTATTCCTGATGGAATTTCAGATTCTATAGATAACACATAAATATACAAGCCAACCGGGACACATTTTGCTGTCTCAATACTCAATACACTGTGTAATAATAACTCAATGTGCTGTGTAAAATTTTATTAAAACTGGTGCAATGTGTTTTTATATAGTTTATATGTTTAAGAGAATGTATAAACTGCTCGGAAAAACAAACACAAAGTTAATTATTTTTCCATACTCAGTTTACCTCGATCTGTATTGTCAATGAGCTACAGGTTACATACGAGACAATAATCGTAAGATGAAAAACAACTAAACCTTGCATGCTAAATCTTGTCTGTAGAACAACGCAATAAGAATGAAACATTCCGTCGAATATTCTGGAGTGAAAATATCGTTTTTCTCTAAGAACATTCTGTAGGATGTTTTCAGTTAATCTAGAACCGCATTTCCAAGTTGTTACATCGCTGATATTTATCAGGCTGTGCGATTCAAATTTACCATTGTTAAAAGCAAACTTTAATAGGTTTCCGAGGTTACATAAATGTTATTTCATTGAAGCTATTATTAATGTAGCCGAGCTGAGTTATATTTTACTATTAAGATTGATCATTCAAATAATAAAGGTACGGATTATATTCCTTGTTTTGTTGAACCAAGAGTTTGTAGAATAAGCATTTCTTTTTTAATAAAAATGTCTTGAAGCGTGCTCCTTTTTAGGTGTTACAAGTAGCGCGTCACGCATCGTCACGAGTGACGATTCGCTTAGTGACGCGTCGTCACGCCAGGCTTTTCATTGTCGAACGCTTCCCATAAGGTATACTATGTATATGTGTGCACTATTGAAGTGAAAACTTCTTTAGGTGCGCTGAGCACTTATTGAGTGAATAAAAATTATGGAAATCGCATCGTTCATAATCACACGTCACGTCTAACGATTACCTGAGTGAATAAAAATCATACACCGCCAGTCCGCGGAACTGCTTCTGCCGTTTTATATTTAGCATCAGAGGGAAAAAGAGCAGCCGATGCTTTTTGGTGATTACCAACACTGATAAAATTTTATATCAACGTAGAAGATATATTTATGCATTGCCCTCTTTTTACCTTCCACTCATTGTACTCCACACACCGTAAATTGTTGCCTGCTAAATTACCGTTAGGGGAACGATGAAGCGATGCTGAGGTGGCAGAACTATCCACTTGTAAATCGTTTACTTTACAACAGGTAGTTAGGTACTCCCCTGCCGCTGCTCGTCATGGCATGTGTTACCCGCAGCTGCGATTGGTGTAAAAGGTATTTGTCTCACATTCCAACATGTCTCATGGTATACACTCCGAATAATAAATTTTTGGTACTTATTAGCGTAATTATTTTCGACATCGGAAGCTCGAACTAATCAAAGTGGACAACTTCCATAACTAATGATGCCCGGCGGGGATTCCCCTCGACCCCGCGCCTCCCACATCCCCACGCCACACAGCCGTGTCGTACTCCAATGTGAATTACCTTAGATTTACAGCTGTGAGAGTTGCGAGACGCGGTGAAAATTTATTAAAAGTTTAAGTAATCTTGAGCACGTTGAGCGTTGCGTTGTGGTGCCGCGTAAAGACGCGTCCCGCTCCCGTAAGCTCTAGGAGTGACCATTTTTCTGTATTTAGTGAATAATGATAAACACGTTTCTGCTATGGATCGTAATAAGCGTATTACTCTACTGTTATTATTAAGATCTTGCATCTATTTAAATAGACGACAGAGAAGATACTGCATTCATCCATTTTATAAGGCTATAAATCCTGATGGGAATTTCTTTTTTTCTGAAAGAGTTTATTTTTTTTTTTTTGCATAGGGGATGATGTTAGGGGGAAGGAAACCCATTTCTGTTCTGATTGACATCTTCCATTATTATTATTTTATATTTTGCAAAATTATCTTTTATCGCCTTTCACTTCTTTATTAATTCATTACCTGTAAAATAAAATAATAAAATATTAAAAGTAGTAACGGAGCTCAAAAATTCAAAATATAGAGACATAGAGATATTACATTAAAAACAACAACATACGCGATGAAATCCCCTTCATCTGTTTCATTTAGTGTTAAAACACTAAATGAAACAGATGAAGGGAATTTCATCGCGTATTTATTTATTGTTTCAGACTTCTAGCAACTGGAAGCGACTTTCAAAACATACACACTAATTACTATCGAAGAGCAAGTACAATAGCAAAAAATGTAAGAGTGGTCTGCTGTGCCATGTGGGAACATCTCTTAAAGCAAAATATACTTAATATAACATAAGAGCTACTAGAAGATGTCGCTGCAGATTTTTACAAAAAAGCCAACTTTTTGAACTGCATAGGAGCTCTCGACGGCAAACATGTCCGTATTTGGAGTCCAGCGCATAGTGGATCTCTTTTTTTACAATAATAAGAGCTATAATTCCATAGTTTTTTTTGGCTCTAGTTGATTCTAGATATAGGTTTGTTTTTATCGATATAGGAATATATGGAAAAGAAAGTGACTCCACCGTTTTCCAGAATTCCAAACTTTATGATTTATTAATGTCAGGTAAATTACATGTACCAAGACAAAAGTTGTTACCAGGTTTTGGAAGAGCACTTCCATTTGTTGTTGTGGGAGATGAATCATTCTCAATGTCAAACAATGTTATGCGTCCTTACTCGGGTAAGTATTTATCAGTGCAACAAAGGATTTACAACTATCGATTGAGTCGTGCCCGGAGAGATGTGGAATGCACTTTCGACATTCTTGCTAATAAATGGCGCATATTACATCGAGCTATGAATGTAAAATACGAATTTACAATTGACATCATCAAGGCATGTTGTGTATTACACACAACTTTGTTCCGAATCGCGATGGGGTACAAGCATCTGATGGTATTAACTTTGACGACACAACACGGAAGTACTGTGAGCCCGCACCTTATACGAAGTGAATTTTGTAATTACTTGTCTTGTGACGTTGGTGCTCTTAGTAGGCAATTAAAAAAAATGAAACTATTTTAAACCTAACAGTAATTATTTTATTTCTAAGCTGTAACGCCATGTAAATGTAATAAGTAATATAGAATTATTATAAACATTCTATACAAATACTTTCATAAGTATTCTGTAATATTTATGAAATGAATTTGGTACGTGTGCTCCTTTCATAATGTAAGCGTACAATAAGATAGGATTTCTAGAAATTCACCCATTAAGGTTAAATACTGAGGTGAAGTTCATATGTATTTTTCTCATTTTTGGATTTAGTTTATCCCGATAACAAGGATGACGTCCTTTGAGTATATTTTACGCTTCTGAAACCACGGGTACAGGTAGTATTAATATGAATGGTCAACAGTTCGTCTGAGGTCATAATTTAAAGTTAAAAAAAAGACACATTGATGCTCCCTGGTGTCCTAAGATCTAATAATTCGAGGCATAAAGATTATTTGCTATCATTTCCCGGACGCAATATTGTCTTGGAAATTAATAGCAGATTGGTTTTATGTATTTGACGAGGCTTAACTTTGGGGTGGTCTTAACCCTCCGTCAAAATTGTCATTGTCTTTTGCTATGAAAATATTTGAGATGTATATATTTATCTGCTATTTCAATGTTTAAGACATATATTTGGAGAAATAGATATTATACGAGTATATTGTATGTAGGCATATTCTATGTATTCATTCATTGTACCTTTAATTAGAAGATGGTAGATAATTAAATTGTAGAGTATTAAATAACGATTATGGGTTAAGTTGGCGGGGAGCCGCTGGATGCAGGTGGATCGTGACCTTGACCTGTGGCGCTCTTTGGGGAGTGGATGTCGTCCGACTGATAAGGACGATGATAACGATGAAATTACGATTTGTAACAGAAATAGATATATATTAATTTTTTAAGTTAATTCCAACTGAAACGACTACTTTCATCATCATTCTCATTATTAGCAGTCCTTATCGGTCCACTGCTGGGTGTAGTCATCTTTCAATGAGCTTCCAGAATGCTGTCTAACGCAACTGAATCATTTACTTAAAATATGAAACAAATTTAAAAGAAGAACAAGGCTAGTTTTCAGCCGCTTCTTCAGCACGGACATATTTCAGTTTCCTTCAAACGGGAAAATATGCAAAACTTTTGCATATTTTCGCGTTTAATATAAATAAAATTATAAAGTTAAAGTTTTTAAATATGAAACTTGCCTGGTTCACTATGCTCGCTTTTGGTCAAGTCTTCGGAACATTTCTTAATCTTTGTTAGTATATTGAAAATTTTCAGCGAGTTACGAACTCTAACTATATGAAGCTAAACCACGCTAACTCTTTAAACTTTCGAAACTCTAGCTGCTTGTTTACCGGTGAATCATTGCACCGCAGTTTCATCAGGATAAAATAAATAATTACTCTTTTTTAAATTACAGATGAAAACATATTTATATGTATTGATTGGTTACGTCAGGGTGACGTATGTGTGGCCATACATCCTGACACATACGTCTATACATACGTCCCCACTCTAGGTGAGGATTATTACGTCAGGGTGACGTATGTGTGGCCATACGTCATCCTGAGACACGTCTATACATACATCCCCACTCTAGGTGAGGATTATTACGTGTGCGATGGCAAGCTAAAACACATATCTGAGGTACTCACCCAAAGTGTCCTCAGCTCATGGCCTTCGGGACCGTACTGGATATTGTATGTGTCTAACGCGGACATCAGCTGTCATAGCTGTCATCACAATTCAGACTATGTAAATATCTTGACAAATATGCAACAATTGTAATATATGGCCAACTTTCAACTGCAGAAGTTTTTGCGTGAAAGAACAAGATACACACATACATACAAAACTTGAAGTTTATAACATTTGTGAGATAATACGTGAAATGTGTCGTTGTTGCGTAAAAATTTGATTTGCGTTATTTGGTTGTATCTAATGGTATTGTTTAAAGTACAGTTCCATATCATTTTTTTATGTTCACAGACCGGAGTGTATATATGGAAGTTTGACAGCGTCGCGCGGCGTTAGTGTGATGACGGATGACGGCCTGCTTGCCCCGTATACTATTTTTAATTTGAATCGGTTCTTGTAAATCGATTTTAATTAAAAATACTATGGGTTCCCTTGGAAATTTCGTAGTTAATGCACGTCCCTTGAGTTCATGATTTTGAGTGGTATTAATGGCGAATTCAATGAAATCATCATAGTAATAAAATTGAACTCGCAAAAGTTATCGCAACCATTTTCAATAATCGAAGGCAAGACAATATATAAAATAAGCGCGGTGTGCAGTCTCCTCGGAATATCCTTAGATGCCCCGCGTATTCGCACATATCCTGGACAGTGTCATAACTGCCATCACTGTGGTGATTCCGGGCGTAATTGAAATTACGCCCGGAATCACCACATTGTAATTGAAACGCGCGGTGTAGGTGCTGCAACTGCCTAGGAAACCATCTCACAAAGGACTACCCACGCACGCTTCCGACTGAAGGGCCGCTGGCTTGTTGCCTATGCCGCAACGAAGGCCACACGGCAAACTACGGGGCATGTCCGAAGGCGTCAAAGCGTGAAAAGAAATAAAAATATAAAGTCACAAAGGGTGGTGCGAAAAGTAAAATCAAAGCGCCATGGCAAAGAAGGCTAGATCAAAGCCCTTCATGGTCCCACAATAACAATATGTTACGGCCGCACCTCCAGCGACTAACGCTTGGTTCCCGGCCCCTCTAGCGCCCTTACACGCGCGATCACAATCTGCCGTGCCTAATATACCGTAAAAGGCAGTAAAAGCTCCTCAGTCTGCGACACCGACTTTTGTTCCGCCCCCATAAGGACCACCAACAGGATACCACTAAGTATACAGCTCCAGTCCGAACGCTCCTCGTAGTCTGAACGTATTAATTACATCAGAGCAAAGGCTGAGCTCTTTTACAAATTTTTGTACCACCAAGATTCCGACGTAGATGCTGTAAACGCCCTAGGTCACATCCTTTGCTATGGGAATGTAGTCGAGTGCACTATCGCCATTAGCGAGAACCCTGGTCTTCAGGATCAGGCAAGACCGAATGGCTGTTTAGATGACCACCACAGCTGGAGTTATACCTCGGTCCCTTAGGGAAGTTACGTTCAGTGCAAACGGTATATACTACAAAAGGCTCGAGATTGGTGCTTACTTAGAGAAACACAATATCGACGTCCTACAACTACTATTGCAGGAGACATATTTTAAAACTTTGTAATAGAGAACAGAAAATCCGCAATTATCAATTAATTACGGATCGGTTGTAGTCCCAAGAAGGAGGCATTGCTATGTATTATGAGAGGGCATTACCCTGTATCCCTCTCAACCCTCGTGAAATAGAAAACTTAGAAGTTTTACTATACAAAATATGTAATCATGCAAGTTTCTGCCTACCACCCGGAAAACCTATTTTACATAGTGATATAAAAACGGTTTTATATTTATGTACAACTGTAATTACATCCGGCGACTTCAACAGTCTCCATACTAAATGGGGAAATTCCGTACGAACACCAATGGCACAAGTCTTGCAAGTTTTATGGAGGCAGAACAAATCGTTCTGCTATGCCCACCCGAACAAACCCGTCACGGTCACACAGAGCGTAAGGAGCCCGTTCAGCATTCAAGCCATTGTGATTAGTATCCATAAGCCAGAAAAGTCTAAAAATTTGTACAATTTGTTTGGGCAAACTGTACAAAGTAATGAGTCCTATTGGACGGTAGTCCAATGGGCCCCATCAGTTTGTTGGATAAACTGTATGAGAGAGGGAGTTCTTCTCACGCGCACTTAGAATGTAGTAAGAGAAATGTTCACAGACGAGTAATTTCCATTTCGCTTGGCTCACAGTTGCTCGTTACAAGTACACCACCTCATGGAATACGTAATGAACGGGTTAAACCGTCACACATGCGCAGTCTTCTTTGACGTAGTAAAATCGTTTGATAAAATAATATCATTGGAGACCTTTTATCTAACCGGCGATTTAGATACTGGGTAGGGGGCACAGTATCTTCTACACACCCTCTCAGAGCCGGACACTCCCACGGATCTGTATTATCTCCAGCACTGTATAATTTGTACACGAGCGATATGCCACACCATCCCAGAGTAGAGCTGGCGATGGCAATTCGTAGACAACATCGCCCTGTATACCAGTTTAAGGTCTGTCAGGGTATCCCCTGCAAATCTCCAGCGGGCCGTTACTGCGCTCGACGATTGGTTCGCACGATGGTGAATAGAACTCAATACTGAAAAGAGTAATGCTATATGCCACGGTGGTGCCACCGTCAGTGGTTATCGGTATAGCAATCTTAGGCGTATCATGCCCCCGCAGCCCTCTACGGCAGAGAAATCCCCCTAGTAAACTCTGTGAAATACATTGGAATCACCCTTTATCGTATCATTTGGAAGAGGTAATGGCATGTTGCATAGGAGGAGGTAGTGCTATGCATGGTGCATGATAATATGTCCTCTTATGCAACGGAATTGGGCCGGCATGACTGGGGAGGTACCTCTCGCTCACATAATACTGCCATAAAGTGACATCTTCAGTGTCGACTTTCGTGCGCTTTGTGAACAGTTGGTGGTCCTTTGGGGGCGTAGGGGGGGTAATCCCAATACGATCCGTGGTTTGCATAGCTCAAAGAATACCGCCGTGCCGTACCGGTTAGATATTCCGAGACTATAGGACGCGAGTATTTTCACCCGTTAAAAGTGACCTCCTCACCATGAGCGAAGCGTTCACGTCAGTGCCCAGGCCATTTCAGCTATCCCCCCCCCCCCGCCGTCGGGGCCAGCTCGCGCGCGCGGCATAGTTAAATTTACTGTTACATGTCGGGATGAGTCTGTCCCTCCTCCCATCCCAAACCCAGTCACGTCACCAGACCAGCACTCCTAGCAATCTGATGATGCTTTATTGGGCTCCTCTTCGCTTCCAAAGCATAAGTTCAGGTCCAAAAAAAAATTTCAAAGTTTTCTATCCACCTCAAAAGTATACATCCTCATATATTATAAGTATTAAGGACATCTACCTCGTGGTGTATTTGTAAGCATGATCAACCACAGTCGTGAGGTCTTGGATTCGAATCCCAGGTCGGACCAAAGTATGGTCTCGGAGAGCACGTACGTTAAGCCGTCGGTCCCGCCCCTGATTTCTTTCCGGTCGTGTAGACTGGCAGTCCCATCGAATAGGTAAATGAGGGAAGAGGGCTTCAATCCACAATTTTAGGTTTTATTATTTGAGCCGGCTTATTTAATGTTTAGCAATTTTTTCAATTTTAATCCTTAAAAAAATATTGTTCACTAAACAAATTAAGGTAATGTGTCCATATAATTTATATTATATGAATTGAGTGTTGAGTTCTATTCTCCATCGAGCGAACCAATCATCAAGCGCAGTAACGGCCCGCTGGAGATTAGCGTGGGATACCCTATCTTTTGTTGACGCGGGGAAACGTATTTACGCACCTTCACTGGCCCTGGGTGTGTGGGACTCACTGGGTGTGGGGCGAGAGCCATCAGTGTCGCCCTTGGTAAGGTGCCCCGGAACAACAAATCATCAGGGCACCTCGACGGCTAGTCAGCTAAAAGACCAACTCCACCTCCAGAGGTGGGATTGCCTCACACTACAGGACAACCCCTCCGACTTTGGGACAGTGCAATCTCGCCCCCTGCCCCGTGCCTTTCTTCCTCCTTCCTTGGAAAAACAGCGTTCGTCAGTCGGTAGCTGTCACGTAGGAGCTGCAATATCTCTTATATACTTTCAGTTTCACTCTGTCTGTCCTGTTCCTGAGTAAGTGATTTTTTTATATTCAGTAAGTGCTTAATATCTGTTGTTTAAACATTAGTTAATCAGCCTTCTAATGTGTGCCTCATAACTAAGCGTAGTTCACTCGGTAACGGGTTCTGCTAGTGAACTCACTTAGTGACTCCACGGGACGACCAGTGATAAAAAGACAAGTAGTATTAAAAATAATTTTAGTGTCACTTATTATTTTGCTTGAGTAAGATGGAGGACGTTGGGAACATTTTCATTTTTATTACTCGGGGCAGGATTTAGCAATTCCACGACAGAATTTCTCGTCCAGTGGGACCAATTAAAACGGAGTTGTGTTTTGGGACGAGTGGGTGAAAAGAAAAATCATTCAAACTGACGTCCCTCATCACATATTTCAGTCCACATCTTTAATTATTACAAGATGAAATCCCCAACCTGGCTGTATGCTCTGTCTATATTTTCTCAAAATCGATTCATCGGGTTTTCATGCGGTTTTCACCCATGGATAGAAATAGTAACGTGTAAGGTTTTATTGTACAGTTTTTTAATGTAATCAGTGCCTGGTACTCATGGGCCAAGCCGGTTGGATCGCTCGTTATTTGATAAACATAGGTTTATCTACGAAATATTTATGTATGCACTTTAATAAAAGGTAATATAAGAAAGGACATGCTGCATTGCAGACAAATTCGGAAGTACCTCACGCTCGCGTGTCACCGCCGAAAAGTGACAGCTACTATGTCACGTTCCGTGTTGTTTGTGAATAGCCCGTGGCCTATTGGAGGGGAGGAGGGAAGGAAAGTAACGTATCATGACAATCATGTGGGTGTCTATGGGTCAAAAGTCCTCAAAAGGCTCTGATTTCTCGATGTGTAAAAAATGGTGGCCAAAGTGTGCATAATTTACCGCATTTATATTCAAATGTTTTGATACTTAAATGAATCAAGATGAATGAATAAGCTGTGTAAGGAGCACAGTAATTAGTCATCAGTGATCTCTGCTCGCTGCTGGGATATGGACGTTAGCAATTAAGCGATTGCATAACTGCCTATATTAGATAATTTCTGCTTAATCACGTAACATGAAAAAGCTAGAGTTACGGAAACTCGCATCATAATGTTATTCATTTTCGTTTAGTTAACATTCTATTAAAAATGTATATTACTGTGAACTAGAGTGCTTGGATTGTTTAAGAGCCTTATTATATAACACATTATATTAAGTACAAGCCATAGTTTCATATGCGAACAATGTTTCACATTTCGTGTGCGACGTGATCAATGAAAAGTTTGATTAATTTATACATTATTATCCAACTGTTATTGTCCAGGAGATCGGTCGTCTTGGCGTTCATTGAGAGACGCCTGTGTCCACCGGTGGATCGATAAGGGCTGATAATTAGGATGATGATGATCCAACTGTACAGTATTCGAGATAATACCTACTTGCACTATTTACTAGAAACTACAGCGCACACTATATCTACCTACGTTTAAAAAACTAAAAATTTCTAGCCACGACTATAGTGTATATGTGTGTATATTTGTGTGTGGTATACCAATCAAAACGTTACTTTGTTTGTTATATACTTAGATTAACAGAGCGCTGATTTTCCTCGACCGAAATTTAGGCTGTCTCACATTTTGTACAAAACCGCGTGATACAAAATATTTTATCCGACTTCTGTTAAATCCGATAAATGTTTCACCTCGCTTACACACCAATCCATTGTGTCGGGTTTGACCCTTTCATTGAAATCCTACTATTTCCTGTTTGGTGTATGATGACATTAATAAGGGTTTTGTACTAGGTATATTTCTTGTACGTAAAGAAAGTATCTACGCCGCATTGGTTCTGGATGGGTTGCCAGTTAATTTGAACTCCATACAGTGAGAATCCCAAAGGTCGGCAACCCTACCGCGATTGGTGTTGCAGCTGTTTGTGGGCATCGGTAACCACTTGCCCTTCGGTGAACCGACCTCTGCAGAGATGCCCCGCGCTTCAGTCTCATATGGGACTAACTGTTTCTCTTATAAAAGCCTTGGCTTCCCAATACGGAATCGCTTTCGAAATCCTGTTCACCACGCCGGAAGCGATAGGTTCTCAAGACGTATGTATAACTGGGACCAAAGAAATTTCTAGATTTACTAGAAGCAAGATCCTATGCTTACTAACTGTTCCTTAGTAACTTATCGACTTCTAGTGGAGCTACCGTATCGTAAGCACGTCGAGGTGCTGTTTGTCGGATAACTTCCCTGTGGTGCACCCTGGGCAATTGTGGCTGGTTGATTCTTCTCCTTTCACCTTGCGAGAGATGGAGGCTCAATTGGTCACCCCATGGCAGCCAAAGGCACTCGCAGTGGTTTTTAGTCGGTATTGGCACTCTATGTGCTAAGTCCGACACACCCTTCCGACACACCTAGGGTCGGTTGGATGCTACATAAATGCATTTACAAACAGAAGGACAATGTTTATTTATATGTCCCCGGACAAATAATTAATTCCATTCATATGCGAAGGGCCAGCATATTTTATTTGAACACTTTTACTTCGGTCGAAAAAGGTGAACAGAAGTCATTTACTGAACAGTTACAAAACCGAACGATTGCTCTCGATATTTCGTCTTTAGGAACTGAAAGCTGAATTAATTACCATAAGGATACTTAAGGGAAATCGAGGAACTCAACGGTACATTTTTTCGGGTTTTGGTTGATATTTTTTTTTTATTAAGGAAGCAAACTGGTACTGTCTATTGCATTAACAGCCCCAGCATCACACAGTCCGATGACCTAGATAGATGACCGGTGCTCTTCCTACTATTCGCCATTCGATAACTTTTTTTTTTATAGTATGAGGGAGAAACGAGCTATGTCATTCCAATTAAGCTTCATTGCAATCTCGCACTCACCCACAAATTCTTTGTGGTCTTTAATTTTCCGCATAGTTCTTTGCTATTGTCAATAGATTGTTAGTAACTATCGATACCTATAGCCATTGTTTTGCACTGAAATATTTAAAAAAAAATTTAACTCCTAACGAAAACATTTTTCTATAGTCTAGGGCAGTAAACGAGCAATCGGAGCCTTCTTACGACCACTGACACCCTTGGATATCCGCACAATTATTATGGCAATGCGTTGCCCTCCTATTAGCGAGGGGAGGTGTGGAGAGGCCACACCTCCCCTCGCTCAATGGGGCACTGGCTAAAAATTAACTAAATAACAACTCCTTTCCACTTAAGAATCGAATCGTTTAAGAATGTTTATATCTTCAAACAACATCAGATTCTGTTTGATATTTTGTTTACAGCTGCTCAAAATCCTCGCGTAGGTGGACCATAAAAGATTTACTATATTCCGGAGAGTCTCACTTTGGTTAAACCCTTCCGAAGCATCGTTTTATGTTCTTTACTGCCCAGCACGTAAAACCGCCCTAAACATTTTCCTGTCCGGCATAAATATACGTTTTCACTGTTTTCGGCCTGAATTGACTTATAAAAAATGGCAGTGTGGAGTAGAGACAACATTAAATTAGTACAATTTTTCTTTTTCTATTCATTTTTACATGTTTAAAGTTGAGATACAATTTACATGTTAATGCAAAAGTACAAATGCCACCGGTGCCAGCGGTATGGGCATTCGGACGCCCAGAGTGCGTCAAGTGCCTGGGCGACCACGGCACGGCGGACTGTCTCAGGGACAGTACAACCACAGAGCCCCCAGCATGCGTGCTGCGCGGGCAAGTTGGCCACACGACCAACTACAAGGGGTGCCCGAAGGCCCCCAAATTCTTTAAGCGGAGGGTACCTAAACCCCAGGGTATCACCAAAACCCTGCCCAGGGGACAAAAGGTCCCTCAGGCGAATAGGCGCCCGATACATAATAGAGATGATTCCATCCCTGCTCCGGCGCCGAGGCCCCTCCTTTCCACACCCCAGCAGCCACAGGGCCCCCGATGCCCCAGGCATAAAATGGTCAAATGGCCCCGGCTCCTATGCCCCTGATGTTCCTGATGCCCCAGACGCACTAGCATCAGCCCCAAATACCCCTGCAGATGACTGAGAATTCCTGTTGAATTTCCTGCGAGCAATTGTCCTGCGAGAGATCAAAGTGTTCGCAAATAAAACTAGATATGGCTCCATGTCTGAGAAGCTGCAGGCTTTAGGGGCCAACACGCGCTGGTCGAGACGATCAAGCGCAACTCCCACTAGGCCGACAAATGGCTACTTCGGGAAAGGTAAAACACAAATCATTAAGACTAGTGTCGTTTAACGCAAACGGCCTTAGATCGAACATACACACAAAGTAGACATCCTTCTAGTGCAGGAAACATTCCTAAAACCTAGCCACTCCAATCTACGTATTTGCAATTACAATATTGTTCGAAACGACAGGACGCGAACCCGTCGTGGGGGTGCAGTCATCTATTACAAGAGGTCCCTTCATTGTATCCCGTCCCCTCTAGAAAATCTAGAAGTATCCCTATGTAAGCTACGAATGACGGGCCATCAGCCAGCCACCATAGTCTCTGCATATCAGTTAGGTTTAAAAACACTTCTAGTTAGCGACCTTGACGCAACTTTCGAAAATTTAAACGCAGATGACCCAATAATTTTAGCTAGAGAACTTAACGCTCACCACATGACCTGGGGCAATATAGGCAAATATAGACATAACAACAGTCGCGAGACTGTCCTTAGAAAATCCGTATATCCCAACCC
Source organism: Eumaeus atala (assembly GCA_017140195.1). Taxonomy (NCBI): domain Eukaryota; kingdom Metazoa; phylum Arthropoda; class Insecta; order Lepidoptera; family Lycaenidae; genus Eumaeus; species Eumaeus atala. The sequence continues at coordinate 176,450 of JAFELO010000576.1, read as the reverse complement.
ATTATTCTCCGAAAAATAATGGGTATGTACGTTCACCGAGTACAATCGATATAGCACTGGTAAAAAACATTTCACTCGTCATCAAGACGGCTGGAACGTTACACGAGCTTAACTCGGACCATAAACCCGCTTTAATAGAAATAGGAGATAATAGATTTAGTAGAAATATGAAAATAAAAAAAAGATCATCGAATATAAATTACTAAAAGATAATTTAGCAAATGTCAGATCTAGTGAACTCGATAGTATCTCAGACAGTATAGACTCTCCTCAAGCTGCTATCGCGGCCACATCCTTAGTCACCGCCCTACTGGTTAGCAAAATAGGAGAATCGTCAAGAGAGATCTCCACCGTCACAGAGGACCGGTCAGCTCTCTCTGACTACGTTAGGGTCCTAATCCGTCGTAAAAATGCGGCTAAACGTCTGTACGATCGCAACGGAGGTGAAATGTGCAGGTAAGCCATCCGACAACTTGAAAGAGAAGTCAGAAAGGCTATACCCAATTTCATAAACGGGAGATGGGATCACTTCTTCAACGAAACATCTCCGTCTCATATGGCCTACTGGTCACTAGCGAGGGCTATGAAATTCGAACCGATTGCTCAAATACCACCACTTAACCGCGAAAATGGATTGATTACCTGCACTAGAGGATGACGAAAAACACACACTAGAGAATCAATGCACTCCTAGCTCCCTCCCCACAGACCCCTCCCACATAAAAGAGGTAGAAAGTATAGTAACGGCCCGACTCGCTGTGCCATCGGATGATGATGAGATCATACGTCTGACTGATACAGAGGAAGTAAAGGCTCTAATAAAGAACCTTCACTCAAAGAGAGCCCCCGGGCCCGATGGAACAACCAATAAGGCGCTGGAACAACTGCCTCCCGTTATTATACACCCCCTAATGTACATTTTTAGTGCCCTTCTGGCGCAATGTACCTTCCCAAACATATGGAAGAAAGGCATAGAGATCGACATACACAAACCCGGGAAACCCAGGGTGGAACCCACTAGCTACAGACCCATAAGTCTCATAAGCTCGTTAGGTAAAATCTATAAAAGGATAATTATCGCACGCCTAAAAACCGTGATACGAGAGAAAAACCTATTCATATACGAGCAGTTCGCATTTCGCGACAGCTATAGCTGCCCACAACAAGTACGTATTGTCGGGTCTCAAAAGACAGTGCCGGCTACGAGGCACGGGCGCTGTCTTCTTTGATGTAGCAAAGGCGTTTTAAAAGATTTAGCATCAAGGCCTCAACTTCAAACTATACCAGTTAGGACCATCTGACAGGCTGGTACTGATCATAAGCAGCTACCTAGCAAACAGGCAGTTCCGCTACAGAGTGGAGGGCACCCTGACGTTAGGACAGGATCGGCAATCACGCCCACCCTCTTCAATCTGTACACTAGTGACATACCAGTCCCTACTGTACATTAGATACCTCCCCAACTACGGAGCCAAACTACTCCAAAAGGCCGTCACCGAACTCGGTGAATGGTTCTTGAAATGAAGAATAGAGGTTAATGCGGCAAAAAGTAAGTCCATATTCTTGTCACTAAACCACCACTCGCATAGACGAGAAAACATGCCTCCCATCCTGCTCTATGGTAATGAGATACCTAGAGCAGAGACCCTGAAATACTTGCGAGTCACTCTCGATAGATAGGTCGAAGAGCTTCAAGAATCGCTTAGATAACGTTCTGAGAAAGGCACGACATGTCCTTTTTAAATTCTATCCTTTTATAAACAAAAAGAACAAAATAGCGTATAGACATAAGCTCACCTTGTATATTACATGCATTCGACCGATCATGTCGTATTGCAGAGCAGCATTCGCGCACATATCCCCTACCCAAATAGAAAGTTTGCAGAAAATGCAAGATAGATTCTTACGCATGGCTACTGGATGCCCGTGGTACTTCCGAAACATCGACCTCTATTGTGACTTTCAATTGACCTCGATTAAAGGACGCTTCAAAGAACTGTCTCAAAAGTTCTTTGACCGTGCCCTTAGTGACAAAAATAAATTAATCGTCTAAAGGTCAGAATACGTTCCGACATTATAAACCGATTCCCGTTACCGTCGGCCGAATCACGTACTGCACGACGCCGACGCCGCGATCGCGATAGCAGTAGCTAAGTCCGTCCAAGTACACAAACAAAGGAACACCAAGATACCACCCGCAGTAAAATGCCAATAGGGTCAACTAACGGATAGCAGTTCAACCCCTCACGACAGAAGGGGGGGGGGGTGAGAAGGCCGGCCTCCTCAGAAAAGCCAAACATTAGACGAACCCAATTATCCTTATCCACGACACCGCAATTTAAACAGCATCGTGCGCGCGCCTGCCTTCGATCCCAAAAATAGGGAACGCCCACAATCAATCCGGTACATCTC
>JAFELO010000576.1:157518-173022 GCA_017140195.1 Eumaeus atala | reverse complement strand
ATATTATGTGAGCTTGCTGCAAAAAATTTGTGAAGACATCCGAAAGAAGCGGGCTCCTTTAACCAAGAAGACAGTTTTATTCCACAACAACAATGCACTTGTGCACTCGTCAAGGGTTGCAGTTGCCAAAGTCTTTGAATTGCGGTTCGTATTGTTACCACATCCCCCTATTCCCTAGATCTGGCCCCGTGTGACTTTCACTTATTCCCGGATCACAAGAAACAGTTAGGTGGCCGAAGATTTTCATCAAATAATGAAGACGAGTATTTTGAGGGTTTAGAGAAAACATTTTATCACACTGGTGTAAAGGCATTGGAGAAGCGCTGGACTAAATGCATCGAAGTAGAAGGAAACTACGTCGCAAAATAAAATTGTTTTAAATAGATTATTAAAGTTGTTCTATGTCGCTTCGGATACTTATCAGTCCCCCTCGTATTACAGTTTACCATGTTGCAATAATGAACATTCATAATCAATCTAATCTGCCTTTAAAACTTATAATTAACCGGCATTTTTTCTTTTTATTAATAAAAGAAATTCAACACTTTTATATCAACTTGTTTTATTTCCCATCACTATAATGTTGGCGATTCTGGTGCGGCGAGAGATCAAATTGTACTCACAAATTGATTATTTTTTTATACCTACACTGTTCATTCATTTTAAGAACTCAGGTACTTACCGCTACACTTACTATTCAACTTTGTGTTCATATATTTAAACCAGTGATATTTCAATGCGTTATCGAAAGACACTTAATTTAAACTGACTGTATCTGTGGGACTATATGACTCCACGACGCTCTGAGAAGAAGCTCTCTTAGGGTTTATCAGATCCCATAATGCACTAGCCGAAAGTCATCCGCAAACAGAGCCGCAGCAAACGTGCTTATATAACAACTGTCAAGTATGTCATGGTAAATTATCAAGTGAAGCCCCACTTATAAAAACTCACAGCTCTTAAGCAATAAAAGCATTCGATTAATGGTATCCAATATTTAAATTGTGTTAAGTGATATTAATTATGAATAAATAAAGTAAGGTCTGTTTTGCTATTAAAGCTTGACATTTTAGGCATTTGCTAACGTCACAAAAAAACGATAAAATATAGGCATAGGCTAACAGCTATTATCAAGCTATATCAAGCCTAAACCATTTAAAAAATTTAATAAATAAGAAACAGAAAACGAGAACATCAAAACTGCTCCAATCAGTTTATTATATTGGTGTATCTGCGAAAAGAATGAAGAAGGTGTTAAAAATGCCCATTATGTGATCGCGATCTATGATCCCAACGAAAGTGCAGCGAAACTCGATTTTTATTTGAGTGGGGCTTGTTGACAATTACACTAGGCTTAACAGAAAGGTAAACAATTAGAATCATACGTGGCAAAACTTTGATGGAAAGTGCATTTGCGCACTGCCACCAGTCCTGGGGAGGAACCGATGGGGCGTGTGAGACTCGCGGCTGAGCTGAATACCCACTAAAAATCCGCGGGGGGCATCGGCCGCTTGTACTGAAGTGCCCCGGGTTGCTGTAGTAGTGTTCACTTGGTGTGTTCGTAAGAGCTTATTTTTTATTCTCTGTTCTACATTTCCACTTAAACTACGATCGTTTTCAATTAGGCGCACGAGTTTACTTAAGTGCTCTCTTTCTCAAGAACAAATTTCGTTTGCGAGATCACATTTTGTCCAGTTAACACAAAGCTTTGGTTTGCATAGAGCTTAAAAAAGATTACATTACAAATTCATTTACATGAACACCAATAAGCTTTCTTTTTTCGGAGGGACCTACTACTGATTGGCGGCACTTGTACAGCCCTAACAGTTCGACTGATTACGGAAGACTTTTTGTCTTCTGGGTATCACCAATAAGCTATTTCTACGAGGCCACAAGCAAATAACCCTTATACAATATTAAGCCGAAACCCTCGTTTGGAACCTTTTAAAATGGGTATGTGACTACTTTCTATCACTATTGACAATTACCCATGTTCAGAGACATCCTTGTATCTAAAATGCAGATGTGTACTTCACTTCTTATTTCCAATGGGCCAACTAAAACATAAACGAAAAATGAATGCACAGCTTGCGTATTTGTAAATCGACTAAAAATACAAATATTTCCTTCATATCGGAATCTATTAGTCGGCTTTAATAATTTATCGAGCGCGAAGGAATGTAGGCAAAGGGAAAATCGGATTTAACTGGTACCTGGCCGCAATCGGCGGGATTCGATTCTCAGGATCCTGAATGGAAATTGAATTCTCAGTTGTGCAGAGCTATACATTTTATGTATCCACTCCGTGATAACCTATTTAAGTGGTTTCTTTACCTAATTAGTTGAATACCGTAACGAATTTTACTATTCAACTAGGTAAATACGTATGTATAAAATAACTTAAAAGCTTATATTAGCAATAAACAACAAATATTTGTTGTGAACATAATACAATTGGGAAGGAGGAAAAGAGGCCAATGCATCTGTATTATGCGGATATATATGTGCGTCGGTCACCAAAGGGCTCCGAATGCTCGTTTGTACCTTTTAGTCATATAAAAATAATGCCACCGTGTCAAAGTGAAGTCGAAATTTGGCATAATATTTTCTATTCTAATTTGGAGAACAGTCTCAATGTTGTTAAAGTGATCCATTTCGTATTTTTATTGTATAGAGGCAAACCACCAATCGGCCTATTGACGACTACCGACGTCCATAGACATCCACTCCACTGTAGTATACTAGAAATAAAGAATGGCTGTGGAAGAACCCACGGTGCACGGTTGCCTTGTGGCCGGACTGACCGCAGCGTTAGCACAAATTTCTACAGTCAGGTGCCATCTCCGCACGTGCTGACGACTGGCCCATCCCAGGGCACTAGGAACAATGACTGGGGCGTGCCAGCATGAAATGGATGCCAACACGGCTCCATCCCACCGTTAAGCTCCCGGCCTGCAGCAGCTTTTTAGTCACTGTCGCTGGGAGCTCGACGTGGGCTGTACACAAGCCAAACTGCGTCGTTCCTCCTGCTTTCTTGCTACCTTGGTCACCATAGTCACCAGATGTTCTGCGGTGAACGCTTCACTTAGGCCCGAGAGCCTTACGGCCTTCTTCTCGGGCCTCCTCACTTCCACTCCCCCACCAGAACCTCATTCAGACGAGAAGCGGGCACGTCGGTTTTCTCGCAGAGCCGGGAAACTCTATAACCCGCGTCCTGGTCGCGTAGTGGCGAATCTGGAGAGGGCCAATACCCGATGTTGGTTCACTTTCTCCATCGCCTTGAGGAGCGCCGAAGCATAAGTCACCCTTTTTCCGCGGCTTCAGACCCTAACTTCAATATTTCAGCCGAGGAGCCAGGGAGCGACAGCTTCGGATTCACCGCACCTTCTTCTTGGTCAGCGGTGCAGAAGCCGCGAGTTACTGCTGGTTTTATGCCGGCAGCGCTGGTCACGTTCGCGTGGACATCCTCTCGGAGGTTGCCCGAATCCCTCTGAAGTCGAGAGTTATCGGCCTCCAGGCGTTTCACCTCCCCATTCTCTATCCGTACCACCAGAGACTCCATCACGTCCGTGATAGATCCCGATGCCTTCTTTATTTTTGAGGCAAATATTCCATTTAGTGTGGCCGATTTCCCGGTCAATTCTAAAATCATACTAAGATTCGTCATCGCAACTCCAGTGACCACCTCAGCCCCGTAGCGCTAAATGTAATCTGGCATGACTGGAGTTCCCGTCTGGCTTGATTACCTCCTTTTCTTTCAAAAATGCCCTCAAATACTTCAGATGGCACGCTCGAAATCTTCCTCCCTCTCGTTTTGATGTGTTCTTTTAAGGTGGCTCCGGCCAGCATGTGCATCTTTCCTCGCTTTGCTACGCACCGCGACCTCGCTATTACATATCCTACCTGGGGAAGATACGCCTACGTCCCAGCTCTTCATCCGACAGCGAAACTAACGAAGAAAATCCATAAGGATACCTATGTCCTTCGCTAGCCCCTCACGCGACCCCCGCTCTCCTTCTTTTCCTTCACCGTGAATAACCCGTCCCCCCTCCCCGAAAACCACCCCCCCAGACATGTCCGCGCCTCAAAGGGAGAACAATACAACCAAACAGTACAAAACAAGACAAATAACATCCAATTCCCGAAGTGGACCGCGCTAGCCTCGAGAGTTAAACGAACCCTCCCACCCCCGAAAAAATCAAACAAAGGAAACAATACATCACACCACAAGCAACACAAAAAGACAAATAACACAGCACAGGTGTACGCACTTTTCGTGGCCTAAAGTAGCTTGACAAACATACGCCGCGCTGAGGAACATAACATGCCTTTCCAAATTTCACTATCCCGAAGTTGTTTGACTTATTTAGTGGTGTAAGTGCTAACTGACTAGTCTCAATGAGCCGTGCTTGTGTCATTTACGCAATTAGAATTGTTGATAAAAACAAAACAAACACATGTGTATCGTATATTAAACCAATAAATATTTAGATGGGAATGAATTGTACAACGATGAAATTTAAATATTGAATATGCCAGTACAAATTGGTTCATTCTGTAGGATATCGGCGTATTTATCATTTCGAATTCGTCAATCAAGTGACATATGCGACCGACACATTCAAAATAGCTAGCAGATCAAAAACGTTAAATGCTTGAATAATTTTTGACACACATTACTTATTTTCTAGGGATGCACACGATATATCAATATTTCGTAACTGAATATCGATGTTTTGACATTAATACTGAAATTCTTAACATCAGGACGGTTATTTTATGAACGGCGCTATTTCAGCGCCATTATCGCATTAGTCCTTACGCAATTCGTAGCGAACGAAAGCTAAAACGATGTCTACTCTATATGTCCTGAGGTGTGTTCCCAGTGTTGTGTCCCAGTTTGCGATTAAAATCGTTACTTTGTGGAAAGTCACTCAATTAGTCAAATAATTAAAGAAACACGTTAAGCTTTCCATGAAATACCTATTTGTGAAAACTTCGGTGTAAAATATTTCGATCGAAATTTATATTTGTTATAAACTGTAAAAGAGGTAAGGTTTTTGTAATGAAATATCACAAATCACAACGTAGCTAACGTTGTGATTTATTTATATTTGGTGTATTCATGTCGATACATAAATATTGAAACATTTTTTTTTTCGGATTTTTGTGCAGAAATCGCTGAAATATCGATGCTGTTCATAAGCATCGATCATTTCAGTATCGATATTACACTTTCAAAAATGGCGATGTTTTTATGAACGATGTTGCTTGCATTCCTAATATTTTCATCATATCATATCGTGCCGTGTGGCATGTGCGTAGGACAGATATCACGATGACAATGTGCCGCATTTTATATTCTATCGGGAGTACCTAATTATGATGTTTTAATCGAGTTGAAGGTTTTCACATGCTTGATTGAAGAGCACAATTAAATAGCGCCCGATAAAAATATCTATAGGGATGAGCCTTTTGTATTAGGTTTCTATTTTAAAACGTTATTACATTTTTTTGGACAATTATCTTATGTAAGTGGTAGTATCGTTACAGCAAAATTCGGCTGACACAACCGGAGATGTAGGTTTTGATCTCGTGGTACCGCCGCAAAATGACTGCTCCGCCAACAGTCCTTGCACTTGTAGAAATCGTGGCAGTCGAGTCGTAATTGCAAGTTACAGTAAGTATACTGAACACCAGCGGGGATAGCAATATCGGCGTCTGGAGGAGCCGCTCATCCGCCTCATAGTTGTCGTGTGGTAGTCCCAAATGAGCATTAAATTACACTAAACGCTTGTGCGAGGTAGCTAGTTACAGTCTTGCTCAAATAAAATCTAATGGATACCTATTTGGACATTTAAGGAGTGTAAGAATGTTTGTTTCGTGTTATTATGTGAAAGAAACCATCTACAATTTTGAGATAATTCTCCGAAATGCGGCCAAAGCAAATCACCTGATGATAATTAGGACGACTGTCGCATTCATGTGTGAACATAATGAATACACTTAACAATCTAAACGGTGTCACTCACCACGACACAAAACAAAACACTGAACAATTTTACAAATGTGTGAAAAAGTCTCTCTAGTTTTGGTCGGTCTAGGTATCAAAGGTAGTTATGCCTTCATTCCGATCTTAACCTAATTCTCAATTCAAAAACTTTATAAGCATATTCACTAAACGAACTGTTTATATGTTTATGATTATGGCTTGGTGTAAATAACTTATATTCTGAATGTACTCTAAAGGTGGGCTGTTCGTATTTTATTTATTTATTTATACATAAACAACTTACGGAAACACGTTGAAACCAACAATTCAACCATCTCTTTTTGTAACTGAAATGTCGTTTAAATGTTCTGGCTGTCTAAATAAAAAATATTATATAAAGAATTTATGGAATGTGCCAATATAGCTGCAAAACGTTTTCTAATAATGAATGACGAACATAAAAAATGCTGGACTTGTCCCGAATGTCGCAACAAACAGCCGAAGTTGGACAAAACAAATACGCCGATACGGTCCATCACATAATCCGAGGCGGCAGACGCGAGCGGCATATACGACGAAGACGATGCAATTATGTGTAGCATTGTTACACTGCGCAAAAAACATCTCAATCAACAAAAGAATTATGAAGATAACGCTCTGATATCAGGAGATACGCTCCGCGTCGTCACACACCAGGAAATTGAAAAACCCTTGAAATAACTATAACCAAATTAGTAAGCGAGAAGGTAAAAGAAATATAAAGTACGAGAAAGTGTCTAGTTATCATGACACTATGAAATTTATCAATGACCAATACGAAGACCACAGGAACGATTTGCACCAAAAAGAAAAAATAATAAATTATCTTAAAAAGGGAAAGGATGCACTAACTTCTACTGTTCAGGACCTTTCTAATAGACTTTCTCGGACCGAACAGCAAATGTGTAATTGCAGCCTAGAAATAAACGGTGTACCCGAGCACAGAACTGAAACATTATCAAACCTTAGTCCGAATGAGCACCATTATCGGCGACCCCTTTAACGATAGTGACATTTTACTCGTCACTCGAGTGGCGAAGATTAACAAGGACAGTTCAAGACCTCGCGCAGTCATCGCAAAGCTTCGTACTCCTCGTCTGCGGTACAGTTTACTGGCAGCAGTAACGAAATACAAAAAAAAAGAATTATTACGATAAATTCAGCACGCAGCATCTAGGACTTGGGGGACCACGGGCACCAATGTTTGTATCCGAGCATCTGACACCTGAAAATACTACATAATATAAATTACTACATGGTACTACACGCTTTAAAGCTAAGGAATTAGCATATAAGTATGACAGGGTACGAAATGGCCGTGTATACATTAGAAAGAATGATTCCAGTCAAGCCATGCTAAGCAAATGTTCCGGAAGTTAGAAAAACCTTTATTACCAAAATATCAGAGGAATGAAAACTAAAACGAACAATGTTTATGGCAATATTATTCAAAATTATTATATTCACAGAGACTTGGCTTAACCTAAAAGTTCAGAGCAGCGAATTTATAGACTCGAGATATGTTGTATATCGTAGGAGCCGTACAATGTCGTCAAAAAAGAACAACGGAGGGGTGATGGTGGCAATACACAAGGAAATAAATTTTTGCCGCGTACATATCTTCAGAAGATCTCAAGGACCTATGGGTTATAGTCCAGGCGGCTTAAATGATAAAACAATCTCTCTACATATATATGCCGTCTTCTTCAAAACACTATTACGTGCAATCCGGGGTACCACAGGGCTCTCATCTTTGGCCTGTGCTGTTCCATTTATTTATTAACGACATCTATTATCAAATCCATCATGCATGAGCTAAAAATGTACAAAACAGTCAATTCTTTGGGGGATGCAGAGCAGGTGCAGGACGATCTTAATCATATACAGTTATGGTGTAACACGAATGGCATGACTGTGAATGTCAAAAGGTGCTGCACAATCAAGTACACTCGCAAAAAGTCATCCTTTCCCTCTTCATATTACCTTGCTGGTACCGTGATCTTGGAAGCTGACCTTGTCAGAGATGTAGGGGTCATAATCGATAAAAAACTTAATATTCTTACATTGACTCGGTAGTATTTATTAAAAGCCGCCAAGATGCTGGGTTTCTTGATCCGTAATACTTTATCTATATCTCTGAATACTAAGGTAATTCTTTATCAGTCGCTAGTCCACAGTCACATGGAATTTGCAAGCACAGTTTGGAACCCACCCGGTATTGAACAATCTCAGCACCTTGAAAACATTTATCGTTCTTTCACTAGGCACTTAGCTTTTTGTGGTCCTGGTGTTTCATATAGATGTCCTTACGATCAAAGACTCGCGCATTTTAAACTTACCTCGCTACACAATCGCAGGACGGTCCTTGACCTTGTGTTTCTACACAAACTACTAAACGGAAGCATTGATAGTGAGCATATACTTGCACGATTACCGCTGGCGCTCCCTTATAATCTGCCCAGACACCCCATTACTAAGTTCTTTTCAATTCCTTCATGTAAAACCAACTTGCGACTTCAATCGCCAATTATAAGTGTATGTAAGGAGTACAACATACTTGTCTCCAAAATTAATGATATTGATATTTTTAATGATGCAATATATATAAATTTAAGGAATCATCGCTGAGATCATTAAATCAGTCTACATAATAACATAATTCACTTTTGTTTTCTTATCTCTATTCTATCTTTATAAGTTGATGTTGTCAACTATATTTTTATACACTTATAATGCGTACCCTATTAATGACTGTTTACAATTTGATATAGGTAATTGAATTACTATACACCTGGATTGTACTTTTATTTTTATTCGTAATTATTGGGTGGCCTAACTTATTAACTTCACTTAATCCTAGTTTTAACATTTTATTAATTTTATTAGTACTCTTATTTTATTATATTTACCAATTTTATTTTTAGACTGACATTGACCTGATGAATTTTTATTATTGCATGTTAATCTAATGAATATTTGTAATGATATTAACTATATATATATATATATATATACACCTTATGAGAATTTTCATTATTGGGATCTTATGTTGTTAACTCAATTTCAACTATTATCATTGGACCGCATGATATTTTTTTTGTGGATGACGTGTACTCCTATTATTGGTACACTCATCAGAATAATCCATAGACTGTTATTTATCAATATTGAGTGTGCTGTTGGAGTGCCTAATTCAAGTAAATAAATACATCATATACCATATAGATATATAGGCGAGTAGCTGATGGCCCAGTGTGGTAATGAGGTGAACGAGAGAATCGCACCTGCATTTTTTATGGCACAAGGGAGCAAGCGAGAAATCGGGGCCTTTTGATGACTACCGACGCCCATGGATTCGCATTATTTTTATGCAGATGCGTTGTCATTTTATCATATACATTTACACAGGCTGTTAAAGCCCTTACTTGCTTGTTTTAGTCTGGCAAAACAATATTTTCAATGTTACCGATTAGGGACCAAATATTTAACGAGTTGCTATTACAACATGTGAACATGCTATTACATAGCTTTAAATAGAGGCCGGCACGCCTGGCAAGGTACCTCTCGCTCATATGATACCGGCGTAAAGGCGACATCTTCGGTGTCGCGTTTCGTGCTATGTGTAGACGGTGGCCCATTGACGGGAAGGCATAGTAGTAATGCTGATGTTTATGGGCGCAGGTAGTCGTAATAAGGCTGCGATGTCTCGTATTTCCCCCTATACTATAAAAAAGAAATAAACATCTGACAGCATAAAGTATATCACAACGTGTAAATATGTTATTACATAACGTTAAATAAAAAACACAAACCTGACAGCATGAAATATATTTTAATGTGACCAGTAAAATTTGTGTTTTCAAGATTAATCTAACGAACGTTAATGTATCGGTTGAACGTCACCATTCTTGATACTTATGAGTTAGAAGTAGCAAGTACGGTCCAATCGATCAAGCAATGTTTCAAAGAAGTTATTCACAGAGAAGTGAATGTCTCAATCATTCCAACTTGTCAGCCTCCCAATGTTATGCGCAGTCGATCAATTCAAGTTTTTTTTATAGATTAGTGCAATCGGTGCCCTTTTACGACTGCCGACACTCATGAACGTTTCCATAAGTACTATACCGATGCGTTGCCTTGCTCCCCCCCCCCTTAATGGGCCACCGGCTACTCGCAAAACGCGCGACACTGTAGAAGTCATTTTTCGGCGGTATTATGTGAGTGAGAGGTACCTCCCCGTTCGTGCCAGCCCAATTCCGTCTGTAGGAAGAGGTAGTGCCATGCATAGTACCTACCAATACAGAAAGGCTCTTGTCAAGGAAAAAGAGGCTTAAGGGCCAATCCGCCGTTCTGTACAATAAATCCATTCCTCGCCGATACGAGACATTGATGGATGCGATTACGATACTCCAGGAAGTGGTAGTGCCATGCTGCATAGGGGGATGTAGTCTCATGCATGATGCATGACACTACGTCCTTCTATGCAACGGAATTGGGCTGGCACGTTACGCCTTTAAAATAACTATTCACTTTCAAACAAAAAATACATTCTTCATGTTAAACGGTCTTCTATTCTATGCCTGGGCTACCAACAATATAATATGTATATCTAATATATATATTCATAACCATCATCAGCCCCTATCGGTCCACTGCTGGACATAGGCCTCTTTCAATGAACGCCAACACGGCCGATCTCTTTCTACTCGCATCCATCCCGGAGCGGCTACTGCACGGAGATCGTCTTCCCACCTGGTGAACGGTCGACGAACACTTCGTTTGCCTAAACGCGACCTCCACTCCAGAACCTTATATATGTTATATTTGGTATATTCCTCTAAAATAGAATTGTAAAAATATTAGGCGAGTAAAAAATCATAAATATTACTTTACAATATGCCCATCTTTATAATTTTGTAAATGCATTATAAAGTACTAGGAACGCCCCGCGGTTTCACCCGCGTATCTCCGGTCACTATCCTTAATTCCTTAGAATATCCATCCATTTATATGTGATCAAGAGCCTGAAGACAAAGTTTTATGCTTCCAACTTCAAAAATGAGTGCCTGTCAGACTCACCTAGATACAAACACCTACATACAAAATGTCAACCTCTATTACATTTCTTAGAGGTAGAGTATCAAGGAACGCTTAAATACGTTTCTACCTTCTTTATATGTGTCTGCTATTAGTATTTTTCAAATTCTAATAACTGACCAGAGTTAGGAAGTTGAGGCTGTTACACCCCCGTGCTTTCTCTCCGATCGTGTAGGTTATCCGACCCATCGGAATAGGAGAATGAGGAAATAGTGGGAACTAACTAACTAAAAAAACTCCGTGGGATTTCCCGTTGAAAAAGTCCTTCGTAGGCGTCATTGTCGAAATTTGTAGTGTATCGGGTAGGGTGGCGTATCTCGTACTTAAACTCCGTGGGATTTCCCGTTGAAAAAGTCCTTCGTAGGCGTCATTGTCGAAATCTGTAGTGTATCGGGTAGGGTGGCGTATCTCGTACTTAAACTCAATAAGAGGTATTATAGCCTAAAAGTGATACAAGGATACGCACTAACCTATGAGGATGTATCCATGGCCTTACATAACACCTGTAAGGCCCACTTCAATGTTGTTATGGGGGACTTTAATGCCAAGGTGGGAGTACGAAATGGTGAAGAATCGAGAAAGTGGACATCAGATACTGTGCAAGGAACGACAAGAGAAGTCATCTGACAAAGCTTAGGACTGATTCTGGGGTTACCGTTTCTCCTAAGCCTGGGATCTTACCTCAGATCGAAGCTTCCTATAGCCCCGGTACCCTAACCATCGATCCGCATGCAAGCCTAACACGATATTTTTTAGGCGTTCTGCCGGACGACAGATTTAGATTAGTCTGGCTAATGCGTAGAGCAGTAGGAATTACAGTTGAGCTTCTTAGAGCAGGAGGCAAACCCGTATTAAGAGAGCTAAAAAAGATAAGACAAACTTAAGACATCAATCATCATCTTTTTTAGCATAAAAAAGATTTTTAATTTGGTCCTTCAGCGGGGCGTACCTCCCAAGGCGCGGCTTGGAAGTGATGTTGTTTTGTTTTTTAAGAAGAGTGACAAATAAAATTACAGACCAATTTCACTTCTTGGCCATAATTACAAGTTGTTCTCAAGAGTCTTGACGAATCGTCTCACTACAAAACTTGACGAATCCCAGCCGCCGGAGCAGGCTGAGTTTCGCAGAGTATTTAGCACCATGGACCACATTTTCACCATAAGGCAAGTCGTACAAAAGACACAAGAGTACAATCTGTTCTGGAAGCTTTACATCGATGTAATGTCGATTGTTGATACGTCGAAGTACGGAGAGCATTGTATGACGCTGCTTTTATGTCCGTCCTGATTCCGGGAGGTCACACAAGGCTAAACCAATTGCATCGAGGAGTGCGACAAGTGGATGTTATTTCCCCGAAACTGTTCACTAATGTTTTAAGACTTTGAACTGTACGGAATGCGGCATAAGTATTAACGGCGAGTACCTCTCACATCTTCGTATCACCGACGATATCGTTGTGTTGGCCGAATCGTTGCAGAGCTTGCAGGAAACGTTGCACAGCCTAAATGAATCCTCCCGACGTATTGTATTGTTCTTAGGATGAACTTGGACAAGACAAAGATCATGTTCAGCGAACACGTTCTCCATAGGCCGGTCAACGTCTATGGTGCTATTTTTGAAGTCATAAACGATTACGTGTACCTCGGGCAACTATTGTAATTAGGTGGATATAACTTCGAGAAGGAAGCCGATAGATGGATTCAGTTGGGTTGAGCACTATTCCATAAGATTCGTCACATTCTCACGTCGCCTATACCACAGAGCGTAAAGACGAAAGCCTTCTACCATTGCGTTCTCCTCGTGATGACCTACGGGGCCGAAACGTGGCCACTTAATTTAGGACTGGTCCGCAAGTTTTGGTAGCTCAACGGGCTATTGAACGTGCTATGTTAGGTGTTTCTTCGTCCGACAGAATTCGTAACGAAGTCATAACGCAGGGAACTAAAGAATCTGATCACGCGACGTAAAAGCTCGCTGAAGTGGCAATGGACTGGTCATACACTCAGAAGAATAGTTGGCAGATGGGCCAGTAAGGTTCTGGAGTGGAGGCCATGTTTAGGAAAACGAAGTGTTGGTCGACCAGGTAGGGTGACGATCACCGTGCAGTAGCCGGTCCGGGATGGAAGCAACAAGCAGAAGGTCGGTCGTCTTGGCGTTCATTAAAAGAGGCCTATGTCCAGCAGTGGACCGATAGGAGCTGATAGAGATAATTACTACTTGGCTGTATAACCTTTTTATAGCCTTGCTTCTCGGTTTCACCATAGTAACTACATTCCATTATGAATGTAGTTACGCGGGTGAAATCACTTAGGGTTATGAAAAATAGATAGATCCGATTTTCAGACCTACTTAATATGCATATAAAGTTTGGCAAGAATCGGTAAAGCGGTTTTGGAGGAGTAGGTAGCTAACATTGTGTCACGATTTTATATATAAGATAACAAAACTAAATGTCGTAGCAAGTAAATAATATGCTTGACGGTGTCACAAATTCTGGATTACACAAGTTTTAACATTGTGTACATATCGTAGTGTGGGAAAAAAAATATTTAAATTAAATTATAAAACCTAATTAATGCATATTGTATAAAAATATTAGCGTTCGGCAGTGCCCCTACACATGAACTGTGCCAATTTTCATACTCATCCGTCCGTGCAATTTTTGCAAACTGGGGTCCAAAGCATTCGCTTCGCGTATTAGTATATAAATAGAAAGTATAGTTTGATAATTTTAATATATATATTTTTAAGTCGATTAAAATTCACCTCGATAGTTTAAGTGTTTGTCATAAAAACAGCCTTAATAATAGCAAATTAGTATTTCGGTGTCGATAAAAATATTCGGGGCCGTTCACAAATGGCAATCGCCACAGAATATAATTCTTTCATCGGCCACGTCAAAAAAATTTACATCAGTCCTTTCATCTATCCTCGTAAAGTTCATCAAAAAATCTACGTCACAAGATTGAAACATTAATTTCTGGTGGATATTACTTTGAAACTCTAAAGTAAGTTTGTTGGTTCGTCGGTAAGAAAGTTTAGTTAGTTAAGTAGGCACATTAGGGTGAAACAGGAAAACATTAGGGAGTGTCGTCTGCAGTGGCTGGCTGCCAGACGGTATTAAAATATGCTAACCAATCGGATGCACCGACTTCCAAACCAGTTTCGTAGGAAATTTAAGGCAATGGCGTAATTTGCGCGGAATAATTTTTAATGTCTGTGTTTGCTCTTCTTTCTCTTATTTTACATGTTTCAATATATTTAACTATCAAGTTAAAGTTTTATAAAGGTGAAGTGTAATTTTGCGCCTTGTTTTTCTATTGACGATATTTTGGACATCCTAAGCGTAACTTTTTATTAAAATACTAATCACAACAACGGTTTAAATACACCTAAAAATAAGTAAGTGGTAATGCCATGCTGCGTTGCAGCGGAACGCTTCGCCATAATAATTACTCAGGTGTTCATGGGCGTCGGTATTTGTAAAAAGGGTCCGATTACTCGTTTGCCCCGTATACTATAAAAAAGGTAATTAAATTCGTTAAAGTTTTAGAGTAATCCGAAAAGAAAGACACTTGAATGAGTATTACACAGAATGAAGAATTAAGCTTGTTCCAACGAACATAAAGGCCTTACACCCTCATCATAGATAAATTTTCATCAGATGCGAATTTTTAAAATAATAATAGTAAAATGTACATGCCTGGGAAACTATTTAAGTGTACATTCGTCTTAGACTAATATTTCTTTTTTTTTCCTTCTGCGTAAACGAGGTTATTAATTATAGTTTCTACAGAATACACTTTCTTCTTTTCACCATTAATTTTTTTTTCTGACTGAACTTTTGCTGTGGAAGCGAAGAGAAGCCCAATACAGCTTCAACGGATTGCTACGAGTGCTCTTCTGGCGACGGAACTAGGTTTGAGTTCGGAATAGCGACCGACCAGGGCTCTTCAACAGATGGGTGAGATACATCCCGATATGGAGTGTTTGTAACATCTAAATTGGCTATTCTTATCATGACCAGAGGGACTGACGGGTCCCTCCTCTTCCGACTCTGGCAACGGGGGCAGCTCGCGCCCGTGACGCGCTGACGTGAACGTTTGACTCATGAAGAGGATCATGATCGAGTTTCATTTATTTTCCGTATACACAACAACGTCAACACGCAACCACAACGACAAATACCATTGTGCCGTATGTACGGTACACCGCTCCTAGTACACCATCATGTACTATGTACGGTGTACCGCTCCTAGTACACCATCATGTTCTATGTACGGTGTATCGCTCCTAGTACACCATCATGTTCTATGTACGGTGTACCGCTCCTAGTACACCATCATGTACTATGTACGGTGTACCGCTCCTAGTAC
>JAFELO010000576.1:105958-148596 GCA_017140195.1 Eumaeus atala | reverse complement strand
ATATATATATATATATTAAAAAAACATTACAGATGTCGTAACATAATGAAAGACAAAGAAAATTAGCAAGAGCACAATTCTAAATGATGACGTTTAACTAAACTTAAATGTGAAAAAGTTTTTCGCTTGTTTAATATTTATGGGCAAAGCATTCTATACCTTTATAACCATGTAAACGTACGGAACTCAAATTACTCTTTTAGATAATATGGCATTTAAGGATCGTGTAAAATACTAACTAAAAAGAGATGACATCAGTTTAGCATTCCGGCGAAACCTAATTGGAAACCACTTGAGCTTTGAGCGAAATTCTTAAATGTAAAATATTCTGTAAATATTAGCGCACACCAAATATGAACCTAATAGCGAGACTCTGGAGACGCTCAAGCATATTAAGCACTTCTTCGGTCAAATTGTTGTAACAGATGTTAGCATAATCAATAATTGGACGTAATAACGATTCAGCGATAAAAATTTTGGTAGGGATGGGAAGCAAATATTGGAGCCGTCTTTCAGAATGCCAGACAGAAAACACCTTTCTACTGATCTCTTTGATGTGGGTGGTCCAGGTCAAGTTTTCATCTATGTACACTCCGAGGTTTTTGACGGTTGTACTGACGGTTGACGGTTGTACCAGTACCATTGATGGGCACCGGAGGGATGTTAACCCAGTTAATCCGTGAAGTTAACCAGATCTTGCTCATCCATCTCTTTTTGCTCCACGATCTATTGCACTTACCAACGACTGCTCGTGGTGCGGAATCTCTCCCAATTATTTGCATAATTGTTACGCAATTGTGTAGCCCTCCTAGGCCAGTCCTCGTGGAAGTGACGTAAAATCGTCGTCTATCGGACACAGATATATGATATGACACAGATAGTCTTCAAAATACACATGACCCGTTAGTATGTGTATAAGTCGATAGAAAACTCATCGCCTCCGCTACATTAAGGCTTTAAAGACCCGCGGGACAGTATCCACAACGCATTCATGGCTACATCGTTGTCGTTATCACTGGGAATATTCATTACATAAATATTTTTATTACTTTTAAATAGGACTTCTCAATAAAAAAACTTTTATCCTATATATTATTGTTTGTTTTTTTCAACGGAAAAGATAAAGACAATAAAAACACAGAACATATTCTGGTGGCCCACACAGTTGTCCCCCTAATGACCGCTGTACGGTCCCAGCTGTCCCAAACACACACATGTATAAAAAGGTCCACAAAACTTATAAATCTTACATTAAATAGTTATTTCCTTTACGATTCTTTATCCATCGAATACAATACAGTGAAATTATTTTACATGTTATGCATACGCTATTTGCACATATTACATAAAAATGGACTTCCTAAGTATCACTTAGAAAGAGTTAGTAGCTGCAATGCAGGCAGATTGGTTACGCCGGCGGGGGCTCTCAAACGATACCGCAACAACGTGCCAGGTATCACGAAATACCCCAACATGGTTCGAGCCTTGTCGTGACGGTGGGGCTTAGTAGCCTGGAGTGTACCCAGGCGAAGCTAATCGAACCGACCTTTGCACCCCTCTTATAAGAAGAGGGGGCTAAAGATCGGGAGGAGGAATCGCTATCGGTACCCCACTTATAAGAAGAGGGGGCTAAAGATCGGGAGGAGGAATCGCTATCGGTACCCCACTTATAAGAAGAGGGGACCAAAAAGCAACAGGAGGTGGCGCTTTTGCGCACGGGGCAAGGGGCGCGGATGGGAACTTCTCCCCATTGCACTGTCCCAAAGTCGGTGGGGTTGTCCTGTAGTGCGTGGTAACTCCATCGACTTTGGGACTTTCTGGAGGTGGAGTTGGTCCCTTAGAGGGCTGACTTGCTGTCGAGGTGCCTAATGATTTGTTGTTCCGGGGCACCTCACTATGGGCGGCACTGATATCAAGTGCCGCGAATCCCACACACCACTGGACCCCACCCAGGGCCAATGAAGGCGCGTAAATGCGTTTTCTCGCGTCAACAAAAAAAAAGGTATCACGGTATGTGAGTCAGGTAGCCGTAGGGAAGGCGCAAGGAGGACACGCCTATATAACCTCAATGTGGACGTAAAACAGAGAATTCATTGCTAGTATTTCATTCGCTAACGATTTCAATTTAGGGGCTTGCCATTCTAACTTATTGTAAGTAGTTAATTCATTTTGTTTTGATCATATATATTTTATAAGATATTTAAGTAGTATTTGGAAAACGAACAGCCAGATCTTTCCGACTACCCACGCCCATAGACATCAACATAGTTACCCACCGTCCTATCTCCCTTACGATATGCCACCCGCCGGCTACTCATCACGAAACACGACAGTATAGCGGTCACTTTTCGTTCGTATCATGTGTGCGGGAGGTACCTCCGAAGTCCCGATTTCTGCTACAATGCAACACAGCACTGCATTTTTCTGTACTATTTACAGATGCAACATATTGTGCTCCATTGCTGATGGATCCAGGGCACCCCTGTATGCGCCCGATTCAGCGACGGCATCTGCAGGTTTTCAGTGGGTTTTTTGTCGTATATTTTTTGTGTAAATGCTACCCTGCAATAAAAAAGCCATATATTAATAGTTGTAGTAACTAGTTATGTAACTATTGGATGTCATGTATAGCGTAATAACTACATGTCGCTATTCGTGCCGCAGCAACAGATTGTAAACAACAATGTCGAACAGGGAATTATTGATTTCATCACAACACCGGCACTCGCTAAAAGTTTTTTCTCGACACTGAGAGATACTTTAATTTCGGTCGGATCACGAATCTAATGGAATATTTATGTCACATAATCCCTTTGAGTCCTGTCCGGAAAGGTAAAAGAAATTCGTTACGCCCAGAATCGCTTGGTAACGAATTACATTTTCTTTGTATTGCCCTTATAACATTTTTATTTAACGTCACAATGACATAAAGTAGAACCGCAGTTCTTAATTAGAATAGAATAGAAATATATTTATTCTCTGCTTCACAACACCACAGACAAAGTAAGCACAGTGTTATGACTCCAATGATTGAATCGAGTATAAACAGTATCGATATCAAACCCAATCCGATTACGGTTCGATCTGCCGATAGATCTTTTTTTATCGCCATGAATAAGTATAAACTTGTTTTTGTCTTTCTTTCATTTTGTTTTTGTTTACATACGACACAGAAATGTGTGGAATACATAAATAAATAATAGCTTAATCCTATTACAGAGGTAAACTCGTGGGGACTTACTTTTGCGAGCCCCAGATCAAAAAATAAGTGCCTGCGTATTGTTTGAGCCGTCTCTACTCTATGGTTCGTATATCGTATAAGTAGTTCGGTTTAGAATGTGATTGATTTACAGCGCGATTGGAATTCAATCCAGGCACAAAACACCTCTATCAGTATATCTTATTAGTATTTTTTTTATTCTAATTTAAAGGCTTTCTACTCAACGTACGTCTAAGAGTAGTTTAGTAAGAGCAGAGTGCTTTGCTGTTTTGCAGCGGAATCGGGCTTTCACGACCGGGTAAGTGCCTCGAGCTTGCATGATACCGGCGTAAAATGACGCGTTTCCTGCGCTATGGTCTTTGGCCTATTGTAGAGGAAGACGAAAGGAGGACAAAGCATTTGCCGTTATGTAGATGTTTATGGACATCCGTAGTCACCACGAGGCTCCGCCTGGTCGTTTATCTCCTTATACTATTAAAAGTTGGTCTATATTGTCTCTGCTCTATGGTATATCCTCATGGATTTTCCATATCAAAGGTTATCTGTTATATTATTATGTTTCTATTCTATTAAAATCTATACGTTTTCCCAGTTCGAAAGATGATTGACTTGCAGGCCGAGTGGACCGACTTCGATCCAGTCCCAATTCCATCACTGAATTATTATTCTTTTTTAAATGTTTGTGACCATTTTACTTAGTCAATCCGCTTACATAGCGCTGAAGGAAACTTCCCGAAAAACCACATAACGGATAAGAAAATTGATATACAATATGTCCATGGAAAAGACGTGCCCAACAATATATCGTTTGGAACAAATTCGAATATAAATTCGTCATACATATTCTGCTCTTATATGTGTTTGAATACAAAACTCGTCTGTCCTACATCATTCAGCAAACCATTGTTATCGGATGAATATTTATCGGTTCCTTATAGAAGTAATTAATATTTAAATCGATTGTCCGTACACGTTACAATTACCACCTGCTACTTTTAAGACGTGGGGCATTCCAGTAATATTGGGTCAGGGATGATCAGGTTCGATAATTAAAGTGAGTCAATGATCGTCTTAGGACCGTTGGTTAATTATTGAACATGGCAATAAATTGATCGAAAATTATCGTACTTTGCACAATAATGTGTTCAATGAATAAATAAGTCGTGTTAACTTGATATTCATGTTTCACTCAAACATTCAAAGCAAAAAAAGTATATAATACTAATAATGTGAGTTGTTTACTCACAGCGTATTATATTCCTTTTTTATTCTTTTTATTATTCCTTTTCGCCCCATTCCGTATCTGTGTATGATAATTGCGCGTCACAACAACCAAAAACAAAGAAATTCGGTATAGTAGGAATTATCGTACAATATGCGAACGATAACAATGTACTGTCGTACAGCAACGATGTAGAAATTATCGTGCGCTTGGGAACACTGATCAGGTATATGACGAGAAATCGCAACTATTGGATGTCTAACGACATCCATTAACATCCGCAGATGTGTTTTTCTAATTTCATTCCCGATGCGTCACCGCCTGCTCACAATTCGCATACCGCATGATACGCGAAAGTGTAGCTGTCACTTCATGTGGGCTGGAGGAACCTCACCGATAGTGCCGATTCTATTCAGCTGTAAGGCAGCATGGTCACTATCATCATATAATATCGGCGTAAAGTGATAGCTTTACTAATAAAAATTAAAGTGATATTTCGTGCAGTTACTGAGGGTCGACGCTAAGGTAAAAAAATCATTTTCTCTAATAAATATCCACCTGGAAACCTCTAGGTTCTCAGACGCCTACTACTCTTCCTACTCTGTTATAATGCAGTGAGCATTGTAAAGGAGGCAATTTTGAATAAAAACGTAGATTCTCAGTATCAGCCAAATTGCCAAGGGAATTATCTGTGATTATTCGTATAGATGTTTTCAGAAGTTGGATCTGTTCAGTGACTTTTGATACTGATTGTATCTAAAATCAATAATATTTTTTATTTTTTTGACTTGGGAGATTCCGGGTAAACATTGAGTGTCCAGTTTTAAATCAGCAGGCTGCCTATCCTTATCCTGTTATCCTATTCTCTAAAAAATTAATAATTAACTGGTAGTTAACTGGGAGCTAGAGCTGACTCTATACTACTGGGGTATGATTTCAAGGTCACCGTCGTAATCATATCATAGAATTAACATTACAATCGTATATTATAGGTATCCTTGACTCGTCCTTAAACGAAAACGAACTTTAAAAATTGACAGAATCAAGTAGGTATTTAATTTAATGCTACTCTCAGGCCGCTCAGACAATAACTTACCAAGTAAAATGTACTGTTTTGAAAGATGTTTTCAAAATCTGAACCTGACTGTACCCACAATTTATAATAATTTCGTCTGGTGGTTGTTAAGATTCCCAGAAACCCTACTTTATTAGGCAGGCGCAAAAATCACAGTGACAGCTGGCTATAGTTAACAAGCGGCTGTCGCTTCTGTTGGAATTATTCACAATTTTTTACTTTACTCCGAACTTTTATACGATATTACCCAGAGATGAGATTTTTTGTTCCTTTGCATTTATACGAGTATATAAATATTACAGTAATAATATAAGTAACTTTAAGATCTGTAAATTGACTTCCACAAAAAAAAATTTGTTAGTCAGCTTTGCTGTAGGCTCAGCAACCCCACCATGGTTCGAGCCTTATCGTGCTGGTGGGGGTCAGTAGTTTGGGGTGAACACAGGTGAAGCCTATAGAACCGATGAAGATGCTCTTTGTACCCCTCTTATAAGAAGAGGGTACAAAGAGCAACAGGAGAGGGCGCTTTTGCGCACGGGGCAAGGGGCGATGATGGGAACCTCGCCCATTGCACCGTCCCAAAGTTGGCGGGGTTGTCATGTGGTGCGGGGCAATCCTGGTCTGGAGGAGACGTCGGTCCCTTATAGGGCTGACTGGCCGTCGAGGTGCCCTGATGATCTGTTGTTCCGAGTCACCTCAACAAAGACGGCACTGATGGCACTCGCGGTGGTACCTACAGCAAAACTGACTCGCTATTTAGTAATTTAAAAATTTGTACACGGTAAATTCACTCGTCACAACAACAATTGTTGTAAATTACAGCCACAACCCAAGCCCTCTAGATATGGTGGCTTGAACTATGTATTTCAAATAAGAATTATATATATTTCAAATTTTGACAAGAAAATGCCTGTTCCAACAACAGACTTTGCTTTTCAAAACTAAGTTAACAATTTATTTATTTAACTGTTACACAGTTGTTATATTTACACACATAACATGTTTCGTGACGTAAATATAGAGTTGACAAAAAACGTAAGTACAAAAAAATAAAGTGTGAGTACACACTCACAATCGGTTATACTTAAAAACTAAAATGATGACTATTGCACGGTGTCGGTTCTTCGCGGCGGTGTGCGCGCGCATCGAAAAAAATTACTGTCATCATGTTTCCCTAATGCGCCAAAGGAAGTGTAACTTCGCATAGATGTTTTACAGATTATGGCAAAAATTAGTTTTTAGAAAAATTATAGATGTTTATTTGGGCGTCATAAATATTAAACGTCACCGTTATAACAAATTCAATTTATAACAGAAAAACGTTTGTCAGGACAGCCAGTTGTCAACAGTTTCTGCAGCTATATAAGGATTTACTTTGATCTCTTTGATTACATTATCGAAATCTTCATGCTGATCTATACGTTTTATAAAATGTTATATAGCCTATATTAATAAGAGATAAGTATAGTATTCTAATTGTTTAAGAATTGTTTAGTCAGTCCAGGAGCCAGTTTAGGAACCTATTCAATGCAAACAAACAAACATTCAAATCTTTACTGTTTGATAATGTTAGTACAGATGACTGTGTTAGACTTATTCATGCTTTTCGTGATATTTGGACAATTATTTATTATTGTATTGTAACCAAAACTTCCGCTACTTCGTATAATATAATTTATTTTAGAGTGGAAGAGCTGGCTCCACCTCTGGACTCCTTCTGATTTTTCGTGTGGAACTGGGAAATGGGCTCCAGAACCCCGCAGATGTATATGCGGATATATGCCTCTTGTTCTATAAAATACAACATTTGTGACGTAAGGTTTTCTATTATATTCATGGGCATTTAGGGTTCAAGACCTACTTATATCACGAGTATAAAAACTTTCAAGCAAGGGCATTTTATGCCAACCTTACCTTAATATCTTACTAAATGTTAATGTATATATACCAAGTGGACGTATGTATATTGTTCAGTACATTTCACTGAGAGATACGGGGCACTTTTCGCTGCTCTGGTACATGTGCCCCGTTTTAACAGATTTTTATGAGATAGGGGAACAAACGTGTAGGAAGATAGAACCGTTGCCGGGTATTAGACATCCGCAATACTAGGCGTATTACATACAGCCTTTATGGGTGTGCACTTTTCTTTCTTTTCGTATCGGATCGGAAATAACAAAGTGGCCAACTGATTCACAGTTGTACGAGTTAAAAAATACGTGTCGGGAACTTGCGGACATCGAGATGATGGGCGTAGAACTTAGAGCTCAGTCGCGATGTTATATAACAATAAAAAATCTGCCAACTACACCTTCTGACAAACAAACAAACAATTCCATCCCAGATCTGTCAAATTTAGCAGCATGTATTTCTATCTAATCCAAAGTAAAGATTATAGTAATAAAAAGAAATGTCAAACAAGAAGAAATCAAAGATCGCGTAAATACCAATTTAGAAAGAGACCACCTTCGTCTCAGCTTAAGTCATTTGGTGGCCAGCGAGGTTTTATAATAAAAAGGGGATTTATCCGCAAATACGCTCGAAATCCACGTGATGTCGTATTCTCCGATTAAAGATTTTATCCTTCGATATCGGCCGCTCGTAATAATTTAACGACGCCCGAGCTCTGCGACTTAGATTTAGGTCCTTTATTGCCTCCATTTTATTATTGATAGAAACGTTTGACATTATTGTACTATTAACTGCTTTTATGAATCTTGATATAACCTGAAAACGTACGCGTTATTTGGCTCATAAATAGGTGACGTTTAAAGATAGCTACAGTGAACACTTCTGCTCTGTATCTCGCTTCGTTCTAATGGGTACTTTGAATAAATTATGGCCTCCTTAATAAAATAACCAATATCGTCTTCCGTACATTTTTTACTGTACATTGAGGGACATACAAGCAGACAGCACCTTTTGATAACTACGGACACCCATAAAACTTGGTATGATGTAGCAGTTATGATGTATGTTATGACGATATCTACCTTAGCTACGGATCGAGCAGCCATCAATGAGGGGACCCAGAACAGAGGCTAACGGGTTTCAAGAAGTGTTAAAGATACAGGCTACACTCAATACTTAGTTACTACTGCTTACTAGTCTGTCCCCATTGTTATAACAATGTTGTTTCTTTAATAGAAGCTATTCTATCAGGTGAATCATGGTAGGTATGCTTGACGTGGCGTTGGGGCTAATTAGCCCTAGGTGAACCCAGACGCTTTGGACCAATGAAGGTCCGCTGAGTTTCTTGATTCTTCTCAAGTCACGGCTAGGGTTAAACCGGTGGTAGATTTAATTGTTGACGGTCCAAGAGTAATTGTTACCCTTACTTTTATTTGGAATGAATATATTTTCACTTTTAAAGATACGTATTGTATCTTAAATAGCCGGATGTCCAGTCGGAACTTTCTTTTGAGCCTGAGGACTACGTAAAGATATGGGTGGGCCTTTGAATTCTGCTACAACCTCCCTTGGGGCTATCCCCATGGCTCTGTAGCCATGCAACCGAATTGGCCTCATACTTCCTCAGAATGACAGTGTCGTAATGCGTGCGGCTTGTGAGTTTCCGGCAGCCCATTGTAGGAGGATAAGGGAGGAAGGGCGGCACATCTCCATTAAAAATTATGTAGATGTATATTTGCGTCTGTAGTCCCCGAACTTAGAGTAGTTAACTTTAGTAAGAGGTAGTGCCATGCTAATTTTCAGCGGAATTGGGTCGGCACGACCGGGGAGGCACCTCTCGCTCACTTGATACCGTCGGGAAGTGACATCTACGGTGTCGCGTTTGGTGCGGTTTCTGTATAGCCGGTGACCCATTGGGGGAGAGGTGAAAAGAAGGCGACGCATCGGCATAGTAATTATGCAGATTTTCATGGGCGTCGGTAGTCGTATCAGTGCAATGACTGCTCGTTTGTCCCCCTATACTATAAAAACTATATTTATGCTTCTTTAACATTCTTTGTCACGTTAAGTGCTGACTGCTATGGACGTTTAAACGTTATTCAAACGTAACAATATTTAATTTAAAATTATCACGTAATAACACGAAAACGCCAATTTAGCAGATTTAATTACAACTCATTGATACGTGCTCAACGAGCATTGTGTGAGTTAATTCAAAACGATAACGAATCACCGCCAATTTCGTTCGCAGTTTCAATAACAACTCATGAATATTTTGTTAAACGCCATAGTAATTTAGCATGAGTTAAGTAGTACGCCTTAGATACTTGGGAAAATGTTCAAAAATGAAATTGCGTAGATGCTCATGTTCTGTACTTTTGGTCTGCATTGTGATTCTAACAAGTGAGTCTTTCTTTGTTTTATATTTTACATAAAATAATATAAGACATCTGTCTAATGTATTTAACATAATGCAAATACATTAGGCGGAAGTTTCAATATTTAGGATAGGAGATGAATATATAAAATATGTATATATTATATCAGACTTAATAATGTACTACTAGTGACAGAGTGTATATTTATTAGAGATAGATTTGATCTTCGGTTTAGTACTTTATGTAACAGCCTACTAAGTCGTAGTTATTTCGCGCACTCGCGATCGGAGACGGAAGAAGTAAATAATTTTCCCCCTTTCTCCTCCTTATTCCTTAAACCCAAGGCGCAAAAAAGAACAATTTCCAACCACCGTGGGGTTTGTTTCTTAGCAATAGACATTACCTAGATATCGATTTCAAATCATCGTCATGTTTATCGACTACAGCTCGGCACATGCATATTGATAATTAATAATAATAATACTTTATTTCGCAGCAAAGACTATAATAAATATTTAACTTGTAAACTAGAAACAAGCTATTTTTTATAGAGATATATTGGTATGAAAAATATAAAAATGCCTAAAATTTAAAAGTCGATACGGCAGCGTGATTAAGAGACTTGGCCAGAATTTTTATATGTTCATAGCAAATTTTCGTGGTTACTTGATTTACTAACAATTTGTAAAATTATTATTGAAATTTAAAAACCTCTTTTCACTTTCTGTTCATTGACTCCGACACGTCTGCGCGTCGCGTTCGAGCCAAACCAGCTACTCTCCGACGTTCGTTCTTCCATAATTATAATTATATCATAATTAAAATTGTGCCTCGGAATTTCAGACTTGACTGCTAAACCTGTTTCACTGAATAAACTCATAGAAGAAGAAGGGAAGAGTATTCAAGCCCGTCGTCAGGAGCGCGTCAAACCAGGTAACAATTCCGAGAATAATAGCAAAAGGAGAAAGATATGAAGAAGGAAACGAAGCAATACGAAATATTTGTTACATTAAGAAAAAATGATGTTAGAAAAAAATAAATGCTTAGGACATAAGGGGGAAAAAGAGCCGTCCTTAGTAAGAGCAGTTAGCCCTGTCCTTGCTGATAAATATCCACCTAAAGATTATGCACATGATTTGCTCTCCTTAACCCCATTTTTATCTTAATAAAACGGACTCAGCAAAAATATCACTTCACTCCAGTCTTAGGCGATGGGTGATTTGGTACGGTAAACGTTAGATAACTCTCGCCATAACCACCGAACTCCACTGCAATGCAATACTGATACTGCTTCCTACAAAGTAACGCTAAATATGTTGTGGTTGTGCGTCGTTGGCTGCCTCGTTGTCTAGTGGTAAGCCTAAAGGTAGGTCTAATGTACAACCACGGTCATGTGTCCCAGTGCCCCTGGGTGGTTCAAGCGCCAGGTCGGGCCGTTACTGAATGACGGGAATGTTATTGATATTTTACAATTTCTATCAACAATCCGAAGTCAGGAATTTGGAGGTGTTACACCTCCGTGCCTCAGAGAGTACGTTAAGCCATCGGACCTGAGCCTGATTTCTCTCCGGTCGTGATTGCCGTCCCATAGGAATAGGACAATGAGAGAATAGAGAGTGCACTTATATATGTCTAGTCTATAATGACCACTGTAGGGGAAATTCTAGAATGACATTGTCATGTGGAACGTGGGTAGACGATGCAACATCTTTTTAGTTCTACGTGAAAAGCGAGCACATGTCATTTTCGTCATTTCAATAGTAATATAAAACTGAATAGTTTTTGAACGCGTAAATCTCAGGAACTGCTGACCCGAATTGAAATATTATTTTTGTGTTGAATAGTCCAAGTAGAAGGCTATATACAACTTTAAATTATGTTAGATGTTAACTCATGCTATCTTTTCTCTGCAGAAATTGAACAAAGATATAATATACGGTACAAGGAGCCTTTAGAATCCAGACTCAGTAAACTTTCTAAAACAGGTATATCTATTACTTTATCATTCCTTTTTTAAGTATAATTTATGCAGGTGCGTTGTCCTCATTCCCTCCTCCTCCTCCAATGGACCATCGGAAATTCATATGCCGCACGGACTGCACGGCTGACACTTGGCGGTGGCATCAGGTGAGAGAGGTATCTCCGCATTCGTGCCGGACATTATATATGCTCAACGAGGGCTTACACAAAATAAGAAAAATAAGTTAGGTATAGTTGTCTGTTACTATACTGTATTTACCTATTACATATTGGCCGCTGCATGCAAGTGGCTCGTGACCGAGACCAGTGGCGCTCTGTGGGGGAGGTCTGAGTCCAGCAGTGGACGGCGTCCGGCTGCTAATGATGATGATTTACTTATTACTAACATAGGCCAAAGAAGTGCATTTTACTACGTGAGTCGGTGAATGAATTGATGTATTAATAAACATATTCTTTATTGTGCATACTATTAACACACGAACAAAGATTATTATTATTTAAATATGAAAAATTTGTTTAAACTTCACAACTCCGCCGCTACTGCTGCTTGAAAATTTTTAGTAATTTCAAAATATCAATATCACAAACTAACTCTCCGAATTATGTATCCTAGGATATGTATTTTATGTGTTTATTGTGATTTATGTACCATTTACAACCCGCACAAAACACATATGTGTAAATTTACACCAGGTACTCTCCAACTATTTCATGACCATCGTCATCTCACCGTCAATCGACTGCACTCCAGAACATTTGCTTTGATTCAATGATCACCACATAGACATTTTACATAACAACTGGTGTATTGCTGGTGTATGTGTAATTATTTTCAGGTTCAACATTTGCTCAAGACAAGATAATATCACCACTGCAATATAGAAAAAAATTTCATATTAAATCTCCATTAAAACCAAGACGAGTGAAACTCTTACAAGGACTCAACAGATTCAAAAATCCGACAACGAAACGAGATACATATCAGTATGACACACTCAACGATAAATATATTCCATTACTTAGGAATATTGGCGTACTGTTTGATAATATTCTCGGTCCAGGCTCGGGCGAAACAAGCTACGATACAGGAGAAAATTACAGAGACAGCCCTGATGAAAGTGAGGAACCCGTGTGCACATGTGCCAGCAAAAAAGGTAACTTTGCAAGAACAATCGAAACGCAACAAAAGGCAGCTGCTTCTTCCAGGGTTATCACCGTTGAGGTCACGACTAGGCCTTCCGAGACTGCCACCACCCCAACCTATAATCCTACCAATGATAACATCAGCTCTCTCAGATGGAATAAGAACATACCCCTATTACTTACAAGAAATACCACTGGCGTTCGGAGAAACAATATTAGATTCAGTGAGAGAAGTAACCCCCCACATCACAGGAGCACTAAGGGACATATCTCCGGGACTTGCGGAAATAATGAATGTGATACCAGAGACGGAGAAATTGAGCCCTATACAGAAGATGATGAAGAAAATTCCAACAGTAATACACGAGACACTGCAGGAAACAATGGACCCGATGCCAGAAGAAGAGGAAATAGACATAACACCCGAAATCCAGGTATCGTTGGAAAATTTGAGACCACGTCAGATAAAGCCATTAAAAGTTCTAGAAGACACTTATCTCAACACGAAAGAGAAGATCAGTTCAAAGTTCGAGGAGACGAAACAGAAAGCGCAAGCGTTCTACCAAAATCTGATTCAGGACTACGAAACCTCGAATCCTTTGAAGAAACAAGGCTATTACAAACCACAGAAAATTATGAAGAAGACACAATCCATGAGCCGTACAGTAACGCCACTAATCAACAATTCGCTAAGCGAAATGGCGAAACTACCTCAGAGGATCAAAAGTTTTGTGGAACAAATGAAACAGTAACAAAAAAAAATTGCCGCACAGTTGAAAAGGTGACTTCAGGAAATTCAGCCATCAATGGATCTAGTCAAGGCGAAAAATTTGTAATGATCTTCGATGGATACAGTGTAGCAAGAGATGTCAATGGTAAAAATACATTGACAGAGAAAGCAATAACAATTCATTCATAGTGGTGTTGTGTACTAAAATAATTGAGAATTTTGTTCAATACAATTTTATATTAAAATCAAAAACACTATCGGCGACCCTTCTTTCCTTTGCTTTTGCTAGTAGCCTGCTGTGTTGACTGAGGCTGTTGATCAGCTGGTCTGTAACAATAATGTAAACACTTTACACTTTTAAATGGATACTAGAGTATAAATACTTAAACAATAAAGAGATTAATTCTAGGTATATATCTATCTTGCATTAATCTTCATTATTGTGGTTGTCCTGTGATCAACCAGTTACTGGAATATTGTGAATTTAATTACCTTCTGGTATATTGGTTACAATGTTTAACTAATTGTGGGCTCCTGAGTTTGAGTTCAGAATAGGACCAAAAGAAGCATTATTGGGATTCAAACTATAAAACAAAAACTGAAATATTTTGTTTAGGCTATGATTTGATTTTAGTTATGCAAAACTAAAAATTCCTCTATATTAATACATTCACTAATTTAATCAGAGTTTTCATACTTAAACAAGCAATATAAGATCCTATGAAACCCATGGTCACAGGAGGACTTAACTGATGTCTTGATATCACAAATTATGATTTATAATTATTTACTAACTCCAATTAATACAATAAGCAGTTATTGTATCCCTCAACTGTAAGGTGTTGTCTGGTCTTTGATTTAATTATATTAGTACTGTGTAAGTATATGTGAGCATCCATGAAACTTCTATATTGAAATCTATATTATTCTATTAAAATCTGATAGAAGCAGTTTTATTGTAATGATTAAAATTTGGATAAACATAAGAATTTATTTTCTGCAATAAATATATAATAAAAGAGTTTTCACCAAGCATTTTTAAGAACCATTCATAGAGAAATTACTACATCTACAACTAGTTTAACCATGTTGTTCTTTAATGTGTCAACTATGAAATAAGATGTTGAATGAACAAATTCCCCTGACAATCCAAAACTTAACTGATGCTTACCTGTTTTGCCTCACTTTCAATTTAGGAATAGATTCAACAATATGCTTCATAACGGACTCTCTTGTTGCATATTCTGGTTTTATCGGTGTACCATCATCATTTTTTATTTCAACACGGATTCTTCCCCTAAATAACATTTCCTGTAATTGATTATTTTTAAATATTTAAAGAAATGCTTGTATTTTGCCTATTTAAGTAAATATTTATCTTTGAATATAATACTTCAGACTTCAACTGTTTATAAATCATACAATAAGAGAATGATGTATTTAAAACAAATTGCATGTAAAGTTTATAAAGACATGACTTGCAGATATTATGAATTTCAGGTATAAATAGGTAAATTAGACATAATAATATTAAAATTGTTTGATCCTATCATTTACAAAAGTAGCAAGTATAGTGCCATTGTAATACAGTACTTAAAATTTTCTAATAACGAAACTGTGTAATTATAGAGAATTATTACATAGCTATGTTAGTAGTAGTATGTTTGTTTTAATTGTTATTTAAATGTACTGTCTGGATATACCTCAAGATTACCAATGTTTACCACTGTGATATATATAAAATTGTAAATATATGTTACCTTACTACGCTCGCGTGGATACAACTTATTCTCAACGCCAATACGAAGACCTGTCGTGGCCAGGACATCACGTATCTCTTGGTGAGTAGGGTTCTCGACACAAATATCTTTGGGTAACCTTCTTCCCTCAGCTAAAGATTTTTTGCTGTTTATATACGCTGGATAAACACATATCCACCTTTAAAATATCGAAACATAAGTAAGGGATACTTTATGTGACATTAAAAGTTAAAGCGTGACACATTACCTTTCAACATCCGTGTGCTTTTTATCGGGGGTCCAAGTAGAAATCATGCTAGACATATTTTGAAATGTATGATACAAATTGGGAACACACAATAATTGTATCTTAACCACGTATGTACAATAATACGTGCCAAATAAAATCGTAAACACTAGAATCTGAACTTTTGAGAAGAATGTGCAGCTGACACTTGACAGTGTCGAGTATTGTCACTAGACATTGACAAACACCATTCTTTCAGTTTCAAACAACACTTTGGGCAATAACAAATTGTAGTAAAAAAAATACTAAAATGTTGTTTTAGTATTTTAAATGCACAAATTGAATTTATTTTCCCCTCATTGGTAGTTAATACTCGGTGTATCAGACCTGGTCCTAAAATATGACTGCTACTACTCAAAGCATTACCATATAAAGCTTCCAAGCACTATTACTTTAAAATGAAACCATGTGTCACACATTCGACTGATATTACGTTAACGGCATGACGACTGTTCTATAATAACAATAAATGCCCTGTAATGACCTACAGACGGAGGCTGCGACCAATTATTAATAGCTACACGTTTTGTCGCTTAACACATGAATAAAGGTGAACTGGGGTGTGGAGTTTGATCCTAACCTGGAATTTAAGGAATACATCTGCGCTCTTGGCAGGGAAGGTTCTTAACGTTTGAGTTTTATCGTGCGTAATGCGCGAGGTTTAGGGCCTTTAAACTCACAAGGCCTCAAGAACCCATAAGAAGGTAAGAAGTGCGTGAGTTTTAAGCTGATATACACAAACGCTTAGGTATGTCGAAAAATTACAAAAGACTTTCTTAGTTATTTGCTTAAAGGATTATATTACTATAATTATTAACACATGTACCCCACTAATTACTATCTTTTAGGCATGTTAGGACATAATTCGTTGGAGGTACGTCGAGATTTTGTGCAATTAAAAGTAGCTTGTAGGAACTATCGTAGAATGGTAGATTATCCCGAGCTCCAAATTCAGCTAAGCCGATTTATGTGCCAGAAAAATTCCATAGATATGGAGAGAGTCATACATCAATTATTAATGTGGAGGAGGCAAGTCTATGTAAGGCATGAAGATATGTTGATGTTGACATTACTGTCGGATTCGTTGACACAATTGTTTTGCGCTCCAAC
This sequence comes from Eumaeus atala, assembly GCA_017140195.1. Classification (NCBI taxonomy): domain Eukaryota; kingdom Metazoa; phylum Arthropoda; class Insecta; order Lepidoptera; family Lycaenidae; genus Eumaeus; species Eumaeus atala. The sequence goes on along the minus strand of JAFELO010000576.1, from coordinate 131,781 downwards.
GTGCCATTCAATAAGCAGAGCCCAGTTGTATGTATTCTAGAAGTAACAATACATAACATAACTCTTACTAGACAAGTCACCCTGGCTGTAATTTTTGTTGATAGATGGAATCATAATATACGTGCATATTTTAAGCTTTATTTATGCTGATTGGGTGAGAGTGCATACAGTGCACCGTTAGCCCCTCAGTTAAATGTAGCTATTAATAAAAAAAAGTTCATTACTTTGTATATATTTTTACAGAGGTATCGCCACGCTGCATATAATTTTTTAGCATACAACTGAAAGGGGCCCGCGCTCGGAGAAATACCTCTCTCTCACTTATATAATATCGACGCAAAGTGACGGCAATGTGAATTGTCGTCGCTTTTCATACGGTTCTTGAGAGCTCTGCTCACGGCGACTCTGTCGGTCGGCACTTCGCCGTATCCATGAGTGGTATCGACCCTGAGTAATACCGGCAAGAACTCAGGATATAAATAACAGCGCATTGGAAGGGAGTATAATTTTGCTTCCAGGTCCCTCAAAAGTATTATCGCCAAAGCAACGTCGGAGCATATAGCAAAATTATATGTGAACAACTGGTCCGCCTTCCTCCGGAAACTCATGCATTTCTTATTTTTCGTCTCTCACTAATAGAAGTCCCTAATAGCCTCAGCTAGCATCGAAATACTTGGTGTCGGAATCTCGAATAACGTTCAGTTCCGCGGTCACCTGGAATTACAGGCGAAATTAGTCTCCCAGAAGCTGGGCGAGCTCGTTCGGGCGAAGCAGTAGTTCACACCAGCTCATCAGCTGCAACTTTACAGGGCGCGGATCCGACCGTACATGGAGTACTACTCTCACCTTTGGGCTGGAGCCCCGCAATATCAACTCATTCCATTTAATTGAATTCAACGCGGAGGGGCTCGATAACCAATGTATTTCGAGCCAGCTCGATACTCTCGTCTTACGTAGAAATGTCGGTACATTTTGCAATTATCACGGATGGTGTTCCGAGGAATTGTTCGGACTAGGACTCCGTGCCAAAATTCAAAATGTTACCGGCTACATTTCGATGTAACGAAGTCTCCCACAGTGCATTATAAGCACAATTTCCCGCGTACTACTTTTTAATGGAATCCGCTACCCCCTTCGTTATTCCCGGACCGTCACGACTTGGACATCTTTAATAAAAGAGTCCATTTTTCACTGTAAGAATGGCAACGCATCTGCGAGTCCACTGGGTTTGCGGATGTTTATGGGTGTTGATGATCACTTACTTACAAGTGGCCCAACTACTCAATTGCCTCCTATGATATAAAACATATTTTTAATCCTCTACAGTATCTTACTGTCTTTCTCCCTCTCGCACAAACGTTTGTTATATTCAAAGACGAGTAGGTCCAGATTTAAGGAAGAGGTAGTGCCATGCACAGTGCATGACACTACATCCTCCTATGCAACGGAATTGAGTCAGCACGACCGGGAAAGTGACAGCATCTCTGTCGCGTTTCATGTGGTTTGTGAGTAGCCGGTGACCCATTGAGGGCGGGGAAGGATGATAATAAGGCCACGCATCTGCGTTACAATCATGCGGATGTCCATGGGCGTCGGTAATTATCAAAAGGTTCCCATTGTTCGTTTGCCACCTTATGCGACAGAAAACAAATATATAACACATAAAATCTGTTTTAACGCCACTAGGCCTCAAGTCAAGCTTGTGCTCCTTTTTCTCGCATGGGTATGCGATATAGATAGCCTATTTTTTTTTGTAATTCTTGAACTATTAAGCAAATATTTTTGTGTTATTCGATCGGGTAGGTTTAGTGCGAGAGGCTCTGAGATCATGAAGCTCATTTTATGTGTAAGTTTCATAATTAAATTTTGTTTAAGTTTATTTCTTATGAAAGTTTTTAGTAAAATCGTGTGAATTAGAATAATTTACCGCTTCTGCATCGCTTACGTCTCTTATACACCTTTGCCTTGAGAATGTTTAAGTGTATATCATCTAACATGATTGTTCAAACAGGCGAGTTTATCACACATATATATCATTCCGCTTCTAGTATTCGTATTCATACATATTTTAAAAGCATCCAGAATGATCTAAACTTTGAAGCAGTGTATTAACATAGAAGTAAATTTGTAGAACTAAAAAAGCTAAATAGTAAATATGACAATTGTGACATTTTTCTTGATTGACAACTTAAATGTCACTTCATAGACCAGTTGTCAGTTGTCACGTGGAATCGAGCAAGGGTTAGAAAATTATAAATAAATTTTATGATTCTAGTAATAACTATACTATTTTTAACAAATAATCACAATCTCAAAGATTATAACTATAGTATTATGCTTATATAAAAATGAGTGCAATTGCAGTTTCCGAAGATATTATTGCAGTTTGCCAGAGTAACCTTGTGGATTGTTATGATTCTAAGGAACATTATATTTTACAATGTGATAGTGGACCCAATGATTTCGTATCAGATATTGTTATATCTAGTGATAACAAATACTTGGCGTATATAACTTCAGTGACTAAGAAGCTATTAATATATGACCTAACAGATTTTAAATGTATGAAAACAATAACTTTGCCTCGAAGTGCTAGTAAAATAAGATTTTCTGTTAGCAATACCCTAATATTTGTAGCAGACAAAACTGGCGACGTATTATTATATGATATATTAAGCGAAGAAAGTGGTACAAAAATTTTGGGACATTTAAGTCTGTTATTAAATGTTCTTCAAACAAATGATGGACAGTATGTTATTACGTCCGATAGGGACGAGAAAATAAAGGTTTCTCATTTTCCTAACACCTATAATATCCAAACATACTGCTTGGGACACACAGAATTTGTAAACCACATTGAATTGTTGCCCCACGATGACAAGTGTTTGGTTAGTGCTTCTGGAGACGGAACGATTCGATGTTGGAATTACTTAACTGGAAGATTATTATATTCAATTGACACAAACAGTAATATAGATGATGTAAAGATAAAAGAAGATTTTAAGAAAGTGATGGACAAAGAGGGTGTTGAAGTAAACAATTTACCCATTGTTAATATGGCTACAAACAGTATTAATGAATCATGTAGTCTCATTGCAGTTGCTGTTTATTCATATAAAAAGCTTATCTTGTATAGCCTTAATTCTAGTGATAACAAATTTAGTCATAAAGTTGAAAAGGAGGTTGCGTTTGAAACCCCTCCTACTGTATTTAAGTTTCATGGCTCCTTTCTAATCATTTATGATCAAGCTAACTTGAAGGTTTTAAAATACAGCATAATCAGTGAGGCAAAGGAAATTAATATTACTTTGATCAATGAAATTAAAGTTTTTGACAATAAGAATATTAAAACAATACACAACACAGACTTGAATTCTATAAAAGTTATGTTCAAAAGAAAGTTTGATAATGTGCAAGAATATCAAGAGAGAAAAAAACAGAGGTTGGCAAAACCAAACTAATAAATACAATAAAATTTTATAATTTATGCTCTTGTCTTTACTTTCCACCATGTTTACCAAAACCAAGGCAATAATTAAATAAAATCTTTATTTTCTAAAATGCAATCTAACAAAATGTATGAATAACATTTCTGACCATATATATGAACATCTTTTCCTATCTATACTAGCTTATTGGAATATTGTCTTATTGCCAAGGCACTGGTTTGCAGGGCCATCATTTTCCTTCCCTTTCTGTTATGTATTACTAGAGAGAGGCCTATGTCCAGAAAAGGTAATCATTACCTTATATTAAATGTTTATGCATGTAAAAAAATAAAACACACCTTTAACCACATAATTGTTATTTTAATACAATTCAAACAAGAATGAAGTGTGCATATCTTAGTTGTACAAAAATAAATGGAACTTAATGTAATATTTCAACATTAAGCTAATGAGATGATTATAAAGGTATACTACATATTATCTCTAACAAAACACCACATACAATATCACATTTGTAACAAAAATAAAGAGAAGATTGAATGAGTGTGTAGCATCATAATGGTGATATTGCTCTTTTTTGATGTGACAATAGTTAACCGAATTCATATATATTTTTATATTAATAATACAGATGTATCTATTTTTACAGTCACAATAACATCTAAATGCAATAAATACGACTGGGGTATTTTTTTTATTTTACCTAGATTTAAGAACATTAGCAAAGTTGCGAAGGTGTGATCCTAGACTGTCCATCTCATTTAAGACACTGTCAACATCATTCTTGAGATCCATTAAGTCAGGTAAATTGTTACAATCTCTAACATTTAGTAGTGTTGTAAAAATTTTGTCCCATAAAGTATTTTTCATGTACCTAGAACAGAAAAATTACATACTTCAGAACACAGATCTGTATTAAAAGTATAACAAAAAAAACCTAATTTATTTGGCCAATGTACTTCAAATGTATATCTGAAAATCAAATATGAATTTGAAAAAGTATCGTCAAGTCTGCTCACACATTCCAATAAATAATATCAATATCTGTGCACTTATCACAGCATGTTAGCCTAGTCCTGTGGTAAGTGCTGTATGGACTTGTTTCTCGTACTAAACAAAGGAAATATATTTAATATTAAATAACCTACAATATCAGTAATAAATAATAAGATATCTTTCTACAACTGCATTGCTAGGAAATTGAATTGGCATGACCAGGAAGGTATGTCTCGCTCCCACTATCATACTGATTCAAAGTGACAACTACACTGTGCGGTTTATCAGGTTGTGGGTCCATCGAAGGGGAAATAGCAACATCAACATATCAGCATAATAATATTCTGATTTATATGGGCTTTGGTAGTCCCCAATAAACTCCAAGTCTTTGTGGTGGAACACCACCTTTTACTATAAAAAAAAGATTTAATGAAATATTGTCATTACCTTGGTAACTTTTTATCTATGTTCCATTGTCCAAGACGATTAGTAACTTTCATATAATTGCCCATTAATATAACATATATTGTTCCAGCCAAACAATACAGATCTGTTTGATATGTCCATGGCTTTCCTTCTCTCATTTCTGTGCAAGTAAATCCTTCCGTAGCAATTAACTGGAACAAATTATAAGAGGATCTTCTAGAAGTTTTACAAAGTAATTTGTGTTAACAAAAATTTGAGAAATTATCCCTAGTTAACTGCTTTTGTAATAAAATAGCTTTCAAAGTTCCATCTCCCATCAAGCAATCCATCTTTGTCATTACAATTAAAAGAGTACATATATAATAATACAGTTACTTATATAATTAAAGTATTACCTCTCTAAATGTAGTTTCTTTAGGAAATAGGGACATATCTATTGCACATCCAAAGTCTATTAGTTGTAAAGAAGGAGTACGCCATTCTTCTGTAGGCCTGTAATTATAATTGAATTACACAGTAAATAAATACTTTAGAAAATACACAAAATTGTAATGTAAAGGGAGACATTGTAAAAACTTACATCTTCATCAGTAAGAAATTGTCTGGTTTAATGTCTGCATGAATTATCTTTGCCTTATGAAGATAATGAACAATCGAAAGCATCTCAGAGGTAAGTAGTATAACTATGAATTCATTAATACATTTTGAGGTAGCAAGTCTAATTTTATTGGCAACATCTAATAAAGACCCATATTTAGAATATTCTGATACAAATAAGCTAGCATTGTCACCTAGGAATGCTGTTGTTATATCCATGTAACCTGGAAGCTAAAATAATAATGATTAACATTAAACAGTAACATTATATTAAATATACATGCAACATTATAATGTACTTGAAAATTACCATGAAAGGATCTTTAATTCTGGCTTTAATTTCTTGACAAATATAGAATTCCCATGGTCTGCTTGGTTTCTGGTATTTTACAGCAACCGATTTATGACTATGTAGGTCAAGACACAAGAACACTGCACCATAGTTTCCTTTGCCAAGTTGTTTTTCTATTGAAAATTTCATATTACCAAAGTTCATGACCGTTGCAAGTTGCAGTTTTGGAATCGACCTAACCTCTGCATAGCCGTCGGCGTGAGTTTTGTTTGGAAACTTAACATAATCTAATAAAGAAGATATAATTTCCTTGTTGAATGGATCAATTACTGATGGAAATGAGATATCGGCCGGTCGTGGAATATCACTGGTTTCTATCAGTGAAATAGAATGTGTTGATTTAAAGCCACTACTCTCCATTGAATTTTCGCTATCAACATCCATGCCATAGCCATCAGATGGAATATCTGACTGACGAGAATATACAGAAGATATTTTGCTTTCTTTGCCAACAGAGTCCCTACTGTCTTCAGATTGTATTTCAATCCTATTCTCAAAATCTAACTGCCTCTTTGAAATATCCTTGTGCTTATCAATAACATGTGAGACTTTAGCTGATTGTATTGGAGTAGCGGTCTGCGCTGTCATGCCGTCTTTACTGTCTGAGTCAGACATTCCTGAAGAAGGTGGCCCTTGGGCCTGTTCTGGACTTGACACATATAGGTTTTTATGCATCTTTTGTGATATACTAGGGCTGTTTGTAAATTTAGGTGTATTTGCATTATCTTTGGGTTCATTTCTGTTTGTTATAAAGTTCACGAATTGACTTGAAAATCCCACTTCAGGAGGGTTCTGGCCAATCTTAGATTGTGGTTGTTCATGTCTAACATTGCGTAAAGATGAGTTATTAGCACTCTTATTGTGTGCTCCATTTTTTGGCTGTGAAGTAGCATTGAGTGATCTATTTTTCTCTGTCTCTCCAAACTCCTGACTATTGGGTACTTTACTTATGTCATGTTTCACTTGTCCTTCTGAATTAGATTCTTGACGAGCATTAGGAATACTAGCACTGTAACTATTTTGTGGACTTTGATACACTTGATAATGCTGATTGTTTGATATTCCGTAAGATGAATTTTCCATCACTGATTTATTCCCTTGCCTGTATGAACTCTGAACTTGGTGTGGACTGCTTGGCTGTGTGTTTTGATAAACATTTGTATTATTATACTGATTTTGTACACTGTAATGTTGGTTATATGCTGGGTTCTGAGCTGGTGAAGGAACATTTTGATTTGGTCTTTGATAATATTGTGGACTCTGATATTGTGCTTGGTGTGGAGGGCTTTGAAACATTGGAGAAGACTGTTGCTGTTGACTAGGATAAGTTTGTGGCCGCTCAATCTGACTACCATAAAAGTCCTGTCGACTTGCAAATTGGTGTTGAGGACTCATCATAGCTCCTGGACTATGATATCCAACTGGATTATTATAGTTTGGACTCTGAAAGCCACAAGGGACCTGTGGGTTTACATCGTGTGGATTTTGAACACTAGGATGTTGAGGGCTATGGTACGCATTTGGACTACCATACCCTGGACGCTGTGGTATCATTTGATTTTGTGGAAACCCCTGTTGGAAGGTGTAGTTTTGTTGGTACTGATTGTGTAAAGTTCGTTGAGGTGAATATCCACTGTAGTTGGAAGGCACAGGCTTTTGGTATTGGTGATCATGATTCTGATAGGGAGCTGTGGAAAGTGCCTTTGTGTCTGGCTGATCCTGTTTCTGAGGATAACCCCTGACTAAGTGTCCATTTGGATGCCTCTGTTGTGCTGATACAGAATTTCTCTTAGATGCTGTGTTGAATTGTGGATCATGGTTGTTGTACATAGAATCAAAGTTTGTTGTGTATCCAGTGACGCTTGTTCTTGATTGGCCAGATGAACTTGATCCAGATTTGCTAAAACAATTAGGAGATATGTTAATTTATCTCTGTATATTATTATTGAATAGTTAAGGATGTGGGTACTAAATTTAGCATGTAAAATATTTGTTTTTAAATGAGACTACACAAAATAGGTGGCTATATTTAGTCTTGTGCAACCAACACTAAGCCCATACTTCTTACGGTTTTTCATTTGGCATTGTTAAAGAAAATTGTGTTACTAGTTGTGGTAATTTTCATATATTTGTTAAATATATATTAAAAAAAACTTATGGTCCTAAGATAATTTAAGGATAATATTATTATAGGAGAGTGCTCTGTACTTTCGTTGTTCAAATCTGTCTTAGCAATTCAATGGGAATTCAGCAATAAGTTTCATAAAATCTTACCTATTAAATTCTCTTGTTGCTTCCATTATCATAGATAGTCCCCCACCTTGATGGTCAACAGTGGCGTGGGGGTTAGTTTGTCTACTTGACTCCTCCCTGTTGCTCCCCGGTTGATAAGTGTGATCAATGACGCTTTCGTCCACTGAAAACTTAGGCACAGAGAACTTGGAGTGGTCAACGCTGGTGGGCTTCTTAAATTGGGACATGTTTGGCGTGCTGGTTCCACCCTTGATATTGAAATTAAATATTTGTGTGCATGACGGCTCTTCATCTATGCTAGCAGTTTTGTCCAACTGTAATTAATAAACATATCAATAAAGCACATTTATTGTTTCTTTATTTTCACATATTGGATCTGTATAATGAGCACTTATGTTTGTCTTAGCGGCTAAGTTTAAATTGAGGCTTCGCAACGCACCCACGTCAGAGAAGATACCCACAATAAACTCTGCTGGGTACTTATCTTTCCTTTCGTTGTGATCATTACTTCACAAAGGTTTAGAGTAATTCATTCCATTACATTTTTGTCATTTATAGAATCTTTTAAATTATAATAGGATTTTGATATGAGTTTCACTTTAACAATAGCTTTAAATTTATTAATTGACACATCTGTTATATTACTGGGAGTTTTATTATAAAAATATATATAATTACCCATAAATGAATTATTAACTTTTTAGAGCCTTGAGGAGGGCACAGCGAGTTTATTCTTATTTCTAGTATTGATATTATGTAGATCACATTTCTTCTGGAACTTTTCTTTATCTTTATGTACATTATTGGCATATGTTTACGTACAGTATTCCGCGTTCTAGCCGTAAAGTCCTAGCTCCGCATGGAAAGAATCACATAAAACCAGTGAAATCTACACTATTTTATTAAGTGCTGTTGCCCGGATGAGTCGAGAAAGGGGGGTAGGGGGGTTTTATAGTTGAGACTATAGTCAAGCATTTACCTAACACAGCAAATGCATAGGTGTGCCCAAGAGGGTTGTTTCCGGATGTATAGAAAGATTGTAAACTGATCGTCGTACCGCAAGGCAATGACAAATGACACTTTTCTGCGGATTGTTAGGAAGATTTCAGAACGCGTCATATCGAGATGCTACCACCCAAATGAACAGAGGCATGTCGGACTACTAGCTTGGGTTCACAGTCATACTCTATAATGCTAGTGAATGTTCGATATATTTGGGCATCTCTGGGGCTTTTGATGCTTGGTGGTCGATGATACCGCTGAAGGCGAAACGGGGGGTGGGGGGTGGGGGCTTTTGTTCGCCGGACGTCTACCCCATGTTGTGGGGCTACTTCTTGACATACAGCCGGAAAAAGGGCAGGGAAGTGTTGCGAGTATCATTGACCTCCGGAATATTCGACGAAGTCTACTGCACATCACGATGTAAACAATCGAATAACAATATTAAGTACCCCAATCCTCAATTTAAATGGAACTACTAGTTCTAGGGATAGTAGATAGTAGCTCCATTTAAACCTCGCATTGTAGTCAATGCGAGGTTTTCGTCACTTTGACCACGGCGTTCCTGGCATGGCCGTGAACAACAATTATAAAAATAGTTACATAACGAAGTGACATTTGTGTGAAATTATGAATGCAGCAAAATAAAAATAAAATATTTCAGAAAGAGGTAATAAATAACATTAATGCATCGCACTTTAATTGGGCCGGTAGTACCCGAATGGTTCCGATGGCTAGCTTGCCCTCCTGTGTTATAAAAAAATAGTATATAATATTAAATGTACTACTTATAAGTGTGGCAATAAATTGATCTTACTCGATGCGGCTGTAGAGTGTAATCGGCTGGTGAATTAAAATTTTTCGCGTTTTCCTTATCTTCAGGCAAATTCCTAGCTTCTTGTATTTCGTAATTTTTCTTAGTGTTGATCGCCATAGTCATAGAGCGATCCTCGTGAATGTCGAACTGTTGCACTTCGAACTGCTGCACCACAGGTTGTACCATAGACGCCTCTGTAATTTTAAGTGTTACTTTGAGAAAGAAATTTATATTTTTATTCGGTCAAATTGATAAAAATCTAACTCAGCTGTGTTATACAAATTTATATTGCCTTTTATACACGCGTTGTGGATCTACCGTGAAGATGTTGTTTAAAATAGCGGTTTATTCTAAACATCTTCATTAAGTGGTCGTTAGAAATCAATATACGGTGTAACTATTTTTACTCCAACTAATTTATCTGTAAAATAAGTAACCATACTTTCACAATTGTAACTTGTCTTCATTTAATAAAAAGGGCATTGGTGCGTTCCCAAAGCCGCGAAATTGTAGCGGGCGTTTTCGCGATTTCAATTTTTGTAGTTATTCGAACACCTTAGAAAAACATATCGGGATTACTTTCATTCCGTCGAGGTCCACCACCAGATGTGGGAACCAATGTCGAAAATGTCACGGTCCCGTTTTCTTATTGCAAACTTTGGGGCGAAGGTTAAAGCTTTGCTCATGATTTCTGCATTCCGCATGAATTCGGTAATTTACACGTGTCAAGTGACATTAATCCTAAAATTTTCTATAGGCGTGTATAAATTTAGGGGGCTACCTTACTTTATACCCCCAAGTCCCCACATTAATTCAGTCCTCACATTTGGTCAAGGATCATGAATCAGAATGCTATACATCCCTCATGTTTTTCCGAGACCCTCGAGTCGACGCGTGCCTCTTCCAGCTCCCCTACTATAAAAGGAAGCACGACATGCATTCACTACCATGACCGGCACGCCTACCAACAGGAAACATCCCTACACCAAAGACCGGCGTATTGTTTTACGCTGCGGTAGCTACCTCGGGTAGGGAGCAAGTAGCTCCGACCGCGATAAACCATCCCCTTGCAGGGGCGAGGATATCACTATACCGAGTTCACTACCAAGAGGATTGGCCCAACCTTCGTCGCGTGCGGACGTATTCCTGTACGCTCGTGACGACCACCTCTCCAGGCTACCCTACAAACAAGAATCATCGCGAAGTTATTTATTAACCAAGTGTGATTGCATTACTGGTGTTGTAGGCACCACGAACAGCTTCTGTTCAAGGCAGCGCGGTCGCCGAGTGGTCACGCGGAAGTCGTCCACGCACTATCGCTTTTGTGAAGAGTGTGAAGTCTTACGTGGGCCGTCATGGATGGCGCACGCAAACTAAGTGCACCGCAGAAGCCGGAGCCGCGCTCGAGGTCGACCTCGCGATCTCGCGCGTCGAAGTCTCCAGATGCACCGTCCAGAAGAACGCCGCCCAGCCTGAGTTGCGGGAAGCCAGGGCTGAGCATGCCTCACGGAAGTGCGTTGCCGGCACGTCCTGAGCAGGAGCCCACCGTGCCATCGACCAGTCCACCTACAAAGCGGTATATAGACATGGCTGCAACCGCATCGACTTCTGCATCCACTTGCCAACACCGGCCGAGAGCGAGACGGGAGATATTGCTGTCGCAGCCGCCAAGCCACGCCCACCCGATAAGACACCACGCTACCCGCCATTGGTGGTTGAGCGCCTGCCGGATTGGGTGCAACACTTCGCGGAGCTGCGCACGCGCCTGGGCCGTGCACCAAACGCTCGCCCAGCGGGGAAAGGCGTTAGATTTACACCATGCAACGCCGACGAGTATCGCTTAATCTAGCGCTACCTGTGAGAGCTAGAGCGTACACAAGGCGTCGCGTGGTTTTCGTACTCACTGCCGACAGAGAAGGCTGTAAGTAAGGTGGCCATAAGAGGCCTCCTGGAAAATACAAGCCCAGAGGACATGACGGCGGAGCTGGAGCGGCTCGGCTTCGAACGCCAGTTTGTCCGCCAGATCCACGCCAGGAAGGGGAGACCGGGGTGCATCTTCATGGCCACCCTGAAGAGGACGAGGGACACCATCCCGGGTATATACGAAATCTCGGAGTTTCTTAATATGGCCGGGGTGACCATTTCGGCATGGCGCGGCCACAAGGGGCCCGCGCAGTGCCTTAAGTGCCAGCAATTCCGGCACTCAAGCGCCCACTGCCACCGCGCGACAGTTTGCGTGCGATGCGGCGGTGGGCACGCCGCACGGGACAGCCCACATCCGAGAACGGATGCAGCCATATGGGCCAACTGCTCTGGCGCCCATCCAGCGAATAGCCGCTCATGCCCGGTGTACGTGCGTGAAGCAAAGCCGCTGCGCCGCGCGGGGGCTATTGCGCTCACGCGTGAGCCCCGCCGGCCACCTGCGCCCGAATGACTGGCCCGGGACTTTGGTCCCAGGCCAGCTCATTAATAATGGAATTCCTCACCGCTATTAACAGCGGATCTCCACTCCTCACCGCCTTGAGACAGGTTCTCCCAGGCGTCCTCCTGTTGATTCAGGAAGTCTTGTCGCTACCACACCTGTTCGGTGTATCTATGTGATCTCCCTACTAGAGCCAATGCGAAGAGATATCGCCGGTATCACTGTACTACTATAATACTAATGTTCGTGAATACCGGTCATTCACTTCCCAGACAGACGTGTATGACTTTTCATACACGTCTCGTCGCACTCTCTCCCGCCATACAGTCACATCTCTTTTCTCTGTCTTTCCCCTTATCCAACCACTCAGCCTTGAAGCCACCTAACCCGTGCGTGAGGGGATATCAACCTAGGTCGCAGGTCGCCATCTGCTGGGCCTTCACCGGGTCAACCGTTAAACCACCCGATAGGGGCAGACCACCCAGGTCCGACCTCAGCAGGGCTGTGGATACCGACTGAGTGGGTTCTTCTACTGACATTGATCAAACCCAAGGCCCGTTCCGTATTAACGGAATGCGGATGAATCCACTAGTAGGGAGCCAATGCTCCGACCTAACTTACCCGGACTCCTTGCGGGGCCCGTGTGAATTCATACCGTTTGTTCACTACCAAGCTGACAAGTCTCATACAACAGGCAGTGTAGCGATGGCTACGTAGCCCCGTTCAGAACGACTTAATAGGCGTTCGGATATCTTAATTTATAATATAAAGACAATAGCGTATTCTTTGCCCATTTGTCACACATTTCAGTACAAGATTAACTTATGAAAGCCATCTAGATTGAACAGGATTAATAATAATCATTGCTGATTAAAATAAAAGTATTTGTACAAGATTTTTGTATGGGCAAAATTGAAACTCCACCATATGAGTTGGGGCTTCCGAGAACACATCTGAGCCTCAATTTGGGAACAACATTGGATCTAATACTCTTCTTCGTCCTAGCCATATCCTACTTCAATATCAGATGATATCGATATGAGATTGGGCTCTTGTACAATGTGAATTAAAAGCGAATTAAATATTCATATTACCACGATACAAGCAATAGTTTTCTTGAAACGCTCAAGATACAAACACCTTTTTTCAACGCGAGGAAAGCATTTAACGGCGCATCGGCACACTCTGGGTGGGTTTTGGTCAGTGTTGGGATTCTGAACTGACAAGTGGAACCCCATCCCACTAAAACCCCACGGAAGCTCTAAGCTGCCTTGGGGGAATGACCAGACCGCCGAGCGGTGCAAACATCTATCCTAACAAGCTATTCCCAACATAAATACCCAATTCTCCATGTTATTTAGCGAATGGTATCATCAATAGCTTACGGCTGTACAGAGGTTTATATTAATGAACACCATGGCGATCGATCACACCCTTGAGGTCCCAAACCACAGCTACAAGCAATTAATAGTATATATCAAACAAATATTGGAGGCAGCTTACCATTGTCATTAAAAATATTCCTCAGCTCCCACCTCGCTTCCTTGGTGTTCACTGTCACCGAGTCTCCCAGCAAATTATTCATCAAGCTCCGATTGAATTCCTCTACCAAATGATTCTTCCCATAATTACCCTCCTCTGCATGGGTAGTCGTATGTACAAGGTTTTCTTTGTCCACAAAGCTTTGCTTGTGACTCTCATCTTTCTTCGAAGCGTGTTCGCTTAGCTCTTTTGAATCTAAGTTAACCAGAACCTTGGGTTCCCCAGGCGAATGCATGTTCGTTACTTTAGTTATATTTTGTAGTGTGGGTATCGTTAGAGGCATGAGTTGTGCCATGTGATCTTGTTCCGTGTCCAACGCACAGTTGGCTAATGTCTCTAATGCACTACACTGTGCCAGCGTTTCGTTAAACGATTTATAATTTGTCTCTTTAATAATAGTCTCTTGTGTCGTCTTTGCTTGAACTAAATTATATTTACGTGATCTTATTTCTTCTAAACTATATTCTTTATCATTAACATATACCTGTAATCAAAAATAACATATTACTATTTAAAAAAGAAAATATTACAAATTATTTTCTAATTTAAATTCATTAACCTATAGTAGAAATTTATAAGTCCAATAGTACCTAAATCAATGAACTTCTAGATATCCGATATTCTGCTCAGATAAACATTGCCAGAGAACATTAACAGATGTCAACTTCAACAGTTATTACATCTTGCCAATATAGATCACAAGTGTACTACTGGAATAGCATTGTTTTCCTTTTTACAGGATATAACTTTCAACAGAGCAGTGCATGCAGACGCATCTAATAGTTTAAATCTAATAATTAATACCTTTTTATATCTAAAGGTAGGCTAACAAACTTTACTTTTTTTTCACTGCTCTATGGCGACGGAAGTGTTTGTGTGCAGCTTTATCAGTTACTATACGACTAGTCTAGGTGAAAACCTTTTGATGATCGCTGATAATGAATAGTACTTATAAACATTCTTTAAATTAGAAGTATGGTAGTAGGGAAGGCAAACTCTTCTCACCTCATGCCGCCCAATGGGCAGCCGGACTCTCACAAAATGCACAAAACGCGAAAGAACAGCTATCACTTGAGCGGTAACCATCAATGCTTATCAGTCCTATCAGGTCTGAGCTACATTATTATAATGCTATTACTGAAGTGGATATTAATAAGCAAGTGGCTCGTGACCGTGACTTCTCAGGTCTGAGCTATATTATTATAATACTATTACTGAAATGGATATTATTAAGCAAGTGGCTCGTGACCGTAACTTCTCAGGTCTGAGCTATATTATTATAATACTATTACTCAAGTGGATAGTATTAAGCAAGTGACCGTGAGGCTCGTGACCGTGACCTATGGAGCTCTACGGGGGAGACCCTAGTCGAACAGTTAACGTCGTCCGGCTGATGATGATGTTACTAATACTACTAGTATTCCCACGATACTATACTATTAACAGTTGCATTACGTCCGAAAGGTCGAAAATAGAGATAAATACTCCGATTAAATTAGTACACGTTTAAGTCCTGTTTACAGTATAAAAATAGTATTACAGTTACAATAAAACTACTTTTACGGCTTCTATCACGTTTTATTCAATTATTTAACAAGCCCACGTTTCAGAAGCTTCACAGCAACATGGTCACGGGTGGACCGAGATGTCAGATGTCCTGATGTAACAAATTATTAAAAGTACCCGAAAAATTATAATGTTAGTTGTTCCGATTAACGCAAACCTATTATATCTTGCTGTCATATGCTAAGTGTTATGTTTAGTTATTCTTTATTTTTATAATTAAATAAACCGTGATAAAATCCGTAAAATAATTTGATTGTAATGAGTTACATTCGCATAAACTTGAGAATGTTATTAGTTTTTTGAATAATCATGTGCCAATATGACCAGTTATTACCTGTGCCTTATTGTAACAGGGTATTTTAGTAGAGTCCGCGGGATCAGGTACACATAGAGCCACGTTAAATGACAGATTGTCCGAACAGTAAGGCTTGTGGTTTGCCGGCAACTTCAGCTCGTCGTCAGCATCCTCGTACGCTGTAAACAAAATGTTACACATTTTTTATAGCAAGTAGCGATAGGGTAGACGTTTCATGACTAAACATGACTATAAACAATCAAACATGCCTAGTATGCGAGAATTTTAAAAATGTATAATAACGTATATTTTTAGTGAGCAAAAGAACTGAGTAACAGCTGAATTTCCACTTTTTTTAATTACATTTTTACATTTTACTGAATTAGAATTATAATCCAAAATTATAGTCCAAATCCAAAAAAAAGAGTTATTTATAAAAGTTATAGTTCGAAAGTAACATGTGCGGTTATCTGCAGCTAGTTAAAACACCCTTAGCTTATTTCGAATTTAAATGTACTCAGGTAAAAATTAACAAAGGCGACAAAACAAATGTCCAAGTACCTGCATGTGGAAGGGACGATCGTTGTTATTGTTAGTATAGTTGTCTTGGTACACAAGCTCTATCAAGGCAAATCAGTAATAAGACAACGTTGTTTGGAATGAAAATACGCTGCAAAGTTTTCACCAAATGCTCAAAATGACCTCCACCTGCTGCAATACAGGCTCTAGATAGCCTACTAAATGAACTTTTGATCCCGCGTGCATGACCGGCTTCAATTTTCCGTGCCGCTTTCTCAATACGCCCCCGCAATTCTTCTATTGTAGCAACTGTTTTTCTATACACCTTTTCTTTAACACAGCCCCAGTATAAATTTAGACCTAATGATCGTGGTGGTCATAAAATTGGCCCAAAGCGCCCTATCCATCGATCGGATTACACAAAAAACAGAAAAAATATTTATGAGAACTCAAAAAAAAATTGAACTTAAATAGTAATTTCTTCCAGGCAAGGAAGTCTTTGAAGGAAAGGTGGCGCGAAACCGTAATATGCAAATAAATTATGCATAGGCCTTGGCTGTGTGGGGGCGGCCTGAGAAAACACCCACCCCTAATCCAAGCACAGGGTGACGTAAAAGTCGTCAAAGGACAATAGCCTCTTAAGATCTAGGAGGCTTCAGCTACCTGGTTGTTTGGTGTCCTGTCTGCTTCATAGTGACAGTAAAGTAGACGGGAGCACCGGACAGCGGTCGCGCCGAGTGATAGCGGTACCATCAATCGGATCGGCGACAGGCAGCAGTAGCGCCGGTCCGAAACCTAATCTGCGATTACCAACCTTCAATGGACGACAACAGCAGAATTTGACACCTAGTTCTCGGTAGTTCCACTAGTCTTGGCCACGGTGACGATGGGACAAGGGGTGCTAAGAATCTCCGGGCTACAGATCCCTACCACCGTTTTGACCTGGCTACGTATAACGGACGAATGCTTCGACTAAATAACCACTTAGTTGAGCTGGAGGTGAAACTGGTAAACATTCGATAGCACGTTGTGGGGTTATGTGATGTCCGAAGACAAGGTGAAGACGCCATAACTCTGCCATCGGGACACCTATTCCACTTCAGGGAAGGCGACACTCCATCACAAGGAGGCGTGGGATTCCTCGTGAATAAGTCCCTCGTAGGCAACATCGTCGAAATCTCTAGTGTGTCGAGTAGGGTGGCGAATCTCGTACTTTAACTCACCAATAGAGTGCGTATACTTGTATCACTTTGAGGCTGTACAGCCTCAAAGTGATACAAGTATACGCACCAGCCTCGACACATTCAGGTGACGACTTGGAGGCAACTTTTGAGGATGCCTCAAAGGCCTTATATAACATATGTAAGGCCCACTTTAATGTTGTTATGGGAGACTTTAATGCCAAAGTGAGAATACGAAATGGTCGAGTCTGGGACCAAATGGAGTCGGAATTCGAAATCGCAGGGGGGAAATGCTGGTGAATTTCCTCGAGAAAGAGGGCCTCTTCTTAATGAACTCTTATTTTAAGACGAGGCCCCATAGGAAGTGGACATGGCGGAGCCCCGATACTGTGACAAGGAACGAGATGGACTTCATTATGACGAACCGGAAGCATATATTCAGGGATGTCTCCGTGATCAACAGGTTTGAAACCGGAAGTGATCACCGATTGGTTAGAGGCTCTCTGACTGTAGGCTCGTCGACGCGAGCGTGTCCGTTTTGGTACAATTAACACTCCGACCTAACTTCCAGCGCACAAGTGTAGGTACCGAAAAATTCCAACTGCAATTAAAAAACCGGTTCGTTGCTCTGGATACGTCGGGAACTACAATGGCAATTGACGAGGCCATGAGTGGTGTGATTGGTTGCATGCAAAACGTAGGCGAAGGATACTGTAGGAGTAAGTATACGAGCAGGAAAGCCAAGCTTTTGGGTATTATAAGGGAACGAAAATCACAGCAAGACGTTACGTCTGTCGATGTCAAGCTTCTTTCAAAGTGAATCCGCAAACTAATACGCCGAGACCTTCGCAGCTGAAATACGCAACGGGTTACCGAAGCGATTGAGGGTCGAAGGCGTTAGTGTAGAAGCTTGGAAGAAGTCATCTTCCCAACACATACATAACCTTCTAAATTTCACATATACATTAGCCATAATCAAAAGAAAAATAAAACGTCAGTCTCAAACGGACGAAAAGATGGACATGATGAATTCATAAGGGTTCCATTGTTTGTCGTTTGGCTACTAAAACTAGGCAAGTCTCGATGGGGCTGCTTGTAATGCAATATCTATGCAAAGCCAAGTGTAGTCTTGATGGCGATGAATATACAGCATGGCACTTCTTCCAGCAATTGACACCAAAAGAGCGTTTCTGCCCTAAGGGCTCGAAGTGATCAAAGTATTTATTACACAAAATTTACACACCTAAACATTTTGTGCCAGATTGGAAGTATCATTAAAATATCGAATTTTAGCGAGACTTTTTAGTTACTATAGGAATAGTCCCGTGACCATGTTTGCTGAAGAGCTCCTGAAAATTGGGGCTTGTTAAATTATTAAATAAACCACGATAAAACCTTTAAAAGTAGTTTTATTGTACTGTAAAACTCGCGTAAACTTCAGACGTCAATATGGAAGTAACATCCATAGTCAAATGCGTATTATTATCCATAGTTAAATGTGTTTTATTACAATTTCTTTTAGTCAGTAAATCGATTAATATAGCGCAAACAACATTTTTTCTCGTGCTACAGAATACCATAATTAGAGTTCTTTCTGCTTACACATGTTATATTTTTGTTACGAGATGCCAAATTACAGATGAAATTACTCTTGCAAGAATAAATGTGTCAAGAATTTAAAAAAACATAAGTAATGATTCAAAGAATTGAATTTTTAATTTAAATATATAAGTGACGATTAGCAAACTCTAAAAGACCAGTGCCAGTGCCCAACCGCAAATTTCCTATCAGATTGCCAATTAATTACTATCAGTCGATACATCATGTAGAATGCTTCATATATGTATTATGAGTAATGATCGTCGGTTGCCGTTACGACGGTGGGTCGAAAATGTTATTTTTAAATTCACATAAATGCAGCTCAACCCAACGTCGTCAACGGCAATGGGCGATAATAACCATTCTTACTACACCAATCGGAGGCATCGTACGAGGTACCGAAGTTGGTCATGGAAATTTATCGCTGGCTCACGGGTCTCAGTCAAGCTCAGTCATTACTTTTTGCACTAGGTAGCTTTCTGGGGAAATTTCGGCAGTGCGGCTGTGTGTAGTGTTTGTTGGCTACTCAAAAGTTTGTAGTGCAAACGTGCGACGCAGTCAAAACTGCACTCTCTATCTCCTAATTCTCCTATTCCGATGGCACGGTCCGCACGATCGGAACTCCGATAAATTCTTGATTTACAGATTACGGACTCAAAACAGAAAGCACGTGGTTGAAAATGCTTACCACTAAACCACGAGGAATTTTTTTTCACTACTCTTGTTTTAATTCCTTTCTAAGTAAAACACTTTTAACAAGTTAAAGTGAATTTACATTAGGTACCTACATAGGATGATTCACAGCTTTAGCCTAGTTGTTGCGCCAAAAGTACTATTTACGGCATCAACCTTATTACGGACATAGCAAGTGATTACAGATGCTCAAGAATATCTACACAAGATACAGATGGAGGGACGTATATACTCAAAATGCCCCTTTCTGACTGGCACAAAATGCTGCTATCACTACACGCCGGTTTGTTTGAAAAGTCCTTGCAGGGTCCTTCCTCGTTTAAGGCGAGGTTTCTTTTTACAATAGTATATTTATCTGCCTATGTCCTACATATGTCTATCCCAAGAAACAATTCTTTTTAGGTTAAAAATATATTAATTCGAGATTGTAACAAATTCGTGTAAAATTTATTTCCAATCCATTTTGTGCTTTTTACTTTGTCAAATTATATTTTTACTATTTAACAACATATTTATTACTATTTATAAGATTATGTCCGTATAGGGGATGTGTATCAATCAAATGTCATCAAGTCATTGCGAGGTTTACTATTAATTGATTATTAATAGGCCACAAAAACTAAAATAAAAAAGTAAGTTGGTAGTACTCACGAGTAAATGGCACAGGTTGGTGTGGAACTACATTAGAGTGCACCATTTTAGTTTTCGGATTAGTCCATATTCCAACTTCCCTTTCGTTCTCAATGTTGCTACTTGGTTGCACCAAAGAAGCGGGACCAGGGTCTTCAGCCATTGGCACACTGTGAGAAGTTGATGGTGCATCCTGAACAAAGATATCTCTTTTATAATATCTATGTACTTATCAAACTACATTAGTTTCGCCCAGAGCTTACCACTTCAATGACAATACATTTAATACTTTTATGCATATAGTGTATTCAAGGAGAAAAATGTCCACCAAATATATTAAGCCTAATATTGATTGTTAATTTTTTTTTTTGGTTTCACTTGTTCCTATAGGATCCTGGTTAGCTTGTTATAGACAATTTAAGTAGCAAATAAAGAACTAAGTGTTTCCAAGGTGTCAATTATATGTAATTAATATGAAGTAGTAAATAAGGGTTAAATATTGAATAGCTACTTGATACTTTAATACCCTTTGAAACCTACCTTAAATATGTATAATACTAGCTGTAACATATTTCTGTGATTCATTAATATTCCACTACAGTCCATAATTCCTATAGGAAATAATTACGTCTTTAGAAGTAACTAGTGCGACAATAGATCGATGGAAAAATGTATTTTTATCGTACCTCATAAACATTGACCATGATGTTGGAACTAGGTACACAGCCATGTGCCTGTTGCCTCACAACCCCTGGGATGGAGCTCCTCACACTGTCACCCACCCTTTGAACGGGTGCGTTGGCTATGTTCCGTCTTTTAAATGATTTCAGTGAGGTTAGGGCCATTCTAGTTTCTGCTAAAGCTGAAGCAGCCTTTCTCTTTGTAGGGGAGTCATCGTGTAACATCCTCTGAGCAAAAAATAATTGAAAGTTCCTAAAACACAACAAACATTAACTTAATAACGAATAATTTCCTTTATTATTGTCTCTCTTTAGTTGTACTTATAAACATTGGAATATAGAATGGAGGTGTAGACTTTCTTGGTGAAAGATTTTATTTGTACTATTGTTTTATTACTTAAGCAATTTTTAAAAAGTTAATTAGTATTCCATTTCTCTTCAAACAAAACAAGATATGATTAAACAGAGGAATAATTAAAATAACTGTAAACTACATCAATCATATATAATATCAATCAATAGCCAATATAAGGCAACTGTAATGTAGTTAAGAATTTTATTAATTTTGTCAGACCCTACCTGAACATGTACCACAAATTATCTTTATATGAGTAATATTTATTGATTTAATAATTTATGTACACAAAAACGAAACCATTTTAAACTTACAGATAAGAGAAATCTAGTACATAGGAGCTACTTATTCCATAATGGAACTTCTTCCAGTAGCCCTGCTAAATGAAAATGTGCATGACTTATGTAATCAAAGTGTATACATTTAACAATACAAACATTATATAATACATACATATATATGGGCGTACATACAATTATAATCATAATAGATACATTATATAGTATGCAATAATAAACATACTCAAATAATAATATACTACAATTACTTAATCGAAAATCTAATTTGGGTACAATTTTAATTTAAGATTGACTTAAGTAGTAATCTTAGTTTTTTCTTAAAAAGTAATTGTTTTACAGCCACGAATTTCATAGGGTAGGGCATTCCAGATTCTAGCCGAATGACTTGCCCTCTGCAAAGTAGGAATAAAAGTCAAGTTTGTGCGCTCTACAAAAGGAGTCAATAAGCTGAGTAAAGGAGAAACGCTCACGAGGATATGTCGGAGAACGAGTACTGAAAACATTATTAAAGAGAAAGCACAGGATTCGAAAATTTCGTCGATGACGGATTGGCAGCCATTGTAATTTCTTACGAAAGCGAGTAACGTTATCGTATTTCTTTACGCCAAAGATGAAACGCAAAGATACATTTTGAAGGCGCTCTAGCTTATTAACTATACCCTCAGTGACGTCCAGGCAGCAAATGTCAGCGTAGTCAATAACTAACTGTATTAGAGATAGTGCGAGAGTAACTTTTGTTGGTAAAGGAATAAAATTATGCAGCATTTTAATAATAAGTGAAAAATGGATCTTTCGACTGATCTCGCTAATACATTTGTTCCACGAAATATATGAATCAAATATAATACCTAAAGTTTTTGGCCGAGTCACTGAAAGAAATCGGGCACCTATCTATGGCAATAGGTGGTAATACAGTCAAGTGGAGTCGATTGCGGGTACATGAGCTGCCTATAACCAATGCTTGTGACTTTAATAGATTCACAGTAATGCCAAAAGATTTAGCCCTCACAACACGGCGCAAATCTTCATAAACTTGGGTGACAGCTAATGTCGATTTTGCTAAAGTAAAATGACGATACACTTGTAGATCATCAGCATAAAGATGGTATCTGGAGGAAACCACATTAGTTATAGAGTTAATAAAAATTTAAAAAAGGAGAGAAAGTACGCCACCCTGAGGAACTCCAGTAAGGAGATTGCACCAGCTAGAATATGACATTGACCTGAACACGCTGTGAGCGGCCACGCAGGTAAGAGTAGAACCAGGCTAGAGCGGATATGGAACATTAATGGAGTTAAAGGCGTTGCTGAAGTCGAGAAGTACAAGAATTGTGAGAGATCTATTATCCATGGCAAAATTATGTCATCAGTTACGTTTATAAGGGCGGAAGTAGTACTATGGCCTAGACGAAAACTGGACAGAAAACTGTTTATGGACAATGTGCTTAAAAACTTTAGACAGAATAAGGAATATAGATATGGAACGAAAAATGGATAGATTTGCCAACTTCCATATATGCGGGATGCTTGCTGAGGATATTGAGAAGTTAAAGATATGGAACAGGAAACAGGAAGCAAGAAAGATAGAGTTAATAAAATCATTGTCAGAGACAGTCTGTCAAATCCAACAGAGACGAAATGGATAGAACTGCCTCTTTAACATCTGTGTCCATTATAGGAGTAAAGTAAAAGGATGAATTGGGTATTGGTAAATTTGACAAATATTTGAAGGTTTTTTCTTTTACATTGGAGCACAATTTTGCAGGATGTTGTGAGGGCAACTAAGTCAAAATCATTAGGGGAGAACACAGGAGTCATATCAATGTCTACAGATCAGAGGAATCTCGGTCAGCAGTCCTGCGACTTTGAGATATAAAGATAGTTTGAGACATAACCTAAACAACACTACAATAATTTATTGTAAATATTTTAATATAAAATTAAACCACTATTGCTCAAACATGTTACAGTATAGTTCTATGCACAAATTGGGATTGCTATTAGATAAAATTTGTAGTTTAAAGATGTTTATTTAAGATTTATTAAGGTGCAATATATTTTAGCAATAAAATGTGCTGCAACTGATTTTAGCAGTTTTTGATAATCAGTATAAGAATTATAAAAGTCATAATGGAATTCTATGGAAGAGAATCTATCATCCATGAAAGAGAAATAAAATATTACTTTTGATGACAAAAAAGTACAATATATTATTACAATTGGTAACTTAATAACTAAAAAATGTTAAGTTAATTCAAAAATAATAATAGTCACATTAAAATTCTTCATTTCTCTTTCATAAATTACTTCATTGGGTTTCATTGGTTAACATTGAATGTTAAAATAATTTTGACTGTTAACTGAGAACACTACTACAGTATGCTAAATTATGATGAAAAGTAAATTCTGCACCATTGGAAGGAAGGCAATATGACTGCATAACAATTATGTATGGGTTTTGATAGTCATCAATAATTCCAGACTGCCCATTTGTTTCCTATAAGAAAGGGCTACTGCACAAATATTCAGTAGGTACTCTTATTAAAATATAACAAATCATTTAAAACAATTCAAGGGGGTCTTACTACTGAAGTAGTCTATGTCTCTTATTATATTATCCATAGCCAAACAACACCTTTTAAATTTAATTAAAGTCTCTTCAACATTTGCTCATGCACTCAATAATTATATTTAGTTTAAAATTATAATAATGATGAAAATCACTTACATATGAGCTTGCTCAAGTTCATCCAAAGGCTGTGCCTTTGCCTGTATTCCAAGCATATACACCTGATCAGTTTTTTTATAATCTCCAGATTCTTCACAATAACAAGCCCATGCTCGATAAAATTCTGAACATTCAACACCAATACCAGTATTATATAGCCTCTGATACATCTCCGTGGGATTAGACAGATTATCCACCTATTTAATAAGGATTTTACTATAAAAATACCTGTGTCTTAACAATTGTATAATTTTACTGTAGGCACTACTTACATATTTTATCCATAATTTAACAAATCTTCTATCTTGAAAATATCTCTCATCTTTTTCAAATAATTGTAGGCAATCTTTTATTAATTTATCTATATGCCCCTCATGTCCATGCTTAGGAAAAGACTGTTCTACCCATTGGATATAATTAAACCAAGGTTCTAATGGATCTGGGCCTTGGTAGTGTCTAATAGCAGCTTCATGTTCTCTAAAATCACAATTTTTTTTAAACTTACTTGTAATAAATGGATGTATAGATTGTGAATGGTTTGAGAGAAAAGGTAATGGTTTCTGTATTGAAAAAACAGCAAAAAAGATTTAAATTTATATACTTAAACAAAAAAAAAAGCCTCACTCTTTCTGAATTTGCAGCTGCCTTTGAGCTTCAACATCGGATTGTGCTTGAAGTGCAGTTCCCAATTGTACAAAATTTCTGCCACCTCTAAGAGGTTGGATATTTTCTTTACTCACATCGAAGTCCATCGTAACACTATTTATACATTAAACTGTCTAAATAATAAGGGTAAACAAAAAAATGTGTATTTGTTAAACGATAATGACAGGCTCAAGAATACACCAATGTTTATTCTAGTAAATATGGATCCTGAGAATTATTTAGCTAATAATGTGAAGATTTTTGCACTACTTTAATCCGTAAATATAATCATATAATAAAATGCTTAAAAACTATATTATTGTAAATTTCATGTCTTCTATCAACTGAAGTTGGAAACCTGATTTCAGATTATTTCACACAGGGTCCGAAACACTCCATCAAAAATGACAAAATCCTAGAATTTTGATATCTATGGTTACATTTGAATTTTACATGGCCGTTACTAGCATCGCCATATGGAAGCTTTCATACAATATGAATTATGATCATACAGCATAATGTCTTTGTGTAATTGTATTTTTTTTTAATTCAAATGTTCAACATAATTATAATATCCTTGACTTTGAATAATCAACATCTTTAACAATCATGGAAAAAATCAATTAGAATAAGATATTCGTCCTTACAAGGATTTGCGATTTATGATTCAATTCGTCATTTTCTATTACTAACTACTAAGACAGCAAAATTAATAATGAACAGCAACATATCTTCACGCCAGTTCTCTAATGGTGTAGGAGGAAAAGCAGTGCCACATAT
>JAFELO010000576.1:62963-105912 GCA_017140195.1 Eumaeus atala | reverse complement strand
GTAAATTTTCTCAACAATGGAAAAAAAACGAAATTCGTGCGGTGATAAAGTTTTACCTTTTAAAAGGGAAAACCTCAACCCCGATTAAGGTCAAGCAAGACAGTGTTTTAGGTAATACAGCTCCTGCATTATTGAGTACAATTCACACCAGGGTAGTTGATTTTAAACGTGGGAGGGGAGACAGAGCTGCGAAGACGCCAACAGGTCTGGCCGTCCAAATGAAGTCACGAATCCGGACATGAACAAAAATCAAAAGTTTTGAATAATCGGCGCTTAAGGTCGCGGCAGATAGCAGAGATGGTAGCTATTTTCTCTGGATGCATTCTTACCATTTACCAACATTTGTGAATGAAAAAGCTTTGCGCAAGATGGGTGTCGCGCTTGCTCACTGTTTATCAAAGGCAACGTCGAGTGGATAATTCGTCGGAGTGTTTGGCACTGTTCAAGCGTGATGCTAACGAGTTTTTTGGGTGCTATGTGACAGTAGATGAAAGAAGGATACATCGTTATACTCCTGAAACAAAAAAACAATTAAAGCAGTGATCAGAGAGCGGAAAACCTGCGCCGAAGAAAGCAAAAACTGTGTTGTCGGCCGGCAAAGTGATGGCGACTGCTTTTTCGGATTATCGAGTGAATATTTTAGTGGATTATTTGCAAAGAGAAATATTATGCAGGCAAAAATATTGTGAAGAAATCCGAAAGAAACGGCCTCATTTAGCCAAAAATAAAGTTTAATTCCGCCACAATAACGCACCTGTACACTCGTCAAGGGCTGCAGTTGCCAAACTCCATGTATTGGGGTTCCAATTGTCACCGCATCCCCCCTATTCCCCAGACCTGTTTTCCACTTATTCCCGAATCTCAAAAAATGGTTAGGTAGACGAAGATTTTCAGCAAATGATGCAGTCATTGTCGCCGTAGACGTATATTTTGAGGGGTTAGAGAAAACATTTTTTAAAACTGGTGTGACGGCATTGAAGAAATGCTGGATAAAATGCATCGAGGTAGAAGGAAGCTACGTTGAAAAATAAAATTGTTTTGAATATATTATTAAAGTTTTTCTTTGTCGTTTCGGACATTTATCAATCACCCCTCCTAACAGCCTTGCCACCTCCATATCCCTTACTCTCTTCATCCAAACACGCAGGTTGCAAAAACTTTTTTACACCACCTTCGGACAGTACCCGATCAATCTGATCATGGTATGTATGAGTTATATAATAGGGACAAAATATGAATATTATTATTATCGGATACTTGAATTCTCTGCCCTATGATTTCGTTACAAATTCTATTGGACAAAGAAATACCCAACATAGCACGTTCAATAGCCCGCTGAGCTACCGCAAACTTGCAGACCACGCCACGTGAGAATTTGACTAAAGCATCCGATATCACGCAAGGAATAGGCTTGCCGAAGTGGCAATGGGCTGGTCACACACTCGGAAGATCAGATGGCAGATGGGCCACTAAGGTTCAGGAATGGTGGTCGCGTTAATGAACACCGAAAAGTTGTTCGACCGTTCACCAGGTGGGAAGACAATTTTAGTGCAGTAGCTGGTCCGGGATGGATGCGAGTAGCAGGAGATCGGTCGTCTTTTATTGAAAGAGGCCTATGTTAAGCAGTGGGTAAGGGCTGATAATGATGATGATGATGATGATTAATATTATTTTTATACATATAATAACTTATTATATAATTTCACTGTATCAGTATTGAGTATAGTGAAACTAAAATAATTCAATAAACTGTATACCCACCCACAGTCACATATATTTATTTTTTTGAAGATACTATGAGTACTTTCACCAAATTTCAAATATTTAAAGTACCTAGGATAATAATCTGTAAAAGACCTGTTAGTAAAAAGGAAATTGAGAAATTTTGTGTCTTTCATATATTTCTTAGATATCAGTCAGCATTTTTATATGTGAATGAAATAAGAAAGTAGTCTACTATCAGTTTCAGGCTTTAAATTTTTCTCCTTCCTCTTTACCCTTAAAATAATTTTGATATGTTAGAAAATTGTTGCTGACGAAATATAGTATTCTATATATTATATATATACTATCGTTGGGTTAATGTAAATTTCCAATGTCAAGTGTCAACTGTCAGCAGCACAGTAGTGAGCTATTTTTTGTAACTACAAATACGGATTGTTTAGTTTTACATCGGATTAGTTAGTTTTTACATCCAAACGTTGTAATAAATTTTACCTTACCTAAAAATAAAAGTATATTTTTATATACATTTGTAGTTGCAGTATCATTTTTGTTGTAACAAAATGTCTATGCATATGGAAAATGCAAAGAAGAAAACACAAGACGAAATGAAACGTTTAATGTTGCAACGAAAAAACAAAGACAAAAACTTATCAAAAATAAACAATCCTCTTGCCAAATATAACAATGTAGGACAACTTACTTGTATGTTATGTTCTTCCATAGTGCGTTCTGAAAATGTTTGGCAAGTACACATAAATAGTAAACAACACAGGGAAAACATAGAAAAAGCAAAGAAACTGAAAGAAATGACAAACAACTTTACAGAGGGTAAAATCAAAAGACTAGGCCCTCCTATTACAGATGCTCCCCAAGAAAAAAAGCTCAAAAGTATATTGAAAAATGCAAATAAATCTGTTACCATTGTAACAAGTCAAACTAAGAATAATGCTCCTAATATATATTCATATCATGAGGAAGAAGTTAAAAGGAAAGACATCAATACTATTATTAGCACAGATGACAACAAAACAGGTATTTCTAGTTATTGTTATGAAGATACATGAAGTAACTCCTTCCACGTTTTTTCTTATTTGTTTAAAAAAAAAATGTCTCTGGAAACATAAAGATGTTCTAATTATTCTAGTACCTTAGTAGGACCTACTGGATAAACTACATCATATACTTGTATATGACTTGTAACATATTTAGCTAGGGGGTCACTAAAGGAGTAGGATCCAATAGTTAACTAAAATGATTATTCAATTATATTTCTTATACCATATTATTACAAAAAGGCGTAATGCCTATGAGAGTTGATTGAGCCAAGACCTATTGTAAAAATATAGTTTTATATTAACATCTCCATCATGAACTAAACTACCTTGTAGTCTACTTGATGCATAGAATTCAAATGTTTTAAGAACAAACTATATTAACCTTATTTTTTTCATAAAATTTATTTTATTTAAGAAAAATTATTTGCATTGTCCATCCTAACATTATGGAATTCTGGGATCCTTGTGCTATGAAATTCTCAATCTTTTTGTGAAATCCTCATTTAAATGTACAGCTACTATATACCTCATAAGGTTACCCTAGATAAATTGAAGAACATAAAAGGGGAATGATTCTTTTGTTTTAGTAATTAACATTTAAAAAACATTGAAACATTCCTATTTAAAATGTCGCAATTTGTTTCAGAAATAATAGACGATGGTCAGGTCAACTCAAGTACAAGCCAAGAAGAACAAGATCCTAAAGTACAAGATGCTAATGTTCAACCAATTCCTGAAGGGTTTTTTGATGATCCAATTTTAGACGCTAAGGTATTTATATTTTTTATATTATATTAACATAAAATGTAGACACCCATGGTTGCCTGAAAACTTGGCTAAGGTGAAGGGTGCTCGATGAAAGTCGCTCATGACTGACCTATGACACTCTATAGTAGGTAGTATGTCCTGTAGAGGGCATCATCCTGCTGATGAAGATGGCACAAAAAGCTTCATTTATATTTAAGTACAGAAAGAAGTATCTTCTCTGTATTTTTGCTGCTAAGGGATGAAAACACCAATTCCTCTAGAATAGATTAAAGTGTAGTAAAGTCTAAATTGTTTATATGCCTAAAATATATAACATTGTACTGAATAAAATAATCCTTCAATTATAAACAAATATACTTATATTCCAGTAATTTTGAAAGAATAAAATAACAATTGTTAAATATTGACACTTTCCTGGGTGGATTTCAAAGTATATACATTTAAAATGAAGATGCAAATAAAAAAATATAGGCATGAAGAAGAAAAATAAACACATTTCTTCCCTTATTATTATTCATTTATTTTTGTTCTTGTTCATTATGTTGTTCATATAAATCATCAAATACTTCATGTATTTGTTCTATCATATCTGTAGCTAACATGCTTCTGCCCTTCATTTTAAATGCTCTTTCATTACAAAGCCGTATCAGTGCAGACGAAGCATAGCAGGCTAGAGAAGATGCCAAAAGCGCTTTATCAATATTTTTACCATAGTTTATTTTTTCTGCATGCATTAGACACCAATACATGAACACTGCTAATGATCCAGAGAGTAAATCACCTTGTCCACCACACCTTCGCCCAGAACCATTGATGCTAGATTGCCACTGTAGACTGGAATCACTACAAAATATCTCATCATTCTGACCCTTCTTGAAAATAGTAGTATGCTTACTGAATTCATATATGCTAGATACACCATTGACATTTTGGATCAGCCTCTCAAATTCTATTTTATTAGGTGTCAATATAATTGGGGAAGAAAAATCCTTGATGAGTTCAGGATGTTGAGTGACTAAAAAGAGGCCATCTGCATCAATGACAAGTGGAATTTGTTTTTGTCTTATTATTCCTATAAGATGGGAAACAGTTTCAAATGTCTTCGTAGCTCTTCCCAAGCCAGGACCAATGACTATTGCATGTAGCCGTTCAAGCCATGGTGAAATTTCATTTATAGCATCACAATGATCAAGTAAGGGGTGCACTATTAATTCCGGGCTGTATGATTTTATTATTGGTGCTGAGGAAGATGAACAAAAAATGTGAACTAAATCTGCTCCAACCTAAAAATAAAGTAATTATAAAAAATAATAATAGTAGAAAAAAACCAACAGTTTTAATGTGTTAACAGACTCTAATTATAATAGTTTAATTTTGGCAAATTAAAATAGTTAAAAATTATGGTTGTGATAGATTCTGTGGGGTTGTATGGCAGAACAAAACTAGTAAAGCAATATTTTAAAAATACTATCTCACACTTTAAACTTTTTTCAAGAAACAATAAAAAAGTGGGCATTAGAAAACAATTTGTCAATTCGTAAAGTTTACTTTTAGAATTATAGGTGCATTATTCACCTATCATTGAATGACAAGACAACCTATCTAGCCAGCCATAAGTAGACCAGTTACTTTAGAAATTGTCTACTGATCAATAAGCCCTTTGTGTCTTCCTAATCCTAGCCTCTATTTTAGACCTTTACTGACCCCTCTACAATTTTTTCTTGCAAGTGAGTG
Organism: Eumaeus atala; assembly: GCA_017140195.1. Classification (NCBI taxonomy): domain Eukaryota; kingdom Metazoa; phylum Arthropoda; class Insecta; order Lepidoptera; family Lycaenidae; genus Eumaeus; species Eumaeus atala. The sequence goes on along the minus strand of JAFELO010000576.1, from coordinate 100,630 downwards.
AACTTTGAAGACAATAGAAAATATTTAATACCACAGTTTTTGCCTTATTAACACACATAGCATTTATAACATACATATGTACCAACAAAATATAGCACAATTAAATTATTGCCCAACTTATCAATCTAGTAAACTCCGACCAGATCAATAGAGTGAACAGGGATATAAATTGATGATAAGAAATAGATGACTAAAAACCATCTCCAGTCAATTATGCTTCCATTCAATCTACAATCACTGGAGACTAGATAGATAGAGATAGTGGGAGCTGGGACTACTCAGCAGTTTTAACATTTGTTAGAATTATAATTTTAAATATTAGATTGGAATATTCTAGAATGGTGCTGTTACATTCATTCTTATGTTTATTGAATTTTTAATGAACTCACTCTCAATGCACTTATTGCAGCAAAATAAGGCGCACCGGTATATTCCAATGACCCTCCAACAACGCCTATTCTGCCAGCTTGACCCTTATGATTACTAAGTGACTGTGGCGGAATACATGTTTTAATTAACTTAAATATACCCTTTCTGTCTAGCACATTCATTCTTATCCCTTAAAAGAATATAAAATGCTATAAAAAAGATAGTAAGGCCAATGTCAAATGTGTAATTCCTTCCTTAGACCGTTTACTATGTGTATCTGTAATGTACTGAATTAGTTTTTAGTTTGTTGTCGTTCGGAATAGGAAATCTATGTGTATTTAAATAATACTCTGTAATCAGTATTCAGAGATTAGATGTCATTTGACAAGTCATATGTTTCCTGTCAGAAGTCACCAATGACATTGTGACCTTTGGCGGAAAAAATACAGAACTTAAGATTAGCAAAATTTGAGCCGGGTTTGGCAGGTTTCATTTAGAATAGTCATGATTAGCCTATAGAGAACATAAGTATCAAATAAATAAAGAATTTCAGTTTTGATTAGAAGAAACGATATCTTTATTTAACCACAGAATAAATATTGAAGTTTCACGTGGCAGTTAGCCTCTTAGTCCGATGATTTATTCACTTAAGTGCCGTATTCCCTAAATGTAATTATTAAAATACTTTAAAAAAACCTGATTTTTATAACGATTAATATCGTTATTAGTATCGTGTTTACATAGAAATATCAAATGTTTTTTTATTTCATTTTCTAAATATACAAATTTTAGTATTTTTATTCTCTAAATGATAAATAGTATATCTAAGTATAAAAGTGTGTGTGTGTATTCATGAACATGCGTTAAAATATACACTTCTTTTGCGTAATAAGATAAAAATCTTTTTGAAAGTTTTATGTTTCGCCTTGTTCTAGATTTGTAGAAAAAGCAACATTAATAATAGGTGAAAGGTATTTAAAACATTGAAAGTTATTAAGAAACAACACACAACATACGTAGATTTCCTTACTTTTACTATGGTGTGCGCGCGCAACGTAAAAATTTACTCCCCTCATTTTTCCCTAACGCGCCAAAAGAACTTCAAAAAGTTAAAGCAAATTATAGACAGCAAAATTATTTTATCATACATGCATATTTTTTAAAATTAAATAACGATGATTAACGAATAAAACTAAATGCAAATAGTGACGTAGTTTTGCATCAATTTTAGTTGGATTACAACTATTAGTAGTAATTATTAAAATACGATGATGAGATCGAGTATGTAGGTGATACCAAGATCTAAATATTAATTAGGAAGTTATCACTATAATAGAAACTGATAAATATGGTCAGTCTTTTCATTGAATGACGAGTGGACGTGTTTTGTTACTCCTTGTATTGAAAACACATTACACCCACAGAGATAAAAGGATAGAGAAGGGATGCCGCTGCATACAACTCAGCCGTGTTCAATTATGTTAATCGCTGACCCGCGACTCCCTGATTTTGGAAATGGCTAGCTGTAATGTATTACGGTGATTTATACAATATGATTGCGACGTATACCTTATATTTTGTCAAGATGTATTAATGTGTGCTTATAATAAAATATTGGTTATTATTATTTTAAGGCTCGTAACATTGAATATAAAGATCCAATAGAGGAAGAATGGGAAAAGTTCCAAAAAGAAATAAAAAATGAAACTAGTACCTCCGCTGAAATAATTGCAGGAGAACAAGAAGAGGCTACTGCAGAGAGACAAATCGACGAAATCGATGAACAAATAAGAAATTGGTCTAGGTAAAATACTTAATATTTATCTCGTAAGTTTGCGTTTTATTTAATTAAATTTAATACAATTATTTTTATTTAGGGTATTGGATTTAGAACTCAAAAAAGAAGAGACGAAGAAGAAGATTCAGGATATTGAAATGCAAAGTGAAAATGATGATGACGATTCAGATAATGAAGCAGATTTAGATGAATTTTTAGACTGGAGGGCGAAAAAGTCGTATACATAATAAATTTTTATTATTTTTATACCACATTCTGAGTATTTTCCCCTAAATTTGTATCCATACCCGCTACAAGGAAACTTGTATTTAATTTATTTCATATTTATTCAACAGCCACTTACAGAACAAACATGGCGATACCGCCATGGTTGCTTTGCAGCTAAATTAGGCCGCCACTAGCGCTTTATTCTTTTAGCTTAATTTGGTTGATAGAGCCCCTTTGATTAAATTTGCCACGGTCCGCAGACTCGAAAAAAAGAGCCAAGTGTTCAACAAAGTCTTCGATTGCAATTAAATATAATATATAAGGGACAAGAGTCCGTAGTCATGAGAAAGCTTCAAATGCCCATTTGCACCATTATACATTAAAAATTAAGAACTTGGTCACCGTGCTAACACGTGTGACGAGCCAATGAATATAAATCAGCGCGACGCCCGGTATCCATTATTCTACGGAAAGCTAATCCTGAACAGCGAGTCGACCAACATACTTAAGTTAAATAATTAACCTACAATCATGTTTGTAAGAATACTTTTGTAAGTATTTACGTAAGAGTGTATTACCAATTTCATAACGGTCCATTCGTCGATTTCCACTTTGCTATATTTTAATTGAGTACATAATAAGGATTTTTGCGGTTTTCAGAATTCTATTTAGCATAATGCATTTATTATTTTCTTAACGATATTTGGGTATTCCTCAAACTGGTAACACTTCATATTGATATTGTCATAGCTAATATTTATAATTTGACAATCCGATAAACAATTACATGCCGATTTTTTTGGAACTTGTTTTGATAAATAAAATAAAGTGTATAACAATAAGAAGCACGACATAATTTAAATTATATGACAATATTTCACGTCGTTCAAATTTCTACCTTCAGTTATCTCAACTATAAGCCACTAATCTATATTAAAATGCCTCCAAATTATGATGAATACAAAACACATATCATCAATTTAGAAGACGAAGAGCTTAGACTATCGGCCTTGAATGATCTGAAATCATACTTTGAAAATACACCAGCCGATGATATTGTTAATATGATCAGAAAATTAGGTATATCAGAAATTGTGCATTGTCTGGACACTACTGAGAAGTATGTAGAGTTCTCTGAGAAGTATCTAGATTTTTACGGGTTTTGTCATATCGGTTAATTTTTAATAATGCCTTTCTTGCAGGACTCAAATTAATTTAACCACTGAGGTGTTGAAAAAATGTTTTGAGAAGTTTGATCCTGGGGACATTATACGAAGCTTTCCAACCTACTATATGTACATTTTGCGCCATGAAGCTGTATGCGTACAAGAATTAGCAGTAATGGAGGTACCAAAAAAATCTATTTCCTTGTAACCAATTTACTTTCTCTCTCTAGTAGGCACTATTTGGTATTACTATTTCCATCTGATAGTGGGGCCTCTTTTCCTTGCTCTGGCATCCCACTTTCCATTATTGTCTGTCGTCTTCGGATTACATGTGCTAGATCAATTTAATCCTGTCTATTTACCTTGGGCTCAAATTTAAAAAATATGTATATTTCTTTACAGGTCCATAAAGCAATAACTACCGATTTACAAATACTGCATGTACCACAATTTATTGACGTCTTTGTTGCTGTGGCACAGTTGGTTTGCCATAAGGATGTGGGACTGGCTAATAAAGCAATATTAGTTACATCCAATTTAACACCACAAGCATACCCAAAAGTTTTAGAACAGATGAAAATTGGATTGGAATATCCCAGTAGTTTGAAATGCAATGTCATGGAGGTATTATCTGATTAATATGGTCTCTATTACAGATTCGAGGTCATTAATTGTCTTATACAAGACTGTGTTTTGGCACTACAGAAAAAGAAAAAACTTGCGCTTTTTTTTCCTAATTGAATTAGAAAAGGTTTTTGCATTATTCTGTAATTGAATTAAAAAAAGGTTTTTGCATTATTCCTTAACTTTTAACAATGGACACTAAAATATTTCTTTAGTGGAGAGGGCATACCCCAAATTGACAATATTTAAACTCATACTAGATTTTATTTGACTTTATTTGTTTATTACCTATGAGTCTATTTTATAAATAATTAAAATAAATGTTAACAGTATGTTATATGCAATTGATAAGTTATATTTTGTAGCAGTCTCAACAGGATATGAAGATCTGTATAGATTATTATAAATTCGGATGATGTTTTCCAGGTGGTAATCAATATATCCACAAAGTCTGAAGAGCTATTCCACTTGTGTGTTGAAGAAGAATACATAAGTTTTATGATATCAGAATTAAACACAGATGATTTTTTGTATCAAATTAACATTTTGGAACTATTGTCTCAATTGGCAATCAAACCTTATGGAATCAACTATCTGGTAGAATGTGGAGCGATACAAAAAATTGTAGACCTCATTGAAGATTTGGATTCAAATCCACTTAGAAATTTACTGATTCCAGGTATAATAGTGTCATTGTATATATCATATATATTGGGCAGGTTATGTATGTATGACTGTACCAAATCTGATTAGTGTGTCTGGGGCTTCTGCTTGTGACATCAAGTGACATCTACAATGTCGCGTTTTGTACCGGTTTGTTTGTGTGTGTATATGAAAGAAAAAGAATGGGATAAATTCTTTAATGGATATGTACTGATATTTGTGAGCAATTGGTATGTCATTACTAAAACACTCAGGCAGCTTGTTTGTGTCCTTGGGGAAATATGATCTTAGTCTTACGAGTAATAATTTACATACAGAGGACATTGCAAAGTGATTTGTTGCACTGCCACTTATGGTCCCTAGACAACACTTATTCAGTGGAATAAGTCGTCAAGTCCATTGACACTTAAATTATTGTAAAAGTGACTACTTGTGTCTCAAAAAGTAGTTTCAGTCACTCAGAAAATACAACAAAAGTAAAGGTGTGAAACTTTTCATCGGTAAGTAAACAAAAACTTATTTAAATCATATTTAATTTATATACATATTGTTTCTGAAGAAGTCAGCATTGCCATCCAAAAATAGAATATTGTAACCATTTGTAGATTTTATATTCCTTTATAAGTAAAATTTCATTTGTTGTTCCTGAATTGGTGTGATTGTCTTCTGAAATTTTGTTATTTTCTTTCAGCCTTCAACAGCTGCCGTTTATGCAGAATAATCAGAAACAATTTCTAAAATGAAATTGCACAATAAAGTTATCACCGAGTCTGAATCAATATTATGCCAATGATATGCCATACATATATATATATATATATATATATATATATATAATATAATGTGTGTGTGTGTGTGTGTGTGTGTGTGTGTGTGTGAATGTAACAAATAAAATTATTAGTTCGCACGGTTTTTCATTTGCAGTCCACCAAACTGGTGAACCCTACATAGCTTAGCTTTTCCATGTAAATTATTAGATACCTACTTTAAGTTTATAGATATGTCATAGTATATATCACAGCGTTAATCCAGACAAAATCAGACTAGTATGAAGCAAGCAACTCCACATCTAGCCCTACTGATCAATTAATTTTCATTTCCAATATGCTCGCAATTTTTTTTTCTATCGGACCCGTCATTATTATATATGACTTTTATGCCATTCGTCCTCAATATCAAATATACCGGTAGCGGCTTATTGTAAAAGCTTCACTTACCAACAATCACAGTTCTGCTTTTGGTCAACGGCCACGGCTGGAGTCCAGTAGTGTGTGGGCCCTGCACAGGATAGTGTTAATACACACTAAAACCTCCGCTAGTATACGTCCATGCACGGAACTTTTAATAATCACAACACCTTGACGAGTTATCAGACACTCTAGAACAGACACCACACAATTGTCATGCGGACACGACTCCGGGACAGTGTAATGGGGGACAAGGGGTCCCGTGCGCACAAGCGGCTCTTCTACTCTTTAGTCCCCTCCCTTTAGTGACTTCTTCTTCAGAGGGGTAGAAAGAGCAGCACTCTATCGGGTTTACACTAGGCTAGTGAGCCCCACCGAAACGCAAAACTTAACCATAGTTGGGTACCACCGCTACTACCGACAGATTTATGTTTACTTATGCTCCTTTTTGACTGTTCTATGCGAATTGAATTTTCAGTGCAGCTTCATCAATTATAAGACACGCCGGGCGACGGTCCAGGTGAAATTGTGGTCGATAGGGGGACAGACTGCAGATGCATCCCAATGGTTATTTAAGATTCGTTGAAGTACCTATAAAGCTTAACCAAGAGGACCAGTTCCCCTCGCTCCCTCACTAACGAGGGGCCGATCACGCGCGGGCATCGCGGTTAACCTAACCGGTACGGCGGTTTCATTTGAGCTCCTTGGCAAATCGCGAATGCTTAGGACGGTACTAACATCGTCATTCTGACTATATGGAGTCGAACGTGTGCCGTTATCAATTATGCTCCATTTATTTTCAGGTTATATGAGGTTCTTTGGCTCAGTCGCATATCACTACCCCAAAGAAGTGCTCAACAAATATCCAATACTGACGGAGCTGTTGTTTAATGCACTGGAATCAAATGATCAAGTGATTCTACTTATTGCTCTCGATACACTTGGATTTATTGGAGCTACCAGCGAAGGCAAGATGTGTTTGGCAGCTATAGGTAGGTGTTGAATATCTTTGTTAATAGGCACAATAGTTCACATATATGTACAAAGTACAAAAACGCATAAAAAATATTTTAATGGAAGCTAATCTCTAACAGATGTTTTCAATAATGTATCTATCCATTTTTCACTTATAAAATTTTCTGAAATCCTTAACAGGTGTCAAGGTTATAAAAGTTTGATTGGTCGAGAAGTTTCATTCAGTCGGGGAAAAGACAGAAAAGCTAGGGGCGTCACATACTTTTAATATTGATGTGAATTGTTGGGATATTGTTGAATGTGTGATGCTACAGTTAGCATTGTGAGTATTCAGTGCATCGTAATAGGTACGATATTTTCAGCTGAGGCTGATGTGGTCGAGATGGTTTTTTGGGCACTAAAGAAGCAGCCGTCTTTAGGCTATTCATTTCTGACACTGTCTCAGGAAATGAGGTTCTGAGTTGAAGTAAAGAATACCCAACTTTGGTTCTATGTTAAGTTTTAGTAGTATTTTCTAGGCGACTTGAGCGGGGCTTACTCCCAATTTTGGTTACATTATATTATACTCCTCCATTGAAAGAATTACTTAATAAAAATTAAAAGAATTCATTCCTTTCTGTCCTTTCACTAAACACATTTACGCTTTCTAGTTTACATTATTATGATTTCAGGGTTCAGATACAATATTATGGCGCTTGATAAAGTGTGTCAGTTGATCAGAAACAGCAGTTCAGTTGTGAAGATCCGTGCTACATATTGTTTAGCAAGTCTTATTGCCGTTGAGAAAGAAAACAAGAATAATCCCCAAGCAGTTGATCAGCGAATAACACTTATGACAAGAGAATGGTTCCGAACATTGAAAAGACAAGCTGAACCAGCAGTGATATTGTTTGAGATTTGTAAAAATCCCTTTGCCGATATCAAACTGGCTGGGTTCACTTTACTAGATGCAATTTGTCAACATCGTTGGGGTGAAGAATTGGTTTCTAGAGTTGCAGGTATAGTTGAAAATATTATGGTTCTCATAGATTTAGAACATATAAATAGTTCCTTCACACAAATTTTGTAAGGCTTGTTGCTATAGTACAGTAGTACGTACAGTAGTAGTTTACCACAAATAACAACGTTGTGAAATCAGCTGCCACCCTCGATATTTCCGAACGAATACAACCTGGAATTCTTCAAGAAAAGAGCCTACTACTAGGCAAGCCCCTCCACAACGTCGGGTTCTGCGGGTCTATGGACGACGGTAGTTACCTACCACTTTCTCGTTTGACCCTTATTCTATAAAAAAAGGCTTCGATGTAAGAAGTATACGTAAAATGCTGCATTGTACTCTCACAACCTCAAATAATACCATCCATTGGAGGGGACGGAGAAAGTGATGACGACGCACGTAACGACAAGTCGCCTCTAGTTGTTCTTATGTTTATGATCATTGGCATTACAAAAAGTATGACTCTTTGTTTTCACCACTAATAACAAATACTTTCATATAAAGCAAAACAGCAATATACATATAATTGTGTAGTATGTGACTACAACAGCTTGACTATAGTATCTTGGATGAAATTCGTGATGAACAAAGGACACTGGTGAATTGACAAATAGGAGATATTGATTTATCAAAATCCCAAAATCTCGATTCAATTTCCTGCGCCAGTGTGCTTTTCAATGTGCTATTCTTAACAACAAATGTAAGGAAGAACAATTATATAAAGGCAAATTAATATCCAGAATAATAGTTAAAAAGACTATATTAAAATAATACTAATCTGATTGTATTGAGATAAAACACAAAAGTTACTCAGTTTATCTATAAAACAATAAATAATCTAATAGCTACTTTATACTACTTTATTTATGTTTATGGCTTTCAATAAATACAGGTTCAATTATTCTTTCAAATATTATTAATAGTGCATGAACTTGAATAATTTAAACAAAATCTTTGTATATTGCCATTAAGGAGATCACATATTAAAAAAAAAATCTTTACAGGGTTTACAGAGTATCTTTTAGATCGGCCTGAAGGTTTGACTAAAGAAGAAAAAGAAGCAAAATTTAACATAATTAAGAGACTCGCAAATTCAACCGTTTTTGATCCCAATATTGTATCCAGATACCAAATGTATGTTGAACAAGGACCCTTCTACAAAGATCCAGTGTTGGAAGTGGTTTACGAAAACAATGACTGAAGTAAAGATGAGAATCCGGAGGCTTTTTTTTTTTTTTTACTTTCTCCTTTTATTCTTTGTAACTGTCTCTTTTGTGGCCTTCCTTTTAGTCCCTTTAGATTTCCCACCATATTTTTCAGCTAGATCATCAATAAATGAATCAACTTGTCTGGCCCTAGCATCTTGCCTTTGTTTTATCATGAGTTCTAGACTATTGGATTCTAAAAACAAGAAAAAATTATATAAGTCTCTTAAACGAAATTCATTTATAATCATACATTATAAAGCATACACAAACCTGATTTCAAACCCATTGATTCTTTTAACTTCTCAGCTTCTTTGGCCTCTCGATTTTCTTTGGCATGTCGTCTCTGTCTTTTTTTGTCTGGTTCATGTGTAAATATTTTGTATGCAGGTATTTCTCCATGTTCTATCATTTCCTAAAATATACTTATAATTGTTTAAAATGTTTACAGTAGTGTAAATGGCTTATTCTCTAATGAAATGTTTAAAATTCATAAATGGAAAAGCATCAATCGTCACATACCATTGAATACTATTCATTAGTGAAATTAAAGAAGTAAATTTATGGATGTATTTTGTAGTCATCAAGCCTAGTGGATTATATAATTACTCAACAATACCCCCTGTAAATGGTAATACTTAATAAACAATATTTATGTCAATATAAATGGTACGTAAAATATGTCTTTTATTTAATCAATCATGTATATGTAGACTTCATTGAGTTAAGTGAGGAATTTACTCTTGTCATTCTGGCCACAAGCTACACCTAAAACTATTATGATGAAATGGAAGTAGCAAGTAGATTGTTTTTTTTTTAAGAAATTAAACAAAAATAACTTTCTACTAGTAAAGTTATTTTTGTTACATTATTTCAGATGTGAAAATCATAGTGAAAAATTTCACATGAATGTTATGAAAGAATATCATGTCTTAGTACATATATTGATGGCATTGGTTCCATTAGGTATGTATAATGAAATACTAATTGCAAATTAAATTACCGTAAGAATTCCCTTCAGACGTGGTTCCTGCTCTGACCTAGCGAACTGTACTCTGTCTACAATTATATCCATATCACCCTTACCAGACAAATATGCATTTTTCAGATCTTTTCTTTCTTCTTCGGAACCTGTATAAAATATTTTTTTAGCAAGAAAATTTTACAGCCCCGTGCCCAACCACCCAAGGTCATGCCCGAGGATTTGCAGGCGTTGCTACCGCCCCCACCCATGTTTATGGATCAAAAGAAGTAATACAGGTTAAACAAGTCAATACTTTCCAACATATTTATGTTCCTACTGCTGACCTAATTTTCAATGATTAGGAAATAAGGTGTCAAATCCATGATCTGCCGAATCTTCAACTTATTTAAGCAAATTTCTGCTGACCATTCACAGAAATTATTCTTAGTAAAAGGAAATTAGATTGCCTTAGCAACATTTTTGACCACCAAGATAAGTATGTTTACAAAGTTCTCTTACTCGATAACTGCCTCGCATTGGAGGTGCACTGCTGGATGGCCTCTCACCTGTTGGACTGATCTTGTTATGATTGCAGGGAACCATTGCTTGCTAGCAACTACTTACCGCGACCTGTATTGTCTCTGGAGATTCAATGGTAGTATGTACAGGAGTAAATGTTTTTAGCTGATGATGTTTACAAATCTTTGAGGATCTTTAGGGAATTGAAGTGGCTGTTGCTATGTTACTAAGAACTTACAAAGAGGTTGATATATTTTATTGCATAAAAACCTATAGCAAGAGGTACTGACATCTTGTTCTGCACGTCCTGGGAGGTACCTCTCGCTCATACGATACCGCCATAAAGCGACAGCTGTAATGTCGCATTTCACGCGTTTTGTACCCACAAATGCCGGCTCCGGCCCTCTAATGGGACCTGGTGTACCTGGTCCCATTAGAGGGCCAGAGGAAAAGTGAGCAACTGTATGACGATTATGCGGATGTTTATGGACATGGATTGTCAAAAGTATATAAACAATACCAACAAAATGAATAGGAGGGATGAGATTGGATATTTTTTAAAACTTACCCATATATTCTTTTTCATAAGCTCTTATATCTTCATCAGTAATCTTTTTAAACAGTAGCCTCCAGTAAATTGTCCAGTCTTTGTCCTTAATGACGTTGTAATCTTCATCATCAACGATTTTAGTTTCATCGTACAGGTCCCTTTTGTTTTTATCGCTAAGAATTGTATGAACACTACCAAGAACTTTAAATTTTTCTGTAGCTTCTAATTTTTCATCATCCTTCACTCTATCGGGATGTACCTTCAGAGATAATTTGTGATATGCCTTTTTCACTATAAAAATAAGTTATTAAAGTTACATTACGAAAAATGCGAAGTAGTGGTTGTTAAAACAAATTTTAAAAAATAAAAATTTTATTTCGCACCTTCTTTTTCGGTGGCACTTTCGGAAATTTGTAGAACTTCGTATAAATTTGAAGTATCAAAATATTTTTCACATAATTCTAACAAACCCATTGTGAAAATGTTAATTTGTAATGAAATTTTTAAATAACGATAAAGAGTACAAGTAGAGAGCGGCAAAAATTGACAACCGTCAATTGTCAATCAATTCAAACATCAATGTCAATAAGAGTTACTTTCTTTTTCTTTCTCAAAGTTCTTGTGTCCTAATATTATTTTTTGCCAACGAACTCGGAATAACTTTAATTTAAACCATTTTTTAAGTAAATTTACGCAACCAATAGACGAAACATGTAAACATACTAAATATAATAATAAATAGCGATAGAATCTTCAAATTAGTGGTGTTAGCAATATTTAACCATTTTGTAAGTGAAATCCATAACGATTTTTAGATTTTAACACGTTGCCTAAATTCGATAGGAACTCATTACAATTAAATGAATTTGACCGCCATTTTTAAAGACATTTAAGCGAAGGTAATCGGGAAAAAAGCGTTCCTTCTTTCGGACCTCAACTTATATTGTAGAAGCAAATAGAAACCAAAAACAGGTTCTTCGGATTGATCGGGCGGACTGAGTTGATAGCCTCACCATAGTTCAAGCTTGAAGTGAAGAAGCCTGGTGAGAACCCAGGTGAAGCCAGTGGCATCGATCAATTGCCTGGGATGTTCTTTGCACCCTTTCTTATAAGAAGAGGGGACAATAGAGAAACAGGAGAATGTGTCAAAAACACGGTGCTAGGGGGATAATGGGAACCTCACCTCATTGTACTGCCCCAAAGTTTGTGGGGTTGTCCTGTGGTGCAACGCTACTGTGGAGGAGGCGTTGGCCCCTTAGAAGATCGACTAGCCGTCGAGGTGCCCTGACTGTTGTTCCAGAGCACCTCACCAAAGGCGTCACTGATAGCACTCACCGTGGTTTTTGTAGGCATTCAGCACTGTAATGTGCCGCGAGCACCACATATTAACCAGGGCCGGTGTGAATTCAAAAAAGATATAGTGCGTAAATGCAAAAAAAAGGACATAGTGCTCAATTGTATGCGCAGGCACAATTGGATACCCTGTCCCCACATTATCTTGTTCCCATGGGCTGGCAATCCGACACTTCTGGAGGGAAATCCCAGGACCTACTTGACGTGTTGTCTGAGATACGGGGGTGTAACTCCGCCAACTTCCTAACTTCAGACTGCTATTAGACATTGAAAAATCCCAATAATACTTTGGTCCCGGAACTCTAATCAAATTGGGAAGATTAAAAGGCTTGAAAATGGCAATCACGAATTGACTAAAGTAAATCTGTAAACGCGCGGCGACTGGTGCATTAAATTACTAAACCAGCACAACAATGCAGGTATTTTTAACAGAATCATTACCTGTGATAAAAAATGGATCGCTTACGATAATCGGAAACGCTCCGTGCAATGGTTGTACTTCGCCAGTCAGCCAAATCCTGACCCAAATGAAAATGAATCCCAAAATTTTACTTGTAAGCGTTTGGTGGAATACAGTTTTCTCAAATCTGACCAGACTGTTATTGCTGATGTCTATTGTCAGCAATTGCAAACCATCATAGAGAAGCTAGCGGCTAAACAACCTAGGCTGGTCAATTGCTCCACGCCACTGCTGCGTCACTACCACGCTAGAAGACACTGCGCAACAGATGGCTACAAAGTAAAAGAGCTTCAATTGGTAATTCTAAGACATCCCCCGTACTACTCGGACCCTGCATAAACAGACTACCATTTTTTTCGAAATTTTGATAATTTCTTGCAAGGCAAAAAATTCAACTTCGATGGGGTAGTCCAAATCGCCATCAAAGATTTTATTATTTCCCGCCCGACTGGCTTTTATAATAAAGATATCAATGAACTACCTATGAGATGGCAAAAGTGCATAGGGAACAATGGTTCATACTTTGAAAAATTAAATATGTTATATTAAAAGAATACTCGAATTTGTGTTCCTCCCACACAAAACGCCAATTTCATATGTAAGGATCTAATATGAAACAAGTCCCCAAACGTGCGAAGCCGAGACGGACTGTCACTTCTATAATAAAATAAGTAGGTACTTTTTCCATCAAAGTATTATATAAATTACTGCATGGGTTTGTGTATACCAATATATATAATATACTAATAGTACTATTAGCGACGTTTACACTTTGGCTATTGTTAAGAGGGCAGACCATAGAGATAACATATATACAGAAGGAAAGTTAGTCTAACACGCGTCTGCGTAAGTCGAAAGATGCAGGAAATGCAGTACAATCTATGTCTTTTTATTTCATTTTCTCTGTGCAATGTGCATGGTATATAAGATAGACAAAGCTAGTACGTACTGCTTTCTCATCTTCTTTCCCTATTCATCAAGACGACCGGTTGCAGTACCATAGAGATAATATACATAGAGAAGGGAAGCTAACCCGAAAAGCAGCCGACACATTTCTATTTTACGCTGCACGGTTGCCGCAAAATATATATACTCAAATCAAAATAAGGGCCACTAAGATTTTTTTATGTATCATAAAAATAATAAAGACATTAACTTGTTTAACTTATGTAACTACAAAATAATGTTACTGATTATAATATAGGCTAAGAATTGCTTAAAATAATGACCATGAATTGTTTTTTATGTTCATTATAAAATTGGCCACTTTTACTGAAAAACAAGAACAAAAGAAATCACCGGAAAAAGACAAACTACTATTCTTGTTACTTTTGTTTCTTCTTTTTAATAACGAGTATGTCCTCCTCTCTTAGCAATACACTCAAGATGCCTCGTAGCATACTCTGTATTAAATTCGTCACGTTTTCATTCCCAAGCACCTTTTAAAGCGTCAATCGGCTGCTGTTTTTTTATAGACTCCTTGCTTATTCTCTCTAACTCTTCGTTTCAATTGTCCCTTAATTGCTCTAAAGGAAAAACATAAGAATAACATTCAATTATTTTTTTCTTGAAATGATGGCCAATACTTTCAAATTGGGAACACGAACCCATAAAATAAAAAAGGCATAAAAGAGATCAAGGACCAAAGAGTTTGTAATATGAATATAATGCTACTTATCAGTTACTTTCAGTTTACTAAATCGCACTCAAATGTAAATAAACTAGTGGCCCTTATTTTGTTTCNTTAGATCAACCTTTTCCGTCGTCTATTAAATGGTCGATCATTAAAAGGACCTTCATGAAATAATGACAATCATACTTCAAATATTTTTCCAACCTAATTTATAATTATTTGGCTACCAATTCTTTGACTGATTGGAAAAGCTTACAATGGATAGCGTACTTTTTGGATCCGGGGATAAAATAGATACACCGGCTGATGAATTGTGTGAAGATATAAAAGCAATAACAAATAAAGATGACGATTTGCTTGCGAATGAACAATGTGGTGATGAAAAATATGAAGAAAATCATATCGACAAACACAATATAGACAACTTTATTCTTCCCAAGAAGGTACTTGGTGATGATAGCGAGAACACAAGTAGTAGCACTGATAATGACGATACTATTAAAATAAAAGATGCATGCAGCAATGAAACTTCTGATATATCCATGCCTGATATAACGAACCGAATAATAGAATGCAAAAGCATTATTGCATCATTGAAACTAGAATTAAATTCGGAAAGAAATAAATTAGAACAGGAATATCAATACATAAAACCTGAACCTGAAATAATTATACCAGAAGAAGCAAGCTCTGCAAATTATTTGGCCGATCTGTCATATCCAACGGATTTTTTTACTGCCAGTGTCGACACTAAACTTTATTCGGATAGAAACTTAATTGAATATGAAAAGCAATTGCAAAAATATCAAAGAACATTAAATATGGCTCAGAACGCAAAAAAGAACGCTATACGAAAACAAATGCTCGCTAAAGCCTTTAAACTAAAACTCTTAGAGGTAGAAAATCAATGTAATATTGAGTTATTGCGTATAAAACAAAATTTACAATGTCTTGAACCACTTAAAATGATTGCTGAGACTTGGAAGACTGAGAAAGAAAATTGTGATCTAAGTAAATATAATTTAGTACCACTATTTCCGGAAATTTACGCTAGTACGGCAGGTGAAGCTTTTTCTATTGAAGGTTCAGAGTTTGAACCAAATAAAAATTAGAATTGAATAAAACGTCTATCAAATTAAAAATTGATTAAAATGATTATTGGTAACAAATTAAATTAAGTTGTGACACTAATTATTAAAATAAAATCATATGACTCCGGGAGCGAAGTGCGAAAATCAGATTTCAATAAATCAAAGCCGAACAAGACCTCCACAGTGGACCACACACATAGAGGCACGCGCTTCGAATGCTGCCGACTTTTTATTCTTGTCGCGTGAACAGCGATCGTGTGCACTCGGTATTTGTCGGAACACGAACGGAAGGGTCCGTCATTATATACCTTCGCCTGCGCCTCATTCAGTTAGGAACTTGAATTTTATTTTAATGGGATTCCAATTTGTCAATTAGGGACCAGCGCATAAGCAGAACTGGTTTGACTTCTTTACACCTTATATACGATACAGATTATAATTGTAAAGATTTTAAAAGCTGCACTTATTTGAATTATTACACCTATTTATTTTATACCTTAAAATACAACATATTGATGAGTTTTCTTGTTCTTCCTTTTTGATAATTATACCTAATTATAATAATTCTTTATGCGTAATTATATCTACTCTAGATTCCAAAGTATCATGTATACTTAGACAGCTGATATTAGCAGGATGTAGCGATGCTTCGGCATGGCATGGCACGCCTGTGAGATATTTTGTATCGACCCGAAAATTAATATACTTTTAATAACAAGTTTAAAACAATACACCAAATTCTACAATTTGCCGAAATTTGTATTGCTTTTAAAAACGGAATCTAAACCAATCGGGAATATACTTGGTACATCAGGACATCTGTCATCTCAGTCCACCCGTGACCATGGTTGCTGTAAAGCTTCTGAAACGTCCGGCTACATAAATGATTTAACAAACCGCGATAAATCCGTAAAAGTAGTTTTACAGGAATGTTATTATTAAAATATTACTAATATATATATATAATATTACTAATATATATTGATGAGCATTTAAACTTTTTTACAGTAAATATTACATACTACACTAAAAGAATATTCAAGAATGACGATAACTTAGCATTGCCTGGACATAGGGAAGATAACATTTCACCGCTAGAAGAATTGTTGAACTTGTCAGGCAATATACTTATGCATTTATATAAATTGAAAACGGCTAAATATGGATTTGAGACAGGACATTTTTAGTGCCGGACGAACAAGGTCGGACGCTGGCCAAGAGTGCAAATAAAAATCTAAGAAAATAATTTAAAAAATTAAACCGATTTCAAAAATCAACTATAAAACGGTGAAGTAATCATAATTTTGAGGCCTGTCCCTGGAGAAATGTTAGGTATTTCCTTTAAGAATTGGCATCAAATCGTCACAGATTCGGTCACGTTGTAGTAGACGTAAGTAACATTTATAATAAAAAAAAAATTATTAAAATTCAATCATTAGTGGCCAACCATACATACATCTGTATTTATTTATTTATTTTAGTAAGGTTTTACATTACATTTACATTCAATTTCAAACAGTAGATGTATGAAAGTGTTGTATGCTTATTTGTTTGGAAGTCGTAACAGTCTGAATGAAGTGAATATTTTGTAATTCTGAAAACATTAAATACACACATGTCATACTCCTTTTTATGAAGTCTATTTAAAAAATCGGTACCTACGTCTGCTCTGATACGCTGCCTGAGTTGCAACGTATAAGCACAGATAACACAAGTATTATTAGAGTTGTCATTGGAGTGATTGTTTGCATTAAATACGCTCCGCATTTAATAGCTCATCTTTTACTCACTTTTAACATTGGCTATATAACATTTCCTAGAACGTTACAGATGATTATAAAATCTTGGAGTGAAAAAAGTATACAGTAAATTCTTATATAACTGCGAAAATTATTGACAACTAACTGTCCCAACGGATGTTGTTCTATTATAAATTAAATCATGGTAGGTAACGTATAATGCTTACGAGGGCGACATTGAAATTTAGAATTTTTATATCGTTATAATATAATAATGAATCTTCGCAAAATTATGTGCAACATCCTTGAAAAGCCCAGACGACCTGCTAGTATATTACACTTTTTCTGGCCATAAACAATGTTATATTAATTATTAAAATAAAAAAAAAATACATGTGAATTTGGAATCTATCATTTCTATACGATTGTTCATTGTGTTTTCTCATTTTGTCGCCAATATATTGCACAATATTTTGCGATAATAAAATGGAGTGGGATTATGAAGGAACAGAATCGCTGTAATTGCATTACACAAACTAGGTATGGAGAATACACTTTGTATTAGTGAAATATGTATCTACCGGGCTATTGGTAGGAACAGTGGGAGTTCCTCTGTATGTGACAGAGAAAGATCTGACTGCCCACGTTGTGTTCGTACGAAAAAGGTGGTCAAAGCAGTAAGGGAAAGAATTCGAAGAAATCACGTCCGAAAGCAAAAGATTTTATCTCGGGAAATGAAGATAGCACTTAGAATCCTGTTACGTATTTTCATAGACTTACAGCTTATAAGAGACGCAGTGTTCATTTTTTAACTGATAAATTAAAGCTGAATAGAGTGGTAAAATCGGAATAAGTATTGCAGCGGTACGCACAGGGAGATCACAGAAGATGTTGTTTAGGAATGAGATTTACAATTGAGCAGCAATTTACAATATACAACTTAACAAACAAAATGACGTATTTATGCTCGAAGCGCTAATGGAACTTCTCAACTAGTCAACAGAGTGCAACGTGGGCAGTATCCGAATTCAGTGATGAAGGAGTGACTTAGCCATATTTTTATGCCAAAGGTATAACAAGAATATCGGCACAAGTGTATTGAGATATTATTCTTGAGCTACCTTTTCAAGCCTCCTTAAGCCTCTTAATAACACAATGTTCGATAGTGAATTATGGTCCTTCCAGCTTGACTCGAGACTAGATCATAAAGCTCGACTAAGCCAATCTTGTTTAAAACGAACGTTCCGAATTCAATGTTTTTTACGAATTTGCTGAAGACTATTTCTTCATCTAGTTCGGACGTTGGTGGTTGGATTATGATTTATGGTCAGTTTTAGGTTAGTAGTCGTCTCACCATAAAGCTTGACGAATTATATCCACCGGAGCAGGCTCGGTTTCGCAGAGGATTTAGCACCATGAACCACAATTTCACCATAAGACAAGTTGTACAGAAGACACAAGTTGCACACGCAGTCGATGTGCCTCGCCTTTGTGGACTAGGAAAAAGCTTTTGAGTATGTCGATGTTTTGAGTATGTTGTTCGATACGCGATACGTCAAAGTACTAGAGTTTATGTCCGTTCGGATTCTAGGAGGATCCATTGCATCGAGGAGTGCGACAGGGGGATGTCATTTCCCCGAAACCGTACGCTAATGCTTTGGAGGATGCATTTAAGGCTTTAAACTGGGCAGAATGCGGCAATAATGCTATGCTGCATTCTGTTGTGTGAGGTTAGGATGTGAGAGATATTCCTCTCGGTAAACGTCGATGGTGCTATTCTTAAAGCCGTAGACGAACACGTCTAGCTTGGGCCATTATTGCAACTATATAACTGATATAACTGATATAACTTCGAGAAGGAAGCCGATGCATGATTCAGTTGGGTTGGACAGCATTTCGGAAGCTTCGTCACATTCTCACGTCGTCTATACCGCGGAGCTTGAAAACGAAAGGCTTCAACCAATGCTTTCTCCCCGTGATGACCTACGGGGTCCAAACATGGCCTCTTAATTCAGGACTGGTCCGCAAGTTTGTGGATAATCAATGGGCTATTAATCGTGCTATGTTGGGTGTTTCTCTGCCCGCTAGAATTCGTAACGAAGTCATAAGGCAGAGAACTAAAGTATCCGATATCAAGCGACTCGCTGAAGTGGCAATGGGCTGGTCACACAATCAGAAGAACAGATGGCAGATGGGCCAGTAAGGTTCTGAAGTGCCTGCGTTTAGGAAAACGAAGTGTTGGTCGACCGTTCACTAGGTGGGAAGACGATCTTAGTGCAGTAGCTGGTCCGGGATGGATGCGAGTAGCAGGTGATCGGTCGTGCTGGCCTTCATTGAAAGAGGCCCATGTCAATATTCAGTACAGCTTACTCTAAGCGCCACGATAATTTGGATTTCCTAAAATAATCCAAACGATTGTTAGTGCGTGCCTCTATTGATAATTGGCATGAAAGTTTAAATGACCGTATTGCAGCCAATGAAGATCACTTCGAATAAGCTTTCTATATTTTTTTACTGTTTTACATTCGAGTTTTAGAGAAACACACTTGTAAAGGTACAAATGTTATGTGCATTTTTTTTTTATCTTTGTTACAACATATTGTGGCAAGACTAGGTCTTGTTCTTTGCGATGGCAATCAGTACTATCTATCTATTAACATGGAGATCAGGGATGGAGTCTTAACAATGGGCGGATCGATGGTCGGAATACTTAAATAAACGGTAAGCGGTCGGTTTTCGATGGCCCATTGAGGGGAAGGGAAAGAAGAGCAACGCGCCTCTATGCCTCTATGCGGGTTTATATGGGTGTCGGTAGTCACCATAACACTCCCTCTGTTCGTCTACTATATTATACTATAAATAACAATATTTGTGGCAAGACTAGGCATAACTCGAACTAACAGCATTCTGTATAGTGTCGCAGTAACAGTGCCGGATTAACCACGTAGGTTTTACAATTATCCTTTCAGAAGACAACTTCTATGACTCATTCCAAATTTAAATTTAATAAAATTTCTCGCAAAGTGACAGCTATGATGTGATTTTCTGGTGACTCATAGGCGAGGAGGAGATAAATGTGTAAACCTGTTTGCATGAGAATTGTGCGGATGTCTATGATCGACGGTGGTCGTTCAAAGGGTATGTGACTGCTCGATTATCTCATTATTGTCGGCTCACACACGAAGGCGCTGAATGGGCAATAATTTCAATCACTCATTTATAGTATAACTTGCTAAACACTTATATTGTTTTAGCAAACTACCTGAAAATGAATTAAACGTTGAAGTAATCTAATTGCATGGCAGCTCTAAACTCGCTCGCCGTGGCCTGATTCAGTTGCAAATGTCTACCTGCACCCTGTTTCAGCGGTGTTAATTTCATACAAACTTTCACCTCCCAGATATTATAGTCCTCCGGTGGTGGACTTTTGGAAGAAAGAATAGCCTATGTTTGATCACGGGTCTTTAATTATAATATGAAAACCCAATTTCATCTAAGTCAAAGAGAAAGCCTGATTAGTGTGGGTTAGTATTGATCAGAATAGACATGACACTTGTGACACTGACACAACGAACCGTGAAGAAGAGGGTTTTAATCGCATTTAAGTCTTTGCGGACCAAAATTCCTGTCAAAGTACGACCGCGATGCTGTGAAACTATCCACACTCGCTATTCACGGCCTTCGGCCTTGTGCCGCGTTGTAGGCAGATAACATTCGCATAAACTTATGAAATCGAGCATGGGTGCTCCTGTGAAGTAGAGTCTGGATTGTAAAATATTATTTAGATATTTTATATTATCGGTAAGACATTTAATAATCTGAGAAGTTTGTAATAATACGGGGTACATAAATTAATTGGCCGTAAGCTGATGATATGTTAAACGCCTTGTATGTTTTGTCAAGCTGCTTACGGGCGGCTAAAGTAAACTCCACCAAGTAGTTGTGAGTGTCGCGCCGGCACAGTGTGAGCAAACAAATTTTTCGACAAGGGACAGAGGTGTCGGACTGTCGGCACAGCTAATGGAGGAGAGTGCTCGGCCAATACGCGGAGTGTTTTAAACTATTTACTTTACCATAAAGCTCCTCACTTCGGTTCTTGTCAACCAAAAAAAAATGTACACTCATTTAATGTAGGAGCAATGGTAACTGGAAGTCGCTCGGAGATCGAAACTGTGCGGTAGTTTCGGTTTGAACGAATCATTTCCATGCACAAACTTTCGCATGTACAATATTATTAGGAGTGGGATTAAAAATGGTAAACAGTTCTTTGCGTATCAAGCTTGTAATAACCTATCTGATTTAGATAATTCATTCAACATGTTGTTGTATTCTTCTAAATTTAAGAATAACACATTTCCGACGTCTTTGCCAATAATAATCATAATATGTACTTTTTACCCGTTTACAACTTTCGATAACAAGCGCAGCGATATAATGTGGCAGGGACAGTGCCGGTTAGCCACATAGTCAAAGTAGCGATTGCTACGGGACTCGCGCTCAAAGTGGACTTGCTGTAAAGCAGAGTCTACTTGAGCTACAGGGGTAAATATAACAAAAGTAGTTGCAAATGTGTTGCTCAACCCAATCACCCCGCCTCTACACCCTGCCAATGGGCCACCAACTAAATATAAAGCTAACATATTTTGTTGAATACTTGATTAATTTGTTGAAGGTACAATACTTGAGCCTTGTTTCATGTTTACTCTCCGTCACTTATAAGACGAGGGGCCCATAGCCAAATAAGATAATACACTAGACGCAAGACATCATAGTATTTTATAACCTTTAGCCCCCATTCTTTTTTTTTTTTTTTTTGTTGACGCGGGGAAACATATTTACGCGCCTTCACTGGCCCTGGGTGGGGTCCAGTGGTGTGTGGGGCTCGCAGCACATTGTATAGTGCCGAATACCCACAAAAACCACCGCGAGTGCCACCAGTGCCATCTTTGATAAGGTGCCCCGGAACAACAAATCATCAGGGCACCTCGACGGCAAGTCGGCCCCCGAAGAGACCGACGCCACCTCCACAGATGGGGTTGTCCCGCACCACAGGACAACCCCACCGACTTTGAGACAGTGCAATGGGGTGAGGTTCCCATCCTCGCCCCTTGCCCCGTTCGCAAATGCGCCGCCACTTCTTGCTCTTTTGTCCCCTCTTCTTATAAGAGGGGTACAAAGAGCGGTACCTCCTCCTGCTCTTAAGTCCCCTCTTCTTATAGGAGGGGTACTAAGAGCCGCAACCTCCTCGGTTCAATTGGCTTCGCCCAAGGTGTCTCGGATAACCCCAGGCTACTGAGCCCCACCGCCACGACAAGGCTTGAACCATGGTGGGGAATTAGCCCCCATTCCTCCAACAAACAGAGGCAAATAAATTTGCTATTTCATTGACCTAAATTTGGCTACAATATCTACATCGGGAGCAGTTTGGAAGATTTCATTAAAATAAACATGTGTAAACATAAGACGGATAAAAGCTAATTATGATGAAGATATACCATGACCAAGAGTAAAGGCCATAGAACACATTTAATAGGATTGGGAACACGTCGCCGCCAGTCCGAAGAACTGTACAGGCGAATGCAACAGTACAGCCAATATTAGTAGGTCCCTCCGAATAAAAAAAAGATAAGATTAGGAACACATTTGCTAGATTCTATCATCATGATTAATTTAAGAAGAGGTAGTGCCACGAAATTGGGCCGGACTAAAGTGACATCTTCAGTGTCGCGTTTCGTGCGGTTTTTGAGTAGCCGGTGGCCCATTGGGGGGGGGGGGGACGCATCGGCATAGGAATTATGTGTAAGTTCTTGGGCGTCGGTAGTCGTAAAAAGGCTCCGATTTCTCGTTTGCCCCCCTATTCTATAAAAAAGGAATAATAAGGGCGTAGTGCCACACTTAGTCGGGGAATTTAGGCAAAGTTGTGTTATGCAAGGGAGGCGAAGCTGGTCATCTTTTTGTGAGTGATTGATATTGCTGTTTTATAATCGAATTGAGCCCATACGACCGGGGGGTTTTGCTCAGATAAAACGCAACACTGCAGTGTATTTCTTATTAAATTCGGCTATATGCAACTGTTACGTTGGCGTAGCAGGTTACATACGTAGCACTGAACGTCCCTCGTCTCAGCCGGCCTTATTTTCTTTATATTTGTCACGTGCATTTGAATATATATTGATAGGTATTAGTAAAATTTCGTAAAAAAGATTCACCAGAAATTTTATTTCTCACCACACCTATCTATGGTATTTAAAGAAATTGGGATTCCTATTATACTTGGTTCACTAATCTAAGCTTGGCGCCGAGTTATAGCGTACAAAGGAACGGATGTTATTAGGGTTTATTTGCATTTCTTTGTTTCCTTATCGCATTGTGTCATCGAATTTATGTTGGGATTATAACGAATAGAGCAAATAGAAAATAGGACTGTGTCAACGTTTATTTACTTATGGTGATATCCATTTTATTTTTGTGAAAAATTATGAGTCCATTATATAAGGGATGTATTTGTGAATTCTTGAAGTCAACCCGAGTGGGATTTCCAGGATGTCACATTAATTAAGTATTTATCATTAGACTTTATCTAGCTAAACATCCATCCAAGCTAGACCGGCGTCCGGGACTGCACGTGATTTGCCAGGCGTTCAAAATTCCACATTGTATATCTTTTATTTTCTCAGATGACTTCCGGTTTTCTACAATATTACTGAGACAGTGGATGCAAGTGGCTCGTGAACTATGGCGCTCTATGGGGGAGGAATGTGTCCAGCAGTGGACGTCGTCCGGCTGATCAAGAAGAAGAAGATGATAGAGACAGTGCCAAATGAAGGTCGTACCAAACCTGTAGCAAATTCTATTCCGGGTTCTTTGATTTGCTATCATTTTCACGTGTTAAAATAGATTGCTACAGGCCATGTAGAATTTGCTACATAGCGGGGCTAATTTAAGCGCGGGGACCGTTGCCGTTACTACTTTTACCATGTGGTTAATCCAACACTGTATACTGATAGTTATGATTTGTCAAATTTTCATTAGCGAGTAAATGGAAAAGAAAAACTAAAAAATACCTCGACCCATCGTAGCGACAGCTGGCGTCATGATACGATAGTTTGCAGTTCGCCCTCTAAGTAACTATTGAATAAGAGATGGTGCCATACTACACTGCACCCGACATAGCCTGATGCGATCGTGGGGATACTTGACGCTCACACGAGCTATTACTACCGTTTCCGGCGGTTGTCCGGTGGCCCATAGAGGGAGCAGGGAAGATTAGCATAACCTCTGTGCGGATGCTTATGATCTCTCGATTGCCCCTATGTAATAAAAAAATAATGAGAATTATAAAAAGAAAGTAGACACTAACGCTTAAATAATCTGACTAGCTATTTGCATTACAGTTTAGTGTATATTATTGTAGCGAGTCTTCTAACCTTCTTTATTACACTAGCACCAAAGTGATAAGAATACGTGTTATTACGCTATGAAACCACATGGCACCTACCGATTGTTCTCGTAATAATTACTGTCGACATTCTGTTCATAATATATGAAAATTCCGTGTTAAAAAACCCAAATCATGGCCAATTCATTAATCATCAAACCTACAATATTTGAATTGACTAAGAAATCCTTATATCACTGTTTCATTCCCTATAAAGGTTGAACACACACTTTGGAACTGCAGAACTTACCCTAGAAATTTCTTGATACACTATCCATCTTTCCTTTAGTGCGTAAGATTATGATTCGCCCACCGTTCCTTCGCGCTAAGTCCGTAACACGGGACTAAGCTAACGTAGTATAACAAGTCCACCTTTATCTTCTTATGTTTAAAACAAAGTCAGAATCTACTGAACGGTTTTTCATGTGGTTTTCACACATGGTCAGATGGAATCCCGAGGAACGTTTTAACGTTATAAGGGCCCTGGCTATTTTTCACGGACGAAGCCGGAGCAATCCTATCCGGAGCTATTAACAGTAATTTAGAGAAAAAAAACCTCATCTTATTATTTTTTTTACATTATTATAGCACAAGTTTCTAAAATGGAAATTTTCTAGAACCGAGCCTCGTAGGTTTTACCACGCGCGGCTCACGTGCTGCTTCAAACTGGGCTAATTAATTGATAATAATTATTGGCACAGTACGCGCTAATCTATAATAATTAATTATTTAGGCGGCTGATGCCCTAGCAGCCGATGATAATAAAATACTTTCAATTTCCTGAAAAAGTAAGAAATTTGATTTTCGTGCGCCCTAGGCGATCCTTGTAACTCCTAAGTCCTAGCTTATGTTTAGATTAAAAACATTATAGGAGTAAAAGTTGTACCATCTTGTTTCAAATTTTGTAATGCTCTCTGTGTGGCAGACTTTGGCATATTCAAGTTGGTATATACGTGTAGGTTATAAGGCTGGGAAGCCTTATAACCTACACTGCTTGAAATTTCTTCCTGCTTGAATTATTTGTAGCTCTGCAATGTTCTGTCGTGAAGTGTGAGCTAGTGCGTTGTCACTGTTTGCAATTCTTGACAATGGACATCTGCTGTCACTGTTGTGCTTTTCGATAATAAACTGTGACGTACAAGTCCGACAGCGATCCACCGGACAGCTGTCGTTCTATAAATCAAACTTTAGGCTTGAAACTATTGAATCAATAATAGACTATATTTATATGGGCATTGTTAATCCCATGTCAACACGTCGTTATTTTGCGTGTCAATGTTTCAGCGATATTTCACAAACGAGCCCGTACTCAAAAATTATACGATTAACTAATCTACGGGCAACATATGCCAAAAATTATTAGTTTGAACATAACTCAATAGATCTGTAAATTCTTGTCGAATCTAAGTTGCCGGTAAAGACCTATTAATTGCTAAACCAGGTAAAAACAATTCAAAGATAAGAAAAATAACAGTTGAAATTCCTGTCGGCATGACACCGTGCAATTAGTCATTGTGTTAGAATTATTAACGCCGGCGCTTGTACAATGGCCGTCATAAAGTAATCTCATAATAGTTGAAAGCTTATCTCTTTTAGCAAGGTGTTGTTAGGAACGCTCTCACGCGCGGTATCTTCAGGTCTGGACACTCACTTCCGAGTATTATCGGCCAGGAAGTGTTAGGTTTATCTTCAGGTAAAAATATTAGTCACGTAAGCCCTGTAAATATCATTTTGGTATACTCTTTGTTGTTTTGTATTCTGGTCTAAAACTATCGGCCGGAATATTTTCCGCCGCGTTTAGGAAAAAGAAGTTTTGGTCGACCGTTAGACCAGGTGGGAAGACGATCTCCGTGCAGTAGCCGGTCCGGGACGGATGCGAGTAGCAGGAGATCGGACGTCTTGGCGTTCATTGAAATACCGATAAGCAGCCACTGATGATTGACGATTGAAATACAATGAATCTTACAATGGTTTATATAAATATTTTTACAACGTTTCAGTAGTTTATAACATGAATTATGAATATGATTTTCTAAAAATCTAATGAACGGAATATTTCTCCAGCATAAAGCGATTCCCGTACATAACTGGTGTTGGTAACAGCTTGTTCACGTATACATCTATAAAAATAATCATCAAATAAAAGTCCTTATATTATTGGTCTGTAGTTATCACTAAGTAGGATCCTATCGGTGAGCTAATGCTCACTATTAGGTCACCATAATAAAATACTCCCTTCGTTTACAAAGTTCCCTCTTTTTATATAAAATAATCCTTTCTTTCACACCTATTGTAACATTAGTAACAACGAGGTGAAATAAGGGATACGCTGTAAATAATAAAAATACTTTGCCTATATTTTGATTGTATCCGGTCTTCTGGAGTTAGCCTCACCAATCGTCTAGAGGTAGTCCAGAGCGGTTTAAGTAGCCACGTATCACCTGCCAGTTTGCTCCTTATAATAATTATTATCTTTTATCCTGTACAAAAAAAGAAGTACGATAATCGACGCCAAAGTGAATAATGTTTCACAATTGATGACTAGTATGTCCATTATCGTTACTTCACAAGAATTAGATACATGAGAACTGTTTATATGTTGGCACATATATGTCTAAACAAATACTCATGCGGGAAAAACCTTTCAACAAAAAAATTATGGTCTAAATTTATATACAGTATTTGTTCCGCGTAACGGCAACGCGTTACCCGTAATAAAATATAACTGGCCCATTGGGGGAGGGGGAAGGAGGACAACGCATTGGCATAGTAATTATGTGGATATATATGGGCGTCGGTAGCTGTGAAAAGGTGCCAATTGATCGTTTGCCAATTTCGGCCTATATTATAGATGCGAGTAGCAGGAGATCTGCCGTCTTAGCGTTTATTGAAAGAGGCCTGTGTCTGGCAGTGGACCGGTAAGGGCTGATAATGGTGACGGTGATGATGATATGTTTAATATATATAACATAATGACGTATACTTCTATTATGTATACACATACAAATTATAAACTTAGTAATTATAGTTAGTTATAAGTTGTTAGAAAATTAACATACATTTTCCTAAACAAATAAACAGATACACAAATAAACTGAAAAAATAAAATATTATCAGGACTGATTCTAAGCAGACATTTCGTCACTGAACGAAAATTTTATCCCGATCCCTCGATCCCTCAGTTTCTTATTTTTCTTCATCCCAACGTTTCGATAACATTTCGGCTATGATGGTCACGGGCAGACTCGTTACGGTGATGCTGTCTCATTCCACAAGCAAATCTTTAGAAACGCGACAAAGTCCATTAAATTGTCATAATAATGAATAACATTCGCGTGAATATACCAAAACAATTTATAAACGTAACGTTTCGCCACTGCGTCGCGACGCCACACCTATGTCCCAGTTTGAATCCGTAAATGAAGGCTTGATTCACGTACATCTATTTCATTGTAGTTGTGTTGGAACACCACTACGGAACAGACTGCAGATTTATCATTAGACATCACCTAGCGGTATCACCCGCGGAACTGTAGCCCACTAGACGTAGCCTCGTGGTATATACCTTACTCTATAAATTAAATATTTAACACGAAAATAATTTCAATTCCGGCCAGTAGTTCCTGAGCTTAGCGCATTCAAACAAATGAACAAACTCTTCATATTATTAGTATATAATTCTAAAACGGGTAGAATTATTTGACGACCATCTATCCAGCAAGTAATGAACTTTTTTATATAGTATAGGGTGGATGGTAGTACCTGAGCAATCTGAGCCTTTGTACGACTACCGACGCCCATGAAAATCAGTATAATTGCTATGCCGATGCGTTGCCCTACATTTCACCTTCTCCCCAATGGACCACCGGCTCCGAACTGCACGCGACAACGAAGATGTCACTTTACGCCGGTAGCATGCGATTTGGTACCTCCCTGGTCGTGTCGGCCCAATCTGGTGACTATCGACGCCCATTAACATCCGCATGATTGATGGTTATGGAAATGTGTTGTCGTCCTTTACCCACAGGCCACATACAAACTGCACAAAATGCGACAGCGCAACTATGAGTTTTATGGCGATATCATGTGAGCGAGAGGTCGCGCCGGCTCGATTCGGCTGCAAAGCAGAAATGGCACGAACATTGGTATACATGTAAATTAACTAAAAAAATAAATAAATGTAAATGAATTTGATTTCTTTTGCAGTAAAGGTCAAACGAGAAATGGGTGTTTTTTGCCAACTACCCATGCCTATCAATATTGTACAGATACATTCTCTCATCGCCTGCAAATAGCTGGTGCAGCTACACAAAACACGCACGAAACGGGTCGGTATAGCTGTCACTTTACGGCGGCATCAATGCTATGTTCTAAAGGCATAAGCAAAGTGCGGTACTTACTCCATATGTGTTCGGACATGCACCTGGTAGAGTTCCCGCCGATGGACTGGAATAGGGCACCGTTTGGCTGTACTGGCGCTATTACATGTGGTAAGCCCACAATTTTCAGTATCTTTCAGAGGTAGTGCCATGAGGTGACAAGAGAACACAATGTGCCGATAAAGATCTTCAAGGAAATACTTTACACATTTTCTTAGGCAAAGTGGCAGATTTCCACGTTAGACTAGGGGTCTAGTCGGGTCAGGTGACTACTTCATTATCCTCTTTCTAAAGAGCATCCAGAAAATGGTCGATAAAAGGTACTGCACACAACTTGTTTGCTTAAGATACTATAATAGTCTACTTAGTCTTCGTTGGGTTTTCCAGCACTAATATATATTAGCGAGAGAATTTTTTAACAATAAACTATAATGTAGCCTTCTTACATCATTGGGTTTCTCGAAATGAATCCACCTGGAACCGATGTCTAACATGAAGTAAGACATAAGAGAGGGTTATATGTGAGTGGCCTATACTATTGAAACAAAGCCCAATACAGCTTCATCGGAGATACGTAAGGTTCTTCGGAGGACGAAACTAGGGTGTGAGGAGGAAAAGAAGTATTAATTGTAACTATTATTATAATGGCCCCTGCTCCGTCTCTAGCTACGGGGAAGCACTCGCGCGATAGCTGTAAGTAGCCTTGGCATGGATTAACTATGAAAGATAGACACGCTCAGACGGGAAGACATTCGCCACAATCATTATCTTACTATAGGTGTATGCGTTAGGCTTTGCTATATTTCATCTAAATTGGACTGGCATGGTCCAGGAGTACCTCTCGCTCACCCAATAGCGGCATGAAGTGATTTCTACCTAGTCTATAGGGGCTCTGTTGGTGTAATGAATCTATTGGGAAGAATAGGTAAAGCGCAACATATCCACATTGCTTCTCGTTGTGGGGATATTTATGGTAGTAGCTATCAAAAAATTCCAACTGCTCGTTGCCCACTTTGGTATAGAACAACGTCCAAGGAGACAAATTTCTAGATGAAGCCGATTTGGGCCGGCGCGACCTCTCAATCACATGATACCGCCGCAAATTGACAGTTAAGTAAGTATAGTTTGTTACTCTGGTGGTCTATTAGAGGGGGAGGCCGGAATGTCCTGCAAAATTTATGCTTCTGTTTACGGGCCACTTCATGTCGTACAAAAATCCTAGCAAAATGCACAGGATCACCAGGTGTCACCGTGGAGATCTTCTTGATCAGAAGATTTGCGTCATTAAACGAATCTTCTTCTCTACGTTGTTGACGCTTTGCTGTCTAATCCGTCCTGTGGTGAAATTAAAATAAAAAAGTTTTGATTGAAAATAGACTTGTAAAAACTACAACAATTGAATCTACAGATTCAACCCTGGTTTTCTACTGAGAAAAACCTGTGATACAAACCAAGTGGGTCTCATCAATCAGTGGACGCGGAAGTGAGTAAGAAAGATCCTGCGTGTCTTTGGGTGACATAGCTGCAGGAGTGGCAGTCGATCACTGCGAATAGGTTGTCGTCGTAGGTTGATTCAGTGCAATAACTGTTAATCTAGGTAAAGTATTTTAATTATTACAGTAATTTTAAATAAGATGACCCGGTAAGTTCCATTCGCGAGTTCTTAAAAGAATAGGATTCTGGTGGTATAGTTTTGTAATATCCTGTAATAAAACGAACTTTCCTGCTAGCTGTTACTTTGATGACCAACTGGTGATCCGACTGCTTATTTACGACCCGTGTCATTAGGAAAATGTTTGTACATTAAACGAACTAAAATATTGGTCATGTATCATCTTATTCAATAGCGAAAACAAGCACTTAAATACGATATTTTATTTATGTATTTGACTTAATTTACATTTGTGGAAAATTTTGAATTTCCTGCAACAGTATAATTCGAGCTGTTCATAATAATAATTATTTTTTAGACTTGTAAAATACTTACATTTGTTTTCTTTTACAATGATGTAACATGCCAGCAGGTAAGCAGTGTTACTTTGCGCGCATTCAAACAATGCAAGCACAATAAACATCTTGTAAGGATTTTAACGAGACAATGATCGCCTTGCCACTTTTCATTCATAGCTTAAAAAATCAGGGCTGGATTTAACAAGGGATGTTTGATTTCGGTACAAGGCATTCGGATCTCAGTGTCGCACAAAACGCGGCGCGCGATGGTCGTGCGTCGGACGCGCGTGAAGTGATGTCTGCGAGATGAGGCTTTTGCTGGTGCTACTGTGGTTGGGTGCGGCGGCCGCTTGCGGCCCGGGCCGCGGCTTCACCCGCCGCCACGGACCGCACCGCATAACCCCCCTTGTCTTCAACCAACATGAACCGAACATTAGTGAGAACTCCAAAGCCGCCAGTGGTCCACCCGAGGGTCGGATATCCCGGGAAGACGTCAAGTTCAGAGATTTAGTGCCTAATTATAATCCGGACATAGATTTCAAGGATGACGAAGGTACCGGTGCCGACCGGCTTATGACCCAGGTGAGTGATGCCTAGGCTAATTTATTAAAAGTAGTTTTATTTACAGCCAGTATTTCGATTTTGGTATACGGCCAGTTTACTAGTTTGATTTTGGAATGTCCGTTATGTTGTTGATTGAAAACAATGAGTTTCATGAAGTGCCCGCTGTTTTGAAAACAGTTTACGGTCGCGGGTAGGGACAATCGTTGGTGTAAACATAAACTCTGTTTGAACAATGGTAACAAATTGCAGGCGTTACGGTAGCTTCGTAGCGGGTGTTACGATTGTAGCACTGCAATCACGCAGGGTTTGACAACGGATATTTTGTCTGTGTGACTAATGCATGAATGATGGACCCCTTCAATTTTTACGTACTTTGGGAAATTGACTTGCCATTGTTGTACCTCAGACCCAACGAATGTTTTATGTGACTGTCGTAAATTACTTTTTTACGAATTGCTCTTAATGTGTGTATTTAATGAGGGAAAATTTACAATCTGTTTAAAATGTTTTCTTTACGTCTTAAGTTAACATGTCTATGTTTTGTGCGTACATTCGAAATCTTCTAATTAGCGCAATTAACACTAACAATAGGAAAAATCACGATCAAAAATTATATTTGTCATGACCATGACCGTCGCTTATTCTAGATAGGTTTATCACGACCAATCCTCAAGGTTTTTGATATGCAAATGAAAACTGTAATGGTTTCAGTAATACCTTACCGCAGTTGGATTAAGGATCCAAATTCAAATGTTCAACTATTCGAAAGTTCTATATTTAAAATCTTAATTTCAATAAATAAATTTTTTATCTTAGTTAAATTTGAATAACACAAGTCATTAAATTTGACAAGTCTATAAATCCTCATCAAATTTAGAGAACATTTAATTATTAATATAAAAATGTAATTTTTTAAATATAATTAAAGTATAACATTAAAATCAAGGAAGCGACATGTAAATGATATACCAATGTTAAGTTTCAATACACAAAGAGAAAAGCATTTATATGAAATACATAAGTCAAAATGTTTCTTACGTGTTGAGTAGATAACATACAATTACTTTTTAAGTATAAAACTTAAGTGTGTTTAAAATTATCATTCGCGGAGTTAAGGATTTAATGAGCTCTGTCTGATCTTTCCGACGGGAAATGATGAACGTAGGTATTAAAGATAAATATAAAGATGGGTTTCACAATAATTTGCTAATTCATTTACAAAAAAGTAATATTATTTAATAATTAAATACTATTGTAAGATTATAGCAGATCGTAAAGGCGTAAGAATGTTACAAGTTTAAAATTAGGAATAAGAAGTTAGATGTTTAAAATATTTGACGTATATATTTTTTTATTTGACTTTAAATATTTAGACGAATCGCGAGTTTGAGTTCTAGTCAAGTTTGAACGATCTCGCTCTAATGGTATAGCAAATAAAGGAGTATGTTGACAAACAAACGAATATTTGCCGGAGAATTCCAGATAATTGCAGTACACAATGGACTTTTCGTGTAGTGTATAATATGTAATTTATATAAGGACTTTAAGATTAATAGCAGTATACATCTTGTGAAAATGTCAAAAATCATTTTACATACCTAAATGGGAATATGAATAACATTAAAAAAGCCTTTGAATTTCTTACATATCACATTAGTATTACAGCGCTAAGTGCGGTTATTTACCGTCCTTATGTAATAATATTTGTAAGTCAATTAGTCCAACAAATTTGTATAATCGTTATATTTCTATATCGTCATCATAACTTCAAATTACTTTGGCATATTAGTGTCATCGCAGCGTTGCACTCGAATTGGCTGATGAAGACGGGGAATTAACCCACTGTAATATAAAGATGGCTTGAAGTCATGGCCATGACGCCCCTTGTATTTTCCTCGTGTCATTTTACAGATGATCGATGTAATTATTATAAATGTTAATATGCAGTTTCACTTCCATATCAAAGGCTAAGTATGAACGATGTCTTGGCATGAGCTAACTGAAGCAAGTAATGAGCCTTACAGTAGTCGATTTTTTAATCGGAAATAAAAATATTATATTGGCAGGGACTGAAATTAACCTAAGTGAAAATTCGCAATGAAATATTTATTGTAATTATAATAGTTCATTATTGAAATCAAATTGAAAACACGCGCAATGTTTCCCCAATTTCCTTCATCACAGTTCTGTCCCCGTTTAACGATAATACTCTAACAAAAACTATCCAACAACCGAGTGGAAAGAACTGACACATAAAGGAAAATAACTATTCCTTGGAATTTTCATTTCTCTCTTTAATCTCTCAATATCATTAAAGAACCATAAATCTATCAATACATAAATACCACTGGATAGTATAAACATTTTTCTATAACATCCTCTGATCAATACTGGCTGAGAATTAATATGTCTGCATACGAATAGATAAAGTCCAGAGTATTAAACGATGTTTACTTAATTCCTTCGACGCAACAAAATCGATATTTCAGGGGCTCGTGGAATATAATGTCAATCCCTAGTGTTTAACGCCGGTCGAATTAATTTAGCATCGATACAAGATATTCGCCCGACACTTTAAAAGCAATTAAGATCGGTATTCGTTTTGGCATTTCGTTGAAATCCTGTTTCCTTGCAGCCGATTTATTTTCATAATAGTCTTCACGTTTAAGGATGCCATTGCTAGTTTTGGCCAATAACCGCATAAGCATGTTTGTGCATCAAATATTGTAGTTTAATACTTTAACGTTACTATGTACAAGTTAAGATGATAATTCGTCGTGCGTGTGTGAGTGTCGATGAAGAAATGCCGGCGCGAATCTGCCAGTGGTTATGTTATGTGCCCGCCGCGGGCAGCACATAGCCCGAGCCGAACCGAGCAGCCTTGCATTCGTAAAAATCTTTAAACCGGTTCGATGCGCCTCCATTACTTTCTTTCTGCCTCTACCGTGCCTCCCATTTAACTCGAACCCACTTTTTTATCAGGAATCGGTATCTCCTCATAGTATTATTTATTTCTCATGAATAAGAAAGAACATAAGTAAAGTTTATGCGTACGAGATGCGGTCGTCCACATGCCATATGCATTTACGATAAACCTGTCGTCAACTGAAGAGTTGATATTTAAACAATTCATCGATTCGTAGTTTGTTCACAGTATGTACAATGAAATCCATTTTCAAATAATTGAAATGTATTATTGTATAAAATTTAAAGTAAGAACAACATTATACTTAAAACATGTAAAGAGTAAATATATCAAGAAGAGCATAAAGTATTTATATTGCCCATCGTGTCCTATTGTTATTGCTAAGCCACAAACACATCGGAGCGGTGCCAACATGGGATTTTTAATCTAAAACCTTTACCATTGATTTGTTAGATAGTCGTATGGACCGCAAAATAGGCTTAAGACCGCATCCCCAGCGCTTCCATTTTCAATAGGAATTACTTACAAATTTTATGTAAGTTTTTATTTAATATTTTATCGTCGCGTATGAGTGGTGCGCGGGGTCCGGGGTGCGGGACATAAATATCTTGGTGATTTATGGTGAAGGCGGTCGCGGGATAGGTCAGCATTATTCAATTTCGTATTTGAGGCTCGAATTACAATGAGCTTTTACTGCCTGCTCGCGCGCAGATAGATCGGCCATCACAAACGATACTTATAATAAAACCATGCCTTTTCACCATTATATTCGCCACTCTCGAAACCAACCCGAATGGCTAATTTATTACACATAAATTAATGCAATAAGAAATTATACTTTAAATTGGCTTAAAGGCCACTTAATTATTGATTGTTTATACACTTTTTATATGGGGCGATACGGTAAAGTGGTTTAATTTGTTGGCAGCAAAGAAGCCGCCGTCCAAATTAGATGCTTTTGGCTTATTAGCGAAGGAGAAAAAAAAAATTGAATGAGCCTCACTCGTTTTGTGAATAATTGACCATAATCAAATTAATCCTAAAATCCTATGGTTGGTTTACGGCGTTGTAAAACGCAATAAAGAACTTTTAACAACCTATCATAACACCGTGTTTACTATTTATATACCTTTAAAACAAATATACAAATACGTTTATAAGAAGTAGTTGTATTGCAGTCAAGTGTAGCCGGCACGGCTGGGGAAGTGGTCATCTCACAATATCAGCGTAAAGCTATGCTGTTGTGGTTAGTTAGGTTTATCACGGCTTCACGAGGGGATTGAGTTAGGCAGTTGGAAAGATAGGCAAGCGCTCGTGGATACCGGATAAGCACCTGGTGTTGAGCCGATGCTTGCCATTAGATGATTATCGTTTGGGAGCCTGTGGTATAGCTACGAGTATTATAATTAAATGCCGTAACGTCTAACTCATGAACATTTTTCTTACCCCTTCTTCATTTCGTCAGTTATTTTTAATTTGTCTGTGGAATTGTAAAGTGAGACCATGAGCATAATATAGGTAATCAGACCATATCCCCGGCCGGAACAAGTTTTCTTAAAAGGTTCTTTCCTTACATAGAAAAGAAAAACGAAATATTAATTTCTTGTGTAGTTTAGGTAGTGTAATTGCTACATTGCAGCTGACTGAGGCCGGCGAGACGAGGCTACCGCACTTTGTCTGGTCTGGCCGATGGCCGATGATAGCGCAATTAACATATAGCTCCGATTACTTGTTTGTTATTTTACATACGAAAGCCAAATGTCCTATCAGTAGCCTACAATAAGCCACCTATCAGTAAAAAATATCCTATATATAAAACGTATATCTTCTTATATATAAAACAAGGCCCACGAGCCCCCAAAATGCCGTCTTGTCTATATGTAATCGATTCTTTTCAATTGCTTAAAGACTACTGAACAGATTTTCAAGCCGTGTTCGCCCTTATACAAAGCCATATTCAAGGAAGATTTTAGTGTAATTTGGGCCATGTTATTGACGAGCGTAGTCGGTGCGGCGTGGTAGAGCATGCATATAAACATGCATTTTTATAGATCGTGACACTTAACCGCTAACTGTGTACATGACAATAAGAATATAAATTTCCTAACGCGTACTCAATATCATATTATTATGTATTGTTTCGACCATCTCCTACTTATTGTTCACCACTGTTGCAAGTTGCTGGTCTGATCTATTGCACTGCTCACCTAGCGGAGAAAATGGAGACATTCTATTTTGTTATTACCTCGGTATAATAGGCAAGAGCCTAGCAAAAGGTGCCATGCCACAGCCGAATTGGACCGACACGCGCGGGGAGGTACCCCGACGCCAACGTAAAGTGACTGCTATATTGACTGGGCTTGTGGGCTGCCGGTGGCCCGTAAGAGATCACCCCCTCATGGTGATCAACACATCTGCATGACAATAATGTGGAATTTTTATGCAGCCGTGTTGCCCTCCCTCCCTGTTCCCTTCCTACGGGCCACCGGAAACTTGCAAACAGCATGACACCTGACAACATTGCTGCCTCTTTGCGGCGGTATCATGTAAACTAGAGGATTATCCTCAGTCTTGGCAGCTTAATTCAGATGCACTAGAGCAAGTAACCTCTTACTAAGTGCTCTTTACCTTACCCAAAAAGCTTCGGTTTTAGGGAATAACTCAGCCATAGCATCACACCAGGTCATAAGGGACATACATTCTCGCGTTCATAGAGGGGCTACTCAGATCAATAACCCCAATTTCTTCTTTCCAATGGCCAAGGAAAGACTATTTTGCAATAGGTGCACTGCCTTGCTAGAAATTGGGCCTGGAAACTCTCGCTTAAATGATACCGCCCCGCCGCAAGTGACAGGCAATATGGGTCGTTTTCCTGCAGCTGTGAGAATGCCGTGGACCCATTGGTGGGGG